>CM075981.1:67412556-67453320 GCA_038087875.1 Malacoraja senta
GGGAGTCTTGACACAGAAATTACACGGGAGCCCAGACGCGCAGACTACAGGGGAGACCACGTGGGCGTCATTGGGCTTAAAGAATTGCTTACGTAAGTGCAAGTTTACATAGGTTGCCTATTCCATAAGTCAGGGAGTGCCTGTATCTGGATGAGCACTAGGATTGTAAAGGCATAGAAGGCTACAGGCTATGTGCTGGGAAATAGGATTAGTTTAGATGAGCGCTGTGTGGATGTAGTGGGCCGAACGGCCTTTTTTTCGTGCTGTATGAAACTATGGTTCTGTGGCCATAGATTGGAAGATGAGGGCGGGAGAGCAACTTCAGGAAGGTCAGTCAAACTCTGTCTCAGACCATAGGTGCTCAGATATATGCTGAACAAGTTTGATGGGCTCACAGTCAATGGTGTGGGAATGAGAAAGGATTGAAGGGAAGAAAACTGTGGGAAGATGCAGGAATAAAACAGGGACTGGGCCAAGGAACAGCGTCTCACTGAAAGGAATCTGGAATAAAAGGAACATGATAGCAGCAACAGTCCAGTAATGACGCCTTTAAATATTTACAGTGTATTTAATTGGCCGTAACACAAGCGTGTCACACTGCTTTCAACAGAGAGTGACCTTTGAACACTCTGAGTTGTCATACTTAAGCAGAGAAGATGATATTTCCCTCTGATCTGAGCATTTCCCACCGAAACCTTCAGTGAACTCTCAGTTCCGAGTCTCGGTGACAACCCCGTAGCTCAGTGGTGACGGATGGTCACTGTACTCCCCATCACGACAGCCCACCCTCCCCCAGCCTCGTGGGTCCACACATGTCCACACCACTCTTTCACCCCCATCAATTGCAATTGCACAAGGATACAAAAATTGGCCTTGTGACTGTAAAAGAGAGGCCCCAGATATATTTGTTCCCCCACCCCTCACAGTGAAGTGTGCCCTCCCAGAACTTGTGTGTGTGTGTGTGTGTGTGTGTGTGTGTGTGTGTGTGTGCGCACAAAATCAAATGTGGCCACAAAGGTCCCTCCTCACCCACACTCACTTTCCACTCAAATCTCACATCGCCATCACCCCTCCTCACTCCATTACTCCTACGTGCCCCAACACTCCTCCTCACTCCATCACTCTACCTCACCCCCACCCCTCCTGCTCACCCCATAATCTCTCGGCACCCCATCACTCCTCCTCACCCCCCAACCTACCTCCTCACCCCTCATTCCTCACCCTTACCCCTCCCCCTTACCCCACCACTCCTCCCAATCTCTGCAGCCCAATCAATCCCCACCCATTCATCCTCACTCCCTACGTATTTGCCCACATTCCCTTCCCACTTGAATCTACTCAGCCCCACCATTCATCGTCTCACTCCCCACCCATGTTACTCAACTCATTCCAAACCCCAGAACGTCAGGCCACTGCCCAGCCACTCATCTTCCCCCCCCCATTCCCCCAGTCACTCCTATTCAAGTCAAGCTCCCTCATTCCACTCCTCCCTATCTACTCACTCCTACTCCTACCTTATACACACCTGACTGAACGTCTTAAAAAGGGTCTCGACCTGAAACGTCACCCATTCCTTCTTTCCAGAGATGCTGCCTGTCCCGCTGAGTTACTCAGCATTTTGTGTCTAAATCGGAAAGTAATTGAGGCAAGAGCAATGATGATATTTAAAAGGCACTTCGACAGATAGATGGAATGGAAAGGTTTAAGGAACATTAGCTGTTACTCCAGCATTTTGTGTCTATCCCCATTCACACTCATCACTCCCAACCCATTCCCTCACACTCAAACCTCACCCAGCATCTAACACTCACACATCACCTATTCACCCTGACTCACACCCCACTCACTCCTCCTCACCCCATCACTCCAGACCCATTCATTTGCACTCAAACCCCACCCACTCACACTCCACCCACTCGCATCCAGTCACCGCAAACAATCCCAGTCAACCTTCCTCACCACGCTCACGCTCATCCCCCTCACTCAATGAAACTCACAACATTCCCATAGTCAACGATCAATCTCTAACAGACTGCTACATTTCCACCCGCTCAGTTCCCCCACTCTGTCCACATGCCCACTAACCCCAACCTCGGCACCTTGTTCCACCCCACAACTTCATTCACCCTCCCAGTCACTGCCCCCCTGTAGATTAGTGGCTCATGTTATGTCATGCCTTTGTAGTTACGCCCACTAGCTTATTAGCGTCGCGGTCTACTGCTCTCCACAGTCTGAAGTGAACTCTCAAGTGAGAGCTTGTAGTTGTTTATTCTAAATAAACAGTGTATAACCTGACATGGTGTGAGGTCTTTATTATTACAAGGACACCAAACCAACATGGTGTCAGAAGTGGGATTCGAACCCACGCCTCCAATCGGTATCTCCAAACCAACACTGCCCCCCCCCACACCCTCTTCAGCATTGATTCTTTCCAACACACAACCCAAACTAATCCCTAATCATGCACTCAAATCCCCCTTACTTCCCCAAACTCTGAATTAAGGGTATGTCCAAGAACATCTCTATCCCACTCCCCAATCTGAGCCCTGACCCCATCCCCATCATGATTTTTCAATTCAACCAGACATGGCTCTGTGGTTTCCCAAGTCATTTCTAAAGATGGAGGGTAGTTAAGGACCCAACGCAGATGCTTGTAGGACCCCACTCATTGTATTCTACTAATCTGAGAAGTTGTTCACATCCTGCTCCGAGTGCCAGGCCAATGCTGGCCAGTTCCAAATTGGTGTGGAAGCCAAAGTAAATTCAGGATTTCCATTACTCCTTGAAGTAAGTTCCATACTTACTTGAGGAGCAGAATCTATCATATTGTTGATTGTTGAAGATGGGTCCCGACCCAAAACATCACCTATCCATTCCCTCCAAAGATGCTGCCTGACCCGTTGAGTTCCTCCAGCACTTTGTGTTTTGCTTAAGGTTCCAGCATCTGGAGTTTCTCATGTCAGTTCGGTTGTTACTGGATGAGCTGGTCCTTGGATCTTGTAGCAGGACAGACCAAAGTCAAAGTCAAGTTTATTCGCCACATACGCATACGAGATGTGCAGTGAAATGAAAAGTGGCAATGCTCATGGATTGTGCAAAAAAACTACAAAACAGAATGGAACAGAAACACATATTCACATATTGCATATTTGTGGGAGGAAAAAACGAAAAAAAAACAGCAATTTAAAAAAGACACAACAGTAAAAAGGTCCAGTAAAGTTAGTCCCTGGTGAGATAGGAGTTTACAGTCCTAATGACCTCTGGGAAGAAACTCCTTCTCATCCTCTCCGTTTTCACAGCATGGCAACGGAAGCATTTGCCTGACCGTAGCAGCTGGAACAGTCCGTTACAGGGGTGGAAGGGGTCTCCCATGATCTTGTTGGCTCTGGAGTTGCACCTTCTGATGTATAGATCCTGCAGGGGGGGCGAGTGAAGTTCCCATAGTGCGTTCGGCCGAACGGACTACTCTCTGCAGAGCCTTCTTGTCCTGAGCAGAGCAGGTCCCAAATCAAATCGTGATGTTTCCGGACAAGATGCTTTCCACAGCCGCTGAGTAGAAGCACTGGAGGATCCTCAGAAACACTCTGAATTTCCTCAGTTGCCCGAGGTGGTAAAGGCGCTGCCTTGCCTTACTCACCAGTGCTGCAGCGTGTGATGTCCATGTCAGATCCTCTGAGATGTGGACTCCCAGGTATTTAAAGCAGCTCACCTTATCCACATTATCCCCATTTATCTTCAATGGTGTGTACGTCCTCGGATGATGTGCCCTCCTAAAGTCCACGATCAGCTCCTTGTTTTTTTTAATGTTCAAGAGGAGGCTGTTGTCCTGACACCAGAGTGCTAGATCAGCCACCTCCTCCTGGTTGGCCTTCTCATCGTTATCGGAGATCAGGCCCACCACCACAGTGTCATCAGCAAACTTGATTATAGAATTGGAGCTGAACCTGGCCACACAGTCATGTGTGTACAGGGAGTACAGTAGGGGGCTGAGGACGCAACCCTGGGGCGATCCTGTGCTCAGGTTAAGGGACTTCGATGACCATGTCCTAGATATCAGGCGCAGACATTTCCAGGCGGATCATGAAGAAAAAAATAGACGATATCTGGAAAGGTCAGTTTCTGTTTTAAAGTAGTTTGGCTTTGTTTAAATGTTTTTGCAAAACAAAGCATTTGACCACACGTACTAGGTACGTGTGGTCAAATGTTGCCACAGAAGGCTGTGGAGGCCAAGACAGTGGATATTTTGAAGGCAGAGAGAGATGGATTTTTGATTAATACAAGTGTCAGAGGTTATGGGAGGAAGGCAAGAGAATGGGGTTTGGAGGGAGAGATAGATCAGCCATGAATTAATGGCGGAGTAGACTTGATGGGCCGAATGGCCTAATTCTACTATCACATGACCTTATGACAATAAACTATAATTCATTAATTCATTCAATCAATCAATCATTCATTCATTCATTCATTCATTCATTCATTCATTCATTCATTCATTCATTCATTCTCATCTGCAGCCCCACTCATTTATGAATAGTGTCATAGCAGTCAATCAAACCATAGCAGTCAGTCCTGAGGGACGGTGTCCAATCTTTCCTGAAAGTCTACATGACTAACATTCTGCTCTTTGCAACCTTCGTCAGTTCTGCTGAAAATTCAATTAGTTCGGGCATGCTCTGCTCCAACAGGGCAACATCTGCAATTTCCCAACCTGCAGCATTCCAACCACTGATACGCCCAAATCAACATCAATTTCCTAACTTTCCTCACCCAAGATCAAGTTGCCATTTGTGATGATAAATCAGATGTCAAGGCCATTACCATTCACTCACCCTCCTTGTGGCCTGAATTCACAACAGGAAGCCTGGTAGACTAACCTGGGTCAAGGCCCTGGGCAAGTGTGTGTAGGTATTCACGGCATCAGGTTCACTGGCATGTGTATAATATGATCCTGTCAGGGTGGGAAATCCTTTAAGCATTATGCACTGTTGGGGACTTGCATTCCAGCGTTGGAACAAGAAGAAAACATGACCTGACAGACCGATACTTTCTCATCCTCTCCAGCCCAAAATCTCACTACCATTAGCTACCATTTAAAAAAATTATCAATAGTGTCATAGAGTTATAGAGTGACACAGTGTGGAAACAGGCCCTTTGGCCCAACTTACCCACACCGGCCTACATGTCCCTGCTACACTAGTCCCACCTGCCCACGTTTGGTCCATATCCCTCCAAACCTGTGCTATCCATGTACCTGTATAACTATTTCTTAAATGTTGGGATAGTCAACTACCTACTCCGGCAGCTTGTTCTATACATCCACCACCCTTTGTGTGAAAAGGTTACCCATCAGATTCCTATTAAATCTTTTCCCCTTCACCTTAAACCTATGTTCTCTGGTCTTCGATTCACCTACTCTGGGCAAGAGACTGCATCTACCAAATCTATTCCTCTCATGATTTTATACACCTCAATAAGATTACCCATCCTCCTGTGCTCCAAAAAATAGTCCCAGCCTATTCAACCTCTCCCTATAGCTCAGACCCTCTAGTCCTGGCGACATCCTCGTAAATCTTCTCTGTATCCTTTCCAGCTTGTCAACATCTTTCCTATAACACTGTGCCCAGAACTGAACACAATACTCTAAATGTGGCCTCACCAATGTCTTATATGACTGCAACATGACCTCTCAACTTCTATACTCAATACTCTGACTGATGAAGGCCAATGTGCAAAAAGCCTTTTTGACCATCCGATCTACCTGTGACTCCACCTTCAAGTAACCATGCAGCTGCACTCCTAGATCCCTTTGCTCTGCATAGCCTTACTGTATAGGTCCTGCCCATTTTTCATACTTTAAATTGTTTTTACTAAACTCCTTGATCTCTCTGTGATCTGGCTGCAAAGTTGAGAGGTCATGTTCCTTAAATGTAAAAAAAAGGCAGAAAGAAATGGCTGCTTGCTGGCTGTGGTGGACTCGATGAGCTGAAAGCTTTGCTCCTGGGCTGTATCCCCATGACTGTAACCCCCATTGAACCGGGGAGGACGCAGTAGAAAAGAGAGACCACTTGCCCCACCATGTATTCAATTAGTCCTACTTGCCTGCCTCTCTCTGTAACCCTGAGATTTTTTTTTCCTTTTAGAGTAATTATCAGACTCCATATAGACACGTTCTATTGAATTTGCCTCTGCCATATTGTAGGTCATGACAACTCATTTGTCTCTGTGTTTCTCATTTTACAGTACAAGCTGAATAATTGGCTGGAAAGTGTTTTGCTGCATCCTGAGGTATGAGGTAAAATGATCTTTTGTTATCGGTATGCATATGTGGGTAATATGTCCCTGGGCTAGGAATTCCCAATCTATGGACACCCCTACAGAGCAATAAGCTCCCGAAACATTAAATTCAAAAGTCCGACATACTTTCATTTGTACCTACGAAAAACAGAAGTACTGTTTTTCCCTCTCTGCTTTTATGAATTTGTCCTTTCTTATGGACGTCTGTAAAATGGAACATGTTCGTTATCTGGGAACAGCCTTAATTTGAAAAACAATCATTACCTATTTAGATTTAGTTTTATAGTTACAGCCTGGGAACAGGCTCTTTGGCTCACCTAGTCCACGTCGACCAACGATCACCCATTCTATCCGAGACACCAGGGATAATTTACACAAGCCAATTAACCTACAAACCTGCACGTCTTTAGAATGTGGGAAGAAACCGGGGCACCGGGAGAAAACCCATGTGGTCACCGGGAGAATGTACAAAAACTCCATACACACAGCACCCATAGTCAGGATCGAACCCAGGTCCCTGGCGCTGTAAGGCATCAACTCTACCGCTATGCCTCTGTGCCGCCCTCTGCACCACTGTATCACCCTTGAGCTATGTGGAAAAACATGGGAGCTATTTGGGATGCGCTTTGAATAAGTTAGCACTGGCTCAATGGACTGTCAGTTTCCCTGATGTAATATTCCATAAACAATGACAAGATTCTCCAAACATTATGGGCACCCTCACAGCAGGTCTGAACTATACACGCCTGGGACTTCATTCATGGTCTACACAGCGTTAGACAACTACTGGTGGCCAGTGACAGGAGCCACCAGGTTAGTATTGGGGTAGTGCAGAGTTGGGCATGAGTTTAGACCGATGCCTGATTCTGGGAGTGGGAGTCTAGGCACTGTTACCTGAATCGCTGCAATGGGAAGAAGGGTTGGTGTATTCATCTAGAAAAGAATCTGGCAGTGGAGCAACGCAACTAGGTTTGATCCTGACCTCGGATGCTGTCTATGTGAAGTTTGCATGATCTCTCCCTCTGTGGCCACGAGGGTTTGTCCTGGATTATCTAGTGTCCTCCCACCTTCCAATGATGTCTGGGTTGGTAGGTCAATTAGTTGTTGTAAATCATGTCTATAGTGTGTAGGTGGGTGGTAGAATCAGGGGGGGAGTTGATGGGAATGTGGTAACAATAGGTTAGTGAAAAATTAGGAGGATGGGATGCGCTGAACCGGCACAGACTCAATGGGCTGAGTGGCTTCCCTCTAGAAATATGCCACATAGTAAGGTGACGTGAAGCCAGGTCAAGCAGGATGGTAAATCCACTGGGGGTAATAAAAAGTAAGGCATCCAGCAGGCACCCTGGTCTGCACTCATTAGGTTGGGGGTGGGAGTGAGGGAGTGGAAAGGAGATTGATTTAACTCCTCACCTTGTTACTGACTCTTGGGTTGATGGTGACCAGTCAATAGCATTTAGTTCAATCCTGGGTCAGACTGGGAACGAGGTGGAGTCCGGCCAGGGGGGATATTTCTTGCTGATGTTTCTGTTTATGGGGACCAAATGTTTCATGTAGATTATGGCAGCTTATCCGTATCATTGACTTGAATTCTATCCGAGACAGCACAGAGTTGGCTCCTCACACTGGCATCATTTTCAATTCATTTGGCTCTGTTTTTTTCAGCTGTGTTCTTTCCTTTCCTTAAAAACATCACGTATGTGTGACACACACGCATGCACACACACACACACACACACACACACACACACACACACACACACACACACACACACACCCAGAGCCAGATAATAATATGAGAAACACACACACACACAGGGCCAAATAACAATACCACCCACCACAGAGAACGTACACACACACACACACACACACACACACACACACACACACACACACACACACAGGGCCAAATAACAATACCACCCACCACAGAGAACGTACACACACACACACACACACACACACACACACACACACACACACACACACACACACACACACACACACACACACACACACACACACACACAGACACACACACGCACGCACACACACACACACACACACACACACACACACACACACACACACACACACACACACACACACACACAGACATACACAGACACACACACACACACACACACACACACACACACACACACACACACACACACACACACACACACACACACACACACACACACACACACACACGATAGACACAAAATGCTGGAGTAACTCAGCGGGACAGGCAAGTCTTGACCCTAAACGTCACCCATTCCTTCTCTCCAGAATTGCTGCCTGTACCTCTGCATTACTGCAGCAGTTTGTGTCTATCCTCGGTGTAAACCAGAATCTGCAGTTCCTTCCGACATACCACACAAAGACAACACGCCTGTCGGATTAAATAATGTTTAGATGATGTTGCCAGGGTTGGTTAGTTCCAGACCTTATGCCTGAAGCATGTGCCCCACTGAAAAATTTAATAAGTTCCTAAACTTGGTGCTAAACTGTGCTCAGTTCCTGGTCCTCACTTAACTGATCAATCCTCAAGGAGGGCTAGCTTGGAAGTTAGTACACATCACACGTGGAGTTTCCGTTCTGCTTTTACGATGCAAGCTCTGGAACAATGAGTTACAGAGAGAAGAGTGGAATGTGTGAAAATTAGTTTCCGTGGTGTTGGTACTAAGGGTAAGTGCACATTCTTATGCTGGTCCCATGTTGATTGTGAAGTTTAGCACGGAACTGTTGAGATGCAGTAGGAAGCAGGCATTGGCTTGACCCAGACCGCCAGAGATCCAAGTCCCGCATAAGAGACTTGACATCAACATTTGGCATCAAGGTGCAGCGCTGAGGGAGTGCTGCATGGTCAGAAGTGCCGGCCTTCTGCTGAGGCATAAAGTCGAGGCTGTCAAATATCTGTAATGAGTCGCATGAAGTAATTCAATAAAAAGCGTGGGGGTTCTCCCCAGGGCCAGGGACCAATGTTTACACTTCAACCACTGTGGGCAGAATGGATGGACCGGCTGCAGGAGTCTGCTGATCATTCATTGTGGCAGTGACCGCCTCCAGAAACGGCTGTCAGTGACTGGAAAGCATAGTGGGATGTACAATGATCAAGGAAGAACAACTGGGATGCAAGGTCACTCTTTTTCAGTCATTTTAAGCTGCAGAACTCCAACATCCATTAGCTGCTGATCTCCAATGAGGTTTCCACCTGCTTTAAAAGAGCATCAATAATATAGGTGCCCAAGAAGAGCAAAGTAGCATGCATCTATAACTACTGACCAGTGCCAATATGTCCGTGGTGATAAAGTCCTTGGAGAAGTTGCTTACAGTGTATATCAACTCCTACCTTATCAAGAACCTAGACCCACCACCACAATAGATCTACAGGGGATGCAATCTCGCTGGCTCTCCACTCTGCACTGGACCAATTGGACAATAAGAAAACATATGTCAGGCGGTTGTTCATCGACCACAGCTTGACGTTCAACAAAATCATCTCCTTCTAACTTGTTACTAAATTCTGCGTATCCTTATGCAACTAAATCCTAGACCTCCTATTCAAAAGACCGCAATAAATGCGAATTGGCGACAACACTTCCTCCTTGATAACCATCAGGGCAGCAGTTTCTCAGGGCCCCCTGCTCTACTCAGTTTATACCCATGGCTGTGTAGTCAGGCAAAACTTTAGCCTCATCTTTAAATTCGGCAACAACACCACTGTTGTGGGACGAATTACGGGTATTGGCGTGTCAAAGTATAGGAGGGAGATCGATCATCTGATTGAATGGTGCCAAAAACCTTGCTGTCAGTATTTCACAGTAGCTTATTCGGTACATATGACAAACACTCTTGGCTCTTGGCTCTTCGCTGATCACAAACCTGCTCTCAGACACTCTTGGCTCTGCTGTCATGGCCTGAATACTTTGTACATAAAGTACAGTTCACCCAGTTGAGGTCGGGGAGGGTGGATAGGATAGGATTCCATCCTTCAACAAGGCGAGAGCAGTGCCCTGTAACTCCAGGGTTAACAAGTTGATCAGCCAGCCTGCCCTGTTCGAGAGGGGTCACCGTTGCATTAAGGAGCGGAACCTTGCCTTTCAACACCATGGGAAGGAAAGGCGATTTACAACTTCATGCTGGAAGTCATGGGTTTACTGCCCTATACCCTTTGACCATATCACGGTTTTCTTTGTGTAGGAAGGAACTGCAGATGCTGGTTTAAACCGAAGATAGACACAAAAAGCTGGAGTAACTCAGTGGGACAGGCAGCATCTCTGGAGAGAAGGGATGGGTGATGTTTCGGGTCGAGGCCCTTCTTCAGAAGTTACTCCAGCTTTTTGTGACTATCTTCACAGCTTTCTTTGTTGGTCGTGGCAGAATGTAGCTGGGTTATACTGAGAGGGTAGCTTTCCGACCAATAATCTGCAGGAGGCTGTATTTAGTGGCGACGCAGGATAGCCTCTGTCACACCTGCTGCTGCACTTCAGGCAGGTTCCCAGCCTGTGATATCCAGAAGAGAGTTTGTGAACTTGATGCAGACTAGTTCCCTGGGACAGTCAGGAAGGAAACCATTGTGCTTCTCGCTTGAGCATGAACTGATTCTCTGAGAGAACTTTCCCTGTAAATATTTTCCATTCAATTTTTGATGTGGTTTTCCAAATTTCCTTAGGAGAGAGGGAAACCCTTGTTCATGAACCTTCCTTTGGTAATCTCTTCAATCTCTTCCAGCCCCACCACTGTCCAGCACCTTCATCCTCTTTTAATTTTGGCTTCCTGAACACCTCGAATTTTAGCTGCTCCATCACTTAAGCTGACAAGCTCAGTGCCGCAGTGGTAGAGTTGCTGCCATTAGCACCAGAGACACTGGTTCAATCCTGACTACTGGTGCTGAATGTACGGAGTTTGTACATTCTACGCGTGACCTGCGTGGTTTTTCTCCGGGTGCTCTGGTCTCCTCCCACACTCCAAAGACGTACAGGTTTGTAGGTTAATTGGCTTGGTAAAATTGTAAAATTGTCCCTAGGGTGTGTAGGATAGTGTTAGTGTGCTGGGATCGCTGGTCAGCATGGACTTGGTGGGCCGAAGAGCCTGTTTCCGCACTGTATCTCTAAACTAAACTAAAAGACATGGCACGGATATTGCCTTATGTGATGCAATATTAAGTTTTGTCACACCACACTTCTGTGAAGTGCCTTGGAAAAGCTTTGCAACATTATTTGTTGTACAGTAGCACTTTTACTTCCCATAAAAGGGTCACATATAGCAGATGACTTGAACATAAATAACATAATAACACACGCTGAAAGATATTTGCTGGTCGTTCTCCATTTTTTACGTTCGGCCATTTTGACCAGGACAGCGATGCTGCATCAAACAGGAAGTATCTGTGAGGTGGACGCCTATCGACCATATTGTTTGACTGAGGAATGTTGACCCACTCACGTCACGTGTGTTATCTCAATGTGTGATGAACACGGATTGAAAAGGAATAAGTAAATTAAAAAATGTTAAGCAGAGTGTGCAGGTTTTTTAACCAATCAATCAGGTACAATTCATCACTCGCGTTTTTAACTAAAACCTTATTTAGTTCAACATTAACTCCAAGAGCCCAGTTAGCACTGCAAAAATAAGCAGACTAACGGAGTCCCACAGGAATGGTAATCCGTTAGGGTACGGTCTCCCCACTTGATGAATGGTAGTTGGATTGAGACAGGGTCAGGTTTCATTGGGTCTGGGATGCGGTGAGCATCTGATATCCAGCCTGGTCTTGATTGATACTATCAGGGATGACTTAAACTCTATGGTTGACCTTCAGTGTAATGTGTACCAAGGTGGTCCGAGGGGCCGGCGGCCAAGGTTGTGGGTGTTTCCAGCATTCCCACAACCAGCTCAACCCCACGGGAGCTGTATGTGTCAGTGTCCCCTTCTGAGCAACATGCCTGTTGTGAGCACGGAATCAACCTGTTCTTCTGTTTCCCAAACATCTTTCAGATGGGACTGTAAATCAAGGCTGCCCTGTCCTCATTAAAGATCCTGGCTCCCACATTCAGGAAGTGAAGGATTTCTCCCTCGTGACCCGGCCAATATTTGTTTATAGGCCAACGTTACGACTGTCTGCCCATGATTTCCCCACAGTCATGTTTGCTGGGTGCGATACATTACGACAATGGCTGTCATCTTCATTGGAACCACTCTGACATTGAAAGGTGCTCTATAAATGCCAGCCCATTTGTTATTTTCAAATGTCTTTACATCATGGGAGGAGGGCAGTTCAGTCTTTCAAGTCCATGACAGGTCACTGTAACCCATTCCTCCAACATTCCCATCAATTCTCACCAGATTCCTCGACTCACCTGCACATGACTTGGTCCGGTAAAGAGCCATGGAAAGGTCCAAGGAGGCAGTGGTGGGGGGGCATTGGGAAGGGGAGGAGGAAACACAAGGGATGAGGGTACCAGGGGGAAAAGGGTGGTCCCAGAGCAAATGCCAAATCCAAACTGCATCTTGCCAGTTATATCATTCTCGTGCACCACATCTCCTGTTAATTCTCATTAGCCACCATTTACTCTTGCAGTGTGTGGATTAGTTTAGCTTAGTTTAGAGGTATTGCTTAGAAACAGGCCCCTCGACCCACTGACTCTGCGCCGACCGATCACCCATACACTAGTTTTATCCTACATACTAGGGACAATTTACAGAAGCCAATTAACAAACAAACCTAAGATAGACACACAAAGCTGGAGTAACTCAGCGGATCAGACAGCATCTCTGGAGAAAAGGAATAGGTGACGTTTTGGGTCGGTTTAAGCCAGCATCTGCAGTTCCTTCCTACATATAAGAAACAAACCTGCTATCTTTGGAATATGGGAGGAAATTGGAGCATCCAGAGAAACCCCTTGTGGTCACAAGAAGAACATAAAAACTCCGTTCAGACAGCACCTGTAGTCAGGATCGAACCCAGGTCTCTGGCGCTGTAACGCAACAATTCTACCGCTGCGACACTGTGCTGTCCCTCAGGATTTCCTCTTGGTAATTGGCCAGGATGGGAAGCCTGGGAGTTATGACAGGTTGGGCTGTGAGGATTGAGGGGGATATGGACAGTTTTAAGTGAAGGAACAAGGATATTGCAAATGGAATGTGATGCAGAAAACGAAAAGTGCTCTAGCTGGATTGAAATGGTGTTGGTATTCAGAGAGCCAAGATGTCCTGGTGCACAATAACTGAAAGTTAACATGCAGATGATGCAAACAGATAGGTTTGTCTTCATGACAGGAGAATTTGAGTATTCGAGTAGAGGGCGACAAGGTGGCGCAGTGGTAGAATTGCTGCCTTACAGCACTTGCAGCACTGCAGGCCCGAATTCGATCCCGAGTACAGTCTGTAGGTTGCAGTCTGTACGGAGTTTGTACGTCCTCCCCGTGACCGCATGGGTTTTCTCCAAGATCTTCAGTTTCCTCACACACTCCAAAGACGTACAGGTACTGTATGTAGGTAAATTGGCTTGGTAAATGTAAAAATTGTCACTAGTGTGTGTAGGGTAATGATAATATGTGGGGATCGCTGATCGGCGTGGACTCGGTGGGCCAAAGGTCCTGTTTCTGCGTTGTATCTCTAAACTAAACTAAACTTTATAGGGAGATTGCATCTGGACTATCATGTGCCAATGTACTTCCAGCAGAGGGAGTGCAGCAAAGGTTCACTTTGATTCTTGAGATAGTGAGCTTTCGTTATGAGACAGTATCTCTTGAGCATAGAAGAATAAGAGGTGATCTCGTTGAAACTGCTAGCATTCCTACAGTGTTGACAGGGCAGATGCAGGGTTGAAGTTTTCCCTGCCTGGATAATCTATCACCAGGCGTCACAGTCTCAGAATAATGGGTTGGCCAATATTCTGGTGAGGAGGTGAGAAGAAATTATCCCCAAGGGTAAGGACTTTTTGTAACTCTCTGCTAGAATATTCTGGAGGCTCAATTACCAAGTTTAGTTTAGCTTAGAGATTCAGCGTGGAAACAGGCCCTTCGGCCCGTTGAGTAACAATCATCCCATACACTCGTTCTATCCTACACACTAGGGACAATTTACAGAAGCCAATTATGTTTATGTGGTGTGGGAGGAAACTGGAGCATCTGGAGAAACCCATGCGGTCACGGGGAGAATGTACAAACCGTACAGAGAGCACCTGTAGTCAGGATTGAACCTGGGTCTCTGCTGCTGTAAGGCAGTGTGCCACCTATTCAAGTGGATTCAAGTGTCAAACTGATAGATCTCTGGATATTATGGAAATCAACAGACATGGCATTAGAGTGATTCTGAGGTAAAATCAGCCACAATCAGAGTAAACGGCAGAGCAAGCACGATGGGCCGAATGGCCGCCTCCTGCTTCTGTTTCTGATTCCCTTATGTTGTTCCCCCAAATCGGCATCACAGGGACATATTATTTTGTCATTAATCTATCGCCGTTTGGGAGAGCATGCTGTGGTTAAGTGGGCTGCTGCATTTGCTGCATTACAGCAATAACCACACTTCAGAAGTACTTAATTGGCTGTGAAGAGCCTTGGGACAGCCTGGGACTGTAAAAGGCACGACAGGAAAGCGAATCTTATTTGTATTTTAGACAAAAGCCGGTGCCCCTATTCAGACAACAGTTCATTGCGGGAGAGCGGGAAAAGGAAAGGAGTTTGTAGTTTGCTTACAACTTCCCCAAGCTTCCCCATTTGACATTGAGTTCTCTTGCCCTCTCGCTCAGTCGCCAAATTAACCCCAAACCAGATACAGCAGAAGCACTCGGAGAGCTGGAGTGGAAGGATGGGACTGATGCTTTGGGGTTATTGGACTTTGTCTGGTAAAGGTCCCAAGGAAAGGTACAGAGAGGAGGCAGGGTGGCACAGGCAGAGGCAGTGGTGGAAGCCATGGAGAGAACAGAAGGGAAGGAGTGAATTACTGTCAAAAGACAGGAAATACATTCTTGCCATAGAGGGAGTACAGAGAAGGTTCACCAGACTGATTCCTGGGATGTCAGGACTTTCATATGAAGAAAGACTGGATAGACTTGGCTTGTACTCGCTGGAATTTAGAAGATTGAGGGGGGATCTTATAGAAACTTACAAAATTCTTAAGGGGTTGGACAGGCTAGATGCTGGTAGATTGTTCCCGATGTTGGGGAAGTCTAGAACAAGGGGTCACAGTTTAAGGATAAGGGGGAAGTCTTTTAGGACCGAGATGAGAAAAACATTTTTCACACAGAGAGTGGTGAATCTGTGGAATTCTCTGCCACAGAAGGTAGTTGAGGCCAGTTCATTGGCTATATTTAAGAGGGAGTTAGATGTGGCCCTTGTGGCTAAAGTGATCAGGGTGTATGGAGAGAAGGCAGGTACAGGATACTGAGTTGGATGATCAGCCATGATCATATTGAATGGCGGTGCAGGCTCGAAGGGCCGAATGGCCTACTCCTGCACCTATTTTCTATGTTTCTATATTTCTAAAAAGGGATGTTTGTGCCAAGCAGGTTGGTAACAGGGCAAATGCCGATCTAAACTGGATCTTGACACTTCTGTCCAAGTTTCACCAAGTTACTGGAGTTACTCCGAGTTACTGACCTGCTGAGTTACTCCAGCACTTTTTGTTTAAATGAAAATTCCAGCATCCATAGTTCCTTATGTCTGTCTTAGACAAGTTAAATTGTTCTCATGCACCAGATCTCTTGTTAGTTCTCACTGTCCCTCCATTAATCCAGCATTATCATGATTCCTTTGTGAAATTTGGTCAGGATGGAAAGCCCGTCCCCAGGTGTCCTGAGGAAGCGTTGTTCGTGCTCAGTGCAGGAATCAGACCCAATATTTGAGTGGAGAAGGAGACTTTTCAACATCCAAACTGGTGAAGGGTTCCATACAGTACATACATTTTTTTCATTGGAGGCAGCACTAGTGACCAGAGCAATGGGTTTGAAGTAATTGGCGCAAGAATTGGGGATAGTTGAGATTTAAGTTTAAGCTCCGTGAATCGGATATACTTGTGTGTATGTGCAGGTGCACGTATTTGGTGTGAGTATGTGTGTGTTCTGCATGTCCGTGCATGTCTTCTGTGTGTGTATATGATATGTGTGTGTGTGCATGTGTCTGCATATGTGTGCATGTGTATGTGTGTTCTGCATGTGTGTGATGTGTGTTACACTGATGTGAGTGATGTTTATGTATGTGCATGTCTGTGTTTATATGCGTTGTGAATGTGAGTGTCTGTGTGTGTGCATGTGTTTGGGCACATGCGTGTATTCTGTATGTGTGAGTGCCCATGTGTTATGTGTATGTATGCATGTGTGTGTGTGTATGTACTATGTGTATGTGTGTGTGAGTATGTTCTGTGTGTGTGTGTGTGAAGCATCGCTCAATCCAATATTATCACAGTGTTATTTTGCAGCTGAAACACTATCTGTTCAGGTGGGTGCTTATTAAAGCCCATCCACAGACCCAGCCAATTGCTGTCATTACATGTGCTGGTCCCTCCAGCAGGCAACGTTGTCAAACAGTGATACACCTGCCTTCAGCCTTCAAGGATGAAAGGTCTTCCTCTCGTTTTGATGTATGTAGACACATAAATTAATGTGATTACTATACAGGCCGACTCGCAGCTACTGGTGGAGAGCTGAAGTCGGGTGTTAACTGTGTGAGGTTTGTGGCAGGTGAAACCAGATATCAAATACCAATGGTTGGACAGGCTAGATGCAGGAAGATTGTTCCCGATGTTGGGGAAGTCCAGGACAAGGGGTCACAGCTTAAGGATAAGGGGGAAATCCTTTAAGACCGAGATAAGAAAAAACATTTTCACACAGAGAGTGGTGAATCTCTGGAACTCTCTGCCACAGAGGGTAGTTGAGGCCAGTTCATTGGCTATATTTAAGAGGGAGTTAGATGTGGCCCTTGTGGCTAAAGGGATCAGGGGGTATGGAGAGAAGGCAGGTACGGGATACTGAGTTGGATGATCAGCCATGATCATATTGAATGGCGGTGCAGGCTCGAAGGGCCGAATGGCCTACTCCTGCACCTATTTTCTATGTATCTATGTATCTATGTCTGTGGAATGTGTGAGCGGGGAGGGGGCAGTACGGCATGGAGGGGGTGGGTGAGGGGCAGAATGGGAAGAAAGGGCTGCTGTTTATACACGGTGCACGATCATCAGCTTCTGCAGGTATGGGTAGGACAGATTCCCAGAAAGGTGATGGCTTTATCCGAGCTGGGTGACTCAGTGGGTAGCGCCCAGAGTCAAGGTTTAGAGTTCAAATCCCACCTCAGAGCCTTCAGAATCCAGACTAGCCCTCCAGTGAACTAAACTCTTCAATGAGACATTATAGCCAAGGATCACGGTGGCACAGCGGTAGAGATGCGGCCTTATAGCGCCAGAGACCCATGTTCGATCCTGACTACGGGTACTCTCTGTATGGAGTTTGTACGTTCCCTCCTTGACCTGCGTGGGTTTTCTCCGGGTGCTCCGGTTTCCTCTTTGTAGGCCAATTGCCTTGGTAACATTGTAAATTGTCCCTCGTGTGTGTAGGATAGTATAGGTGTGTGGGGATCGCTGATTGGCGCAGACTTGGTGGGCCGAAAGCCCTGTTTTCACGCAGTATCGACAAACTAAACTAAATCACGTCCCCCTGCCCTGACCACAATACCTTGCCAATATTTTCTATCTCAATCCTGGTCCAATGCCCTACTGACTGGTCCTGTCTTGATGGTCCTTGTGACTGACTGGCTTCCCAGAACTAGTTATACAGTGACAGACACTGGAACGGTGGGATTGCAAGGATGGCACTGGCCCAGTGTAAGCAGCGACTCGCAAGTCTCCTTTGAATAAAAAATGGTTTCCTCACATCTCGTTTGCCCAAAATGTGTGCCGTCGGCTTCTTGGAACAGCGTCTACCTCTGAAAATAACAAAACATGCAGAAGCTAGAAATCTGAGATAAAAACAGAAAGCTGAGGTAGTGCAGCATGCGCTGCTGGGTGGGTGGTTGAGGCAAACACGATAATTTCATTGAGATTTTTGGATAAACAGAGAATGGAGAGATATGGATTATGTGTAGGGTTGGTTTTGCATCAAGACATTGTCGCTGAAATCCCTATTCCTGTGCTGTAGATTTTAGACTGTAGACTTTAGTGATACAGCTTGGAAACAGGCCCTTCGGCCCACGGAACCCACACCGACCAGCTATCATCTCATACACCAGCACTATCCTACACGCTAGAGACAATTTACAATTTTACCGAAGATAATTAACCTACAAACCTGTACGTCTTTGGGAGTGTGGGAGGAAACCGGAGCTCCCGGAGAAAACCCTTCTCAGGTCACGGGGAGAACGTACAAACTCCACACATACAGCACCAGTAGTCAGGATCGAACTTGGGTCTCTGTAAGGCAGCAACTCTACCGCTGCGCCACCGTGTCACACGCCCCTGTTCTGTTCTATGTTCTATGACTGACTGGGCCTGGTGGTCAGTTTCTGTGTTGCAACGTCTACTTAATGCTATGCAGTGAAGGAAGAGAATCACTGTCTCTGATCAGAGGGACGGCAACAGATGTTCCACTCATTTTCCTCGCCGGAGAGACCCGAGGAAGAAGAAATGTCTTCTCCACTTCTGTTTAAAAGTTGTTCCCCGACCAACTTGCTATAATGTCCAACAAGCTACTAAAAGTGACTACTCAAGTCCTCAAAAATCTTAATAATAAACGCTACTTTTTGACAGCGAAATACGCTTATGCCGCCTGGGATCGGTGTTGTAAATGAACTTTCTGGGCTCAGAAAAGGAGATCCTTGCAATCCCACCGTTCCAGTATCTGTCACTTTCTAACTAGTTCTGGGAAGCCAGTCAGTCACAAGGACCTACAATGACAGGCGGCTTGGAGTTTCAATATAAATTCACTTTGTAAAAAGCTTGTAACGAAACGATCTTCATGTTTTCTCGTAGGGAAATAGATTTCTCTGCTGACACGCCGCCTCAGACTGTCAGACTCTGCACAGCATTCCTTCTCCTGAATGAACATTTTAAAGATGTCTGCAGCATATTTAAATTTCAAGCCTTCATCATTGTGCCATCAAAGTGTCGAAAATGAGTTTCATTTCACTTCCTATTGCAGTAACTCTCTTGCTCTCTTGCCATCCTTCCGATGCACTGAGGTCTAACACAGATTTTAAAGCAGCTCAGTTCTGATCCCTGCTTCGATTGTGCAAGGACATGGCCAAAAGGAAATTCCCCCTTCCCTTTGCTGTAAGGTGGGACTAGTTTCCTGGGTAACCTAGTCCCACACAGGTGCCAGTCAGCTCGGGAGAATGAAGGGCTGGCTGGGGTGGAAGATTGCAACCTTCACGTGGTCCGCCCTGTTTCGACTAATGCAATCAACTCGACATGCACAAACGGGAGATCAAATAGAACAAGTTGTCCAATAACTTTAGGCTGTGCACACCACACGAAAGAAGAAGAAGAAGGGCTGGCTAATGCTTTGAGTTGTAGTCAGGGAGTAGTACAGCACAGAAACCGGACCTTCGGCCCGTCAGTCCACGCTGACCTTTTGCAACACTAATTCTATTTTCCCAGATTAGGTCCATTTCTTTCTACACCTGATTTATTTGAGTGTCTATCTAAATACCTCTTAAATGTAGGCATTGTATCTGATTCCAACACTTAATCTGGCAGCATGTTCCAGATATTAACTACTGTCTGTGTAAGAAATGTACCTCTCATGTCCCTTTTAAAACGCTTTGCTCTCACCTTAAATCACTTTGTGTTTGATACCCCTACCATGCTCTGTCATTTTTGGTATGTTACTTTTGGGTCAAGGAGCATTGGTGATGCCATTGACCATCAGAGGGAACTGGTAAAAGTTGCATGATAGCCGTGCACTAGTGGAGCGGGATGTTTTCTTGCCATTTACCATTCCACATCAGATGATGGCCAGCATCTATATGTGCTCTGAGTGGGATCCTCAGCTGAACCAGACTCTCTTTGTTATCATCAGTACATGAATATGTGGAGAATGGAGATATGGAGTGGGCTGAAGGATCTGTTCCTGTGCTGTGCTGCTCTCTGTTCAATGTGTGTGCAGGAGTGTGAAAAGAGAAGGCACATGAATAAATGTGGGTGTGCCAATCTGTGTGCATTCATGGTGAAGAGTTTTCTTGTGTGTAGGATGTTTTTTGTATGTGCAAGAGCAAAAGTATGTGTGTTTAGTATGTATGTATGTGTGCGTGGTACTTTCGTATAAGAGAGAGACGTATATGTGTACAGGACAGGGAGAGAACAATTGTGCCTGGTGTGTCTGTGTGTGTGTGTGTGTGAGAGAGAGAGAACTTGTGTTAAAGTGCGAGTCTATGTGTGTGAAAGAGTTTGTGTGTGGGTATGGGAGAGAGTTAGTCTGTGCAAGTTGGAGTTTGTGTGTTTGAGAGGTTGTGTGTGAGAGAGAGACTTGGCATATGAGACAATCAGAGTCTGTGTATGTAAGAGAGAGAAAAAGTTTGTGAGTGTCAGTGTGTGAGAAAGAGAGATTGTGCATGTGAGTTAGTGAGAGTCTGTGTGTGTATGAATGAAGATTTGTGTGTGTGAGAAGGAAGGTTTGTGTGTGAGAGAGTGAGAGTGTATGCATGCGTGAGAGAATTTGTGTTTGACAGTAAATGTGTGTGTGTAAGTGAGAGTTAGAGTTTTACAGTAAATGTGTGTGTGTAAGTGAGAGTTAGAGTTTGTGTATGTGTGAGAGTAATGTTTGTGGGTGAGAGATAGCAAGCTTGTGTCTTTTCATGTGAGTGGGAACAGTGCAGGTGGATGGAGGTAAACTTGTACTTTCCATCGGTGGGAAATTAGAAATTGGAATTAAAAGCCTGACTTGCCGAGAATCTACTGCGTTTCCTGCTTTCTTGTGGAGCATTGGGGTAATAATGGGGCCTCACCGTACAACCAACCTGATCAGGAATAGGAGGAGAGGGGCTGAGTTTCCGACAGTGGCTAAGCTGAAGGAAGAGGGACAAGGATACTACCCCCCAGTCCCTGCTCAGGGTTGTGTCTGGACCCATTCCTTCTCTCCAGCGACGCTGCCTGGTCTGCTGAGTTAGTCCAGCATTTTGTATCTATCTTCGGTGTTAACCAGCATCTGCTGTTCCTTCCTACATATATAATCACAGCCCGGGCCTTGCAGCTACTCAGAACTTAGAGTGGTGGATATTCCAGGAGGATATTCTGTGGTGTGGGGGACTGCGAGAGTGCCTGCCGTACTCTGCAGAGATGGCTATCAAGGGAGCGCCATGTTTGTCCTGCACACAGCCTAAGAGGGAGCAGGAAGAGGGAGGTTGTGGAAGATAACCAGGAGAGGCTGGTTCATCTGAGGATCCCACTCAGAGCACATAGATTCTCAGGGTCAGTCCATTGGGATCAAGGATGACTTTCTTCCATCCTGGATTTGTAGCGTCTGAGTTGGGCGATGAGTCCAACATTGGAACTGCAGAATCTTGCACAGGAGAGGAGGGTGTTGACTGAAGGGTTGATTGCCAGGCAGTTAGATAAGTGGTGGCTGCTGGTGTGTTTGTAATGTGGCTGTATACCTCAAAAGTATGGAGACAAGGTTTTCATTATAATCGCAATGGCCCTGGGATTCCGATGAGTCGGTTGGAGGATGTTGATTTTCTTCAAGATGGCTGCACACACACACACACACACACACAAGGTCTTCCTTTCTCTTGCACACACATATGCGGCAGACACTACAAACACACACACACACACACACACACACACACACACACACACACACACACACACACACACACACACACACACACACACACATATATAGATATAAGCATATATATAGATATATACATATACAGTATATGCAGTACATACAGTGCACTCATGCTCACGGATGCACATATGCACAAACATATGCACACACATACACCCATGCAAACACACACTCATGCAGACCCACATGCACATGCATACAAACATGCACACGTATGTGAACACACACACTCACACACACACAGTCAAACACACAGAGGCAAACAATGCCATTTTTCTCAATGCATTGTGTTGTTGGAGTAATTAACTGAGATGACCAACAAACATAGCCCAGCCCAACCTACCCTGCCTCTAGCTGGGACCAATAATGGGTATTTACCAGCAGTGGTCATTGGACAGAAATCAGCAAATCTGCCTTTACCCACTTGGCCACCTGGGGATCTGAAAATGTCCCTTTAATTAAAACACAAAACATCAGAACACATTTGATCCAAATCAGGCAACAGCATAATCCTACTACAAAGACATTGATACAGGATCTCATTATTCCCAACCACAACCCCTGCCTGTCCTATTCTGTATGCAGATGAACTTGGCTGGTACTTTAATTCATTTCTCTCTTTCCCTTGAGGGCAAATTGAAAGGGAATGCAAGAGAGAGAGAGAGAGAGAGAGAGGGCAAACGCAGAATGAGTGAATGTGTGAAAGAGAGAAAGAGAGAGGGTTGAGAAAGAGTGAGTAGTGAGAATCAAAGGGGGGGGGGGGAAGAGGCAGAGGCAGAGAGATAGGGAAAGGGGTTGGAAAAATAATGAATGCAACAGAAGAAAGTAGGGGGAAAAAGACTGAATGAGTTAAGGGGGAGGAAAGAGTGAGTGAGTGAGTGAGTGAGTGAGTGAGTGAGTGAGTGAGTGAGTGAGTGAGTGAGTGAGTGAGTGAGTGAGTGAGTGAGTGAGTGAGTGAGTGAGTGAGTGGTTTGAAAATAGAGCGAGGGAGAGAATGGGAGCAGGAAGGATATCAAGAACTTAAGTAAGATATAGGAGGGGAAATTATCTCTGTTAATCAGGCTGTCACAGGAGTACAAATAAAGATGGCAATTGCAAGGGCCGATGTGACATACAAATTTGGCAGTGAGCTACCTGAGAAGACAACATTTGTTTTGAATAAAGCTTCACTAGCAGACCCCACTTCTTTCCTGGACTCCCCTCCCAGGCAAGTCTCAGTTTATTCTCTTTTAAAAAAAAAGTGGGAATGACAGGCATGTGCCAAGCGTGCCGCAAGCGTGTGCCAAGCACGCAGTTAAACCCAAACTTATCCGTGGCAGGGGGAACAACAGTTGGCATCTGTGCAAGCAGCAGGCAAAAACAAGAGCAGGCTTTCTGGGCTGCTGCCAGCTGTCTAATTTCAGTGCCTTTGTGCCACAGCCACACCCCACTGCCTTTCTCTGCCATGACCGATTGCCTGTGACGGGGCAGGGCTGCCCCAGCTCCATTCAACTTGTCAGCTTTGCCTGTTTGATCGGGCTTATTGATGTTCCTCAGCTGCCAGCTGTTTGAACATGGCTCCGTCTTCAGGGGTTAACTGGGGAGGGAATCCCATTCGGAGATAACAGGGGGAAATGAAGGAACGAGGAGACACCTGCCAGTGGCGTAGAACAGAGGAGGAATGGTGCATCTAATGCATCCCTCGTCAGCCCGAGGACACTTAAAAACAAAATGAAGCTCCTTTCTTTGAATTCAACCCATCGCATTTTTATGCAGTGAGCAGGAAATTATTTTCTTACTATCCTTTAAACAGCCCCCCCCCCCCTTATATCCTGTTTTGAATATTGGGATGAGGAATATTATAACACCTCCCCGGAAAATAAACGTGAATGGAGTAGATGGGGAGAGAGATCTTGGACTGCACTCTTCATTAACCACTGGAACATCCCAGAGCACTTTATAGGTAAAGAAATACTTCTTCGAATTGTAGTCACTGTTATGAACTAGTAAAGGAGGGAACAATGAGTTAATAGTCTGGTAATTCGCGGTAGGCGTTGGTAGAGGAATACATATTTCCCCGCACACTGGGGAGAGGTCCCCTTTTCCTGCTTACATTAGACATCATTCTCAACCACATGAGAGGGCAGAAGGGGCCTCCATTTAAATCTCATCCGAAAGACTGCACTTCTGAGTTCAGTGCTCCCTGAATACTGCACTGGAGTGCCAGGCTGGATTATGTGCCTAAACCTCTGGAAAACAAAGATAGCATATTGCCTGGGATTTCACAGCCCACTGTATGTAGAATTTTAAATCTGACTCTATTAGCGGTACGGCAACTTCAGAACAATCTGACGCACCATTACAAAATGATTTTGCACAACTCTCCGGGGAGAGAGCTGGACAGAAGGAAGCTATTAATCTGTTCTGTGGGCAAATATTAGGAAAAGGCTAATTACAGAAAGCAGATTGGAGACTGTGATTATAAATGGAGTCTCAGCATTAATTGTTAATACATTTCCAAACGTATATAAGAGACTTCAGCCACTGTCAGGAAGGCTTTCTTCAGCTGCCGAGGTTGAAGACAAATCTTGAAGAAGATTTAGGAGCCCGGTCAAGCAGATGGGATCCTTAACTTGTCATTTCTAGTGTGAAGAACAGAGTGATTCAATAAAATCAAAGTCCCCAAGCTCCCTTTTCCAGAATTTGGCTTTGAACGAAATATCTGAAGCAAACTCAAAATGATTTCAGCACCGTCTAAGGGACAGTGTCTGCTCATTGTGACTGATAGCGAATAAATGCACCGGCCTTGCGATGTTTCGAAGTGTCTCCGTGACCAAAAGCACGACAGCATCGGCAAACCTTCCCCACACCACGGCAAACCTTCCCCACACCACGGCAAACCCTCCCCACACCACGGCAACACAGCAGAAGGCAAAATGGAACTTGCCTCTCACAACCTCGGTACGTTGTCAAGGGGCTTTGCTGCCAATTCGTCACTTCTTAATGTTTAACCTCTCTTGTAAGACGATAGGAAATGCTGAAGCCAATATGCACACAGCAATGCCCACTATGTAATTATACCCTGTCCCCTCAATATTAATGCAGGCTGCAGAAATGCCCACAATCTAATTATACTGTCCCCACTATATAAATACAGACCGTAGAAATGCCCACTATATAATTACATCCCATCCCTGCTGTATTAATACGGCATGTAGAAATGCTCGCTGTATAATTATACACTGTCCCTGCGATATTAATATAGCTTGTAAAACTTCCCACAGTGTAATTATACTCTGTCCCCACCATATTAATAGAATCTGATTTACTTCCCACAGCATATACACAGTTTGTGTTAATATTCACTGTGTAAATACATTCTATTGATTCTCCCCCATATGAATACCCACTATATTAATACAGCATGGATAAATATCTGTTATATTTATACTGGTCCAGCAAATTCCAGGAAAATATCATCAAATATGGCCAAAACCTATAGATGACTGTGAGTCAGTCGGCTTATGGTCATTGTGGTTGTTATGGAAGTCACCAACCGATGAGAGACTAAGATGCAAGAGGGAGCTGGCATACCTGGTGTTACTTAATGGATTGGCTTGGCGTGGGGAGTGGCCTTGCTTTGCACCAGCCTATAAAGAGAGTGGACAAGCTGGGAGGCTGGAATTGTCACATCAGAGGGAATGAGGCCTGGTGGTAGTAGATTTGGGTGGGCTTCAGAAGATCGGGGAGGATTGAGCATGGATCAGTATTTGCAGGAATCAGGCTGTGGGTTGTGGGGCAGATTGAACAGTAGGGTTGGAGATCATGCACTGGGAATCCTAGTGAGGATGGGTCAAAGGGCAATGATCGTTGGATGGAAGGCTTGTTGGAGAGTTGGCGGTGACGGCTGCCAGGATTAAATCTGTTAGTCTGGTGGCAGGATACAGTGCTATGTCTTTTTTCTAATTTACCTTTTTATTTATTTTTCCTTCTCGTTCCAACCTTTCTTTCTCTCTGTTTCCTTCTCCAATTCATACATGGCCTTTGTTCCTCCATTTCTCAGTCCAGGCATAAATTGGCAGGAGGAGATATGATTGGACCTGTTTGGGTGCCCGATGGCCTTGAGTGTTCACTGCTGGCAGGTGGAGGAGAGGGGAGATGTAGTAGGAAAACACCGCACACAGCCGCTCCAGCAAGATGCACAACACACAATGTGCTTCACCCATGGGACAAAGTTACACTGTGGAAGGATCGACCAGCTCGGGAATGGGCAGTCAATAGTGCTCAGCATTGCCACACGGGTAAATATTCTGTTTTTTAGAGGAAGGAACTGCTGATGCTGGTTTAAACCGAAGATAGACACAAGATGCTGGAGTAACTCAGCGGGACAGGCAGCATCTCTGGAGAGAAGAAGAAGAAGGGTCTTGACCCGAAACATCACCCATTCCCTCTCTCCAGAAATGCTGTCTGTCCCGCTGAGTTACTCCAGCATTTTGTGTCTATATTCTGTTTGTAGATTTGGTTAAACTATAAATGTAACTCAAGTCAGTTGAATCCTGATCCCTACCTTAGCTCAAGCATTCAATTCATTGTTGCATCATCTTCATGCTAATCAGATACATGCACAGGTAGAAGAAGTAAGAGAGTAGCTCCCAAAAACATTACCAAGCCAAACGTTTATAAATCTGCAATACTCAAATCAGTGTCTGATGAAGGATCTGTGCCACTTCACCAAATACTGTCTTGATATCAAGGCTGACCAAGGTTATAATGTGGAATCAACATGGAGTGGAATGGTCCTGGCAAACACAAACTACCAATTGGTGCGTAGGTTATTGTTCAGTGAGCATCTCTTAATAGTACTGTTTACAACGCGTGCCATCTCTTTGCTGATTATTGGGAATAAATTGATTGGTGGTAATTAGCCAGATTGGATTTGTCCAGCCTTTTGTGAACAGGACATTTTTGGGCAATTTTCCACATTGTTCGTAGATGCCAGTGTTGTAACTGTGCAGGAACAGCTTGGCGGGGACACAGCTAGTCCAGAGAACAGGTCCTTAGTATTACAGCTGGGATGTTGTCTGGCTCCACGGCTCCAAATATCTCAGCTTCTGGCTTATGCAGACCACGATAAGATAGGCTCAGGGTTTTGGTTTTACATATAATCATCACTCTTTGATAGCTCTTGATTTTCTTTCAGGTGACCCAGAACTAGAAGTCACCCCAGGCCTTCAATCTTCCCAATTGAAGAGCTTAGAGGTTGGAGGTGGAGGTGGGGGTGGCGGAGCAGCAGAGCTGAGGTAGGGATCAGGATTCAACCGACTCGGGTCACATTGATACAGTTTAGCTAAATCTACAAACGGAAATCAGAAACAAAGTCTTTGATGTTGGTGCGATGTTGAACTCCATTCATACTGTAGCAATGAGGACAGCTATATGATTGAGATCTGCCAATATGTAATTCCCCAGTACAACCCATTATTATTTAAGTTAATTTGATCACAGTATTGTAACAGCCGTTCTTAAGAGGTTCGCTCATCTCTCAAGGTACCTGGTAATAAGAGAAAAGAGAAGCAGTGATTGCAGAATGACGCACTGGGCTTCGCAGAGCTTTCTCATTGAAGGTCGTTCTCTGGTAGGGTTGATAGCCCTGGCAGGCCACCTTCCTGCCCGAACCATCACCTCTGACCGCATTGCCCTCATACACCTATCATTAGGCACTCAGCATGCCTCCCTTACCCCTGCACAATGGGGAGCAAACAGACTTTTCATTAAGCAAATGGATAATTTCTAATTGTCAGTCAAACTCCCTCTGTTTCACTCGGTCCAATATTTCTATAATTAATATACAAAAATTTATTAATGAACTGAACTGCCCCAGTGATTTCTCTCCTGGCGGGGTGTGTGGGAGTGGGGGATGAGTGCTGGAACTGCTTGGAGATTAGTCTTTAATTCCTGGAGAATATTTATTGATTCTGTTCCTGGATTGTGAACATCAATGCAAGGGTGGCATTTACTGCCCATTCCTGTTTGATGTTGGGAAGTTGATGACCCCCCTCCCCCCCCCTCCGTAGCTTGGTTCCAGTAATTTCTGTTCAAGGATGTAGTTAGCCGTGCATTTACAGCTCAGTTGCTGTGCATTTTAGAGGGGAACCTGAAGGAGGTGGTGTTCTCATATACCTGATACTATCTGGCTCTTGAGCCACGCTGCACAAACCTTACCACAAATCTCAGCAATTCAATTCAATGGACTTTGTACAAGTCGCACAATGTACTTCAGATTACACTATTATGGTCTGTTTACATAGTATTACTGACAATTTATTGTGATGTTGTTTATTGCATATTTAATTGTTGTGTTGTTGTGTTAATGAGCCTGTAAAGCTAATAAAGCTTTATTAAGTAAATAAAGCTTACTTACTTAATAAAGTAAAAATATCTTAGTTCGTTTCCCAGTGCATATGACAATTAATCACTCTTGACTCATCTCCTTCTTGGTGATCGAAGCTGTGACTTTGGGAGGTGCTGTCAGAGTAGTGTGGATGAGCAACTGCAGTGCCTTTAATGGTTCACTCTACAACCACTATGGGTTGATGGTGAAGGGAAATGAATGTTTAGAGTGACTTTAGAGAATGGGGTGCTTTGTTCAGGATGGTATCAATTTTTCACTGGATGTTGTTGGTGTGGAACTGATCTAGGCAAATAGATACTAGATAAGGATCCTAGATAAGGGTGTCCCATCACACTCCTGAACTTGCTCCTTGTTTTTTAATATTTCATAAATAAACTTAATTTTTGTAAAATATATTCAGGAAACACAATTAGTTACATTCATAGGGTCATTCGATATAAAAAAGAACCAGCAACATTCTTCTTTGGATGGTACACCCTTCAACTGCTTGTTTATGTTTTCCATTGTTTTAGTAGCTATTTTAAAGTTTTAAATTGGTTACATTTTTTCCCAGACAATTTGTTTCATTTTTAGTAATTTGTAAATGCTTCTCAATGTCAGATTAATTTGAAGTCCGTCCACTTCTGACAGCTGGTAAATCCTGGGCCGTGCTTTCCTCGTGGTCAAAGGTTTATAAAGGACTAATGTTTAGTTTTGGTTCGACCGTCCCGACGTCAGAGTTTCAACCATCCCGACGAGAGGGCCTGTACATCCGTCCGTCCGTAGCGGCTACTACGGAGGTTTATGGCCCCGACCACGGGTGAACAATGGAGGAGGACTGACTGTACTTTGTGCCTTCCACCACAGTGAAGAATGCTGTGATGGATGTTTGTGTTAAATTACAATTGTGCATTGTGTGTTCTTTTTTGATTGTACCGCTGCTGGCAAATTCATTTCACTGCACTTATATGTGTATGTGATGAATAAAACTGATTGATTGATTGATTGATTGATTGATTGATTGATTGAGATACAGCATGGACTCTCTAAACCAAGCTCAACATGATGCACCGAGAAAATCTGATGAAACTGAAGCACAATTCCAATTGTGGCCATGTCTTGAGGATTCTTGAACTGACCTGCACAAGCCTGCATAACCCTACCTCAGCAAAAGAACAATACAGACCACACCTTGCACTGCTACGGACTTGGTTTCTAAATTTGTTTAGCACTAATGTCTAGTATTGTTGCATTTTTTTAAAACTGTTTTGCTGAACTTGTGAGATTTATGTATAATTTATGGTTGAGTATTATCTGTGCCTGTGAAGTTGCTGCAAGCAAGCTTTTCATTGTACTTGTGCCTCAGCATATTTGTGCAAGTCAATAAATTCAACTTTGACGACTTTATTTGATCATATCTTTAAAATTGTTGGGTGAGAACATTAGGAGAAATGAACTATGTTAAAAGACATATGAAATTGTGATATTAAAAAAAAAAGAAGTACTTTTAGTTTTAAAAAACCCATTCAAAATACGTCCAAGAAGAGCCAGGTGACATGGCTCATTGACTAACGACCGGTGGCACTCATGTCCATCGGCATGAGGTGCTTTGATAGGTTGGTTATTAAACATATTAACCATTGACTTAATAAGGACCTGGGTCCACTCTAGAATTCACCTACTACCAAAACAGATCTACGAGGGATGTAATCTCGCTGACTCACCACGTTGTACTAGACCGCATGGACAATAAGAACACATATTAGGTTGTTGTTCAGTGACTACAGCGCAATGTTCAACACCTTCTAATCTTATCATCAGACTCAGGGAACTGGGTCTCTGCTCATCCCTATGTAACTGGATCCTTGACTTCCTCATTGGGAGACCACAATCAGTACCAATTGGCAACAATACTTCCTCCTGAATAACCCTCAGCACAAGAGCGCCACAGGGCTGTATGCTCAGTCCCCTGCTCAACTCTTCCTGTACCCATGACCATGTAGTCAGACACAGCTCCTTTAAATTTGCTGACAGTGACGGATAGTGGGACAGATAGTGATGAATGAAAGTACAAGAGGGAGATTGTTAATCTAATCGAATGGTGCCAGAACAAAATCTTGCTCTTAATATTGGCAAGACCAAGGAGCTAATTGGTGACTTCAGGAAGGTAAAGCCAAGGATCCATGAATCCGTCTTCATCGACATGATGGAGGTAGTTGGAGTCAACAGCCTCCTGTTCCTGGGCATGCATATCGCTGAAGATTTCTCCTGGCCCAAGTATGTTGATGCACTTACAAAGTAAGCTCATCAACATCTCTACTTCCTGAGAAGATTTGTTGTGTCATTGAATGCTCTATTGAATTTCCACAGGTGTATGATAGAGAGCATACAGACTGGTTGCATCACGGCAAAGCAAGCACCCCAAAATGAAGGAGGCTGCAGAAAGTGGTAGACATTGCCTGGTCCATCAAGGATACTGACCTCCCCACCGTCGAAGGGATCTACAGGAGGTGCTGCCTCAAAAATGCATACATCACTCTGGCTTTGCTCTCGTCTCACTGCTACCCATCGGGATGAAGGACCAGGAGAATGAGAACAGTGACCCTCTGGTTCAAGAACAGCTTCTTCCCAGCATATATCAGGCTCTTCAACCACACAATGCTAACTACATAGCCACATCCTTACCTCAGCAATGATCTACTATGGACTTTGATTTGGTTGCATTATATACTTTAGGTTTTGCAATATTATGGTCGGGTTAACCAGTATTACTGATTGCTAATTTATTGTACAATTGATTATTATATATATTTATTGTTGTGTTATTGCATTAATGAGCATGTAAAGCTGCAGCAAATAAGAATTTCATTATTCTGTTCCTGCCACACATGATCATAAAATACTTTTACTCTTGACTCTCTTGACATTTAATGTCCTTTCTTTATTAGAAATTGTAAAATTGGCCATGAAGCAGAACAATTAGACATCCATTTAAAAGTAACATATTGCTCAAAAAAATCCTTAAGAATAGTAAGTTGGTTTAGTTTGATTAATGTGATGTAAATGGACCCATCAGAAAACATAAGCTTTTAATTGCAGTATCACCCCTCGACTTCTGAGGCTTTTACCACTTCAATGGTACTGCTAAGGAGAGCAAAAGAATAGCCTCAATTTTCTTCATCCCCAACCTTTCCCAGTTCCAGCTGAAACTTTTGACTCTCTGCAAATACCCACAGGTGCTACCTGTCCTGCTGAGTATTTCCAGGTATTTGTTTTTATTTCAGATTTATTGTATTTGTTTGCAGCATTTTATTTTTTCCTAAAGGGCCTGTCCCACTTTCCCGAGTTATTCACAAATTCTCCCGAGTTATTCACAAATTCTCCCGGGTTTTCAAACTCGCAGAATGTTCGTAACGAGTCCGTAGGAGGCCGTAGGAGTCCGTGGATATATCGTACCGGCTCGTTATGCCAGCCGTAGGTACTTGGGGCTATTCTTTTACTCGTGGACATTTTTCATCACGCTGAAAAAACATCCCAACTTACCTGATGCCCCGAGTACCTACGGCTGGCATAACGAGCCGCTACGATATATCCACGGACTCCTACGGGCTCCTACGGACTCGTTACGAACATTCTGCGAGTTTGAAAACTCGGGAGAATTTGTGAATAACTCAGAAGAATTCGTGAATAACTCGGGAAAATGGGACAGGCCCTTAACTCGGGAATATTTTGCTGTTCCATCAACAACGCTATGTCAAAAGCCTGGGACCCTATCTGAGCCCTTTGACAGAACCTCTCCCAAATCCTCTTGAGATTCATAACCACCTTCTGAAGGACAATTAGGAATGGATCATAAATTCTTGTCTTGCCAGGAACACCCACAGTCCATCAAATAATACATACAGTTAACTGATAACACTGAATATATCCAAGTCTATAGGACCGGATAACATCCCAGCTGTAGTACTAAAGGCCTGCCTTTAACCAAGCTGTTCAAGTACAATTCCAGCACTGGCATCTACCCGACATGGAAAATTGCCCAGGTATGTCCTGATCTCAAAAAACAGGACAAATCCAATCCAGCTAATTACCACCCAATCTGTCTACTCTTCAGCAAAGAAATGGAAGCTGCTTTTGACAATAAGCACCACTCACTCACCAGTTATGTACTCATCAACACCCTGTTTGGGTTTCTCCAAATGTGGACCAAAGAGCTGAATTACAGAGATGAGATGAGATGAGAGTGACTGTCCTTGACATCAAGGCAGCATTTTACCACTTGTGGTATATGAACTCAATGGGAAAACATTTCAGTGAAGAAAGTCACCCCAGCGGTATGAACATTGACTTCTCTATCTTCAAGTAACCCTTGCTTTCCTCCTCTCTCCATGCCTCCCCATTCCCAGTTCTCTGACCAGTCTGACTGTCTCCGAGCACATTTTATCTCTGTTTGTTGTTGCCTTCTCCCAGCTAAAAATGATCTATATATATTTCCCTTGATCTCTATCCCCTTTGTCCTGGTTTCACACCTTACACTTTCTTATCTATGTATCTCCCTCTCCCCTGACATCTACTCTGAAGAAAGGTCTCAACCCGAAACGTCACCCATTCCTTCTCTCCAGAGATGCTGCCTGTCTCGCTGAGTTACTCCAACATTTTGTGTCTATCTTTGATTTAAACCAGCACCTGCTATTCGTTACACAAAGGAAAGTGGTTGTGGCTGTTGGCGGTCAATCATGCCAACTCCAGGACTTCACTGTAGAAGCTCGAAAGGACAATGTTCCAAGCCCAACCATCTTCAGCTGCTTCCTCGTTAACTTCCTTCCATCACAAGGTCAGATGATAACTGCACAAGGTACATTGTAATTTTACTTTGGAGTCACGTGAGTGACTACGTGAAGAACCCCGTCAGGGCGCATGCGCGTCATTACGACGGACGCATTGGCGACAACGGCAGCGGGAGCTCGGAGCTCCTGCTGCAACGTGAGTAAATACAGCTCCACCAAAGTCGGGGAGACTTTGGAGGAGTTAGTAAAAAGTAAATAAATTGTTTCTGCTGTTTTTTTCCCCCCATAGACAGGAACAAGTAAAAGGTGCAGGCTGCTGCCGACAAGGAGAGAGAGAGCTGCGGGAGCGCAGTCTCTGAAAGGCAGCCTGTCACCTCGGGAGAGTCGCAAGCCGGTAGCGGTGCGGCGACAGACTTGGCAAAGTGCCCAGCCGGGTACACAGCCAACGCCAGTCGGGCGGTCGGCATACGCCAAGTCTGTCAGAGCTATAGACTCCGTAGAGTCGGGCCACGAGAGTCCCGTCGGGGACAGGATACCGTTCCCCAGTGGTTATCCAAAAGGAGCAGCTCATACAGGGGCTGCTCCACAGAGACGCTCCAGGAGGAGTAATACAGGAGGGAAGCCATAGGGAAGGCTCCACTGGCAGTGCCTAGGAGAGGTCTGCCTCATAAAGCCACAACTCCAGGAGGAGTTGTGCAGGCGGGAAGCCTTGGGGAAGGCTCCGCTGGCAGTGCCTTGGAGAGGCCTGCTTCATAAAGCCATACTCCAGGAGGAGTTGTGCAGGCGGGAGGCCGTGGGGACAGCTCCGCTGGCAGTGCCCAGTAGAGGCCTGCTTGAAAGCACCCTCTTTGCAAGAGGTGAGTGCAGAAGGGCAGATACGCTCTGACCCTGAGTCCGACGACTTCCAAAGGGAGGGCAGGCAGCTGTCAGAGCTGACACCGTGTGCAGCACGGTTTGCCATGTCGTCGGATGCTGGTGAGCCTCTGGGTGAGGAACTTGCCACCAGCATAAATTACCAAGTCTCACATCAGCTACAGGAGCTGACAATGGATGAGACAGTAACGAAGTATGAAGCCCCAATCAACTGTGGACTGTTAAAAGTTCCTGTTGGGAACAGGAAGAATTGGGGTAAGATGGGCATACTAATGAAAGCCCAGGAGCATGTGAAGCTCCAGCATATTTTTAAAGTTGCTGGCATCTGGTATAACGAGCTTTGCCAGGATGGTGGATGGAGAGGGCATGACAAATTACAACAAAAGGCGCTATTGTGGAGTGCCCACTTTGAGATCAATTGCCTCCGCAAGATGCGATTAGACCAACCATCAATGCTAAATATGCTTCACTCGGCCAGCCTGGCACAGTGCAACTGGCACAGCAGTTTGGCGAGGATTTCGCACAGCAGGTGAAGGAGCTGGAGGAGGAGGCTAAGACGGCAGCCATATATTCACCAAAGCGGAAGTATCCCTATAAGGGAGCAGACTGGTCCGGGCAAGGGACGAGTCCAGCTACGATGCAGCGCAGTTGGCGTTCGGCTGTAGCACCGCCACGGAGGTGAGATATCCAGCTCAAGGCCGGGGAAGAATGCCAGGTGGTAAGGAGGTAAGAGGGTCTGGTTCTCATGTAGACAGATCTAATGTGATACAATTAAATGTTTACCTCAGATATGTTTATACTGAAGGTTATTCAAGGGCATCGAATAAAGCTTAAATGCAAATTCTGATTTACCCATGCAACATGTTCCAAAAAAGGAGTTTGACTTCAGTATCACTGAACAATTGGAAGTTCAGCTGGAACTTGCAAGCTTATGTAATAAAGGTGTAATTGCTAAGGCAGTTTACCAAAGCCATCAGTTTGTGTCCAATATCTTTCCCAGACCAAAAATGGATGGGGGGATGCAGAATTATACAGACCTGAATAGGCTTAACCCTTTTGTACGGTATAGACATTTTAAGATGGAAACGTTTGTGAAGGAGATCTTAAAGATGCGGATTCAGTGTCTGTTCATTTACAGGATAGAAGATTTAAAATTCAGCTGGATGGGGAATTATGCCAATACAATCCACTGCCTAATGGTTTGTCTTCAGCTCCTAGAGGGATTACAAAGTTGTTAAAACCTATTCTAGGCATGAAGAGAAGTCAAGGTCATGTGCTCATGGCTTAGCTAGATAATATCTTGATTGTAGGACAATCAAAGGAAACAGCTGAAGCATCAGTGGCAATTGGTAAAAACCAATTTTTAATTGGGCTTTATAAGCTATTCTGAGGAATCTAAATTTATACCTGTGACACAAATTGACTAGTTGGGTTCACAATGGACTTAATCAATATCATTGTGACCTTGCCCAGGCAAAAAAGGGTACAGCTAATTAAGAGCTATATCAAGTTAATTGCTAACACACAGCCTTCAATTAGCCAGGTGACAAGACTGCTGTGGTAATGGCTGCCAGCATTTCCAGCAGTTCAATATGGACACTTTATTATCTACAATTACAAATGTCAAAGGAACAAGCATTGAGGATACATTGGGGTCATTATAATAGACCTATGCTTCTATCAATAGAGGCTGTTGCTGATGTACAATGGTGGATTCAGCATGTGTCCACTAGTAGTTCCAAAGTGTTATTGGACCAAGCTTCCATGATTTGCAGACAGATGTCAGAGCACTTGGGTAGGATGCTACTGATACAAGATCCAGCGGTGGAGACAGATGAACATTGCTTCTGCATACATGGGGAATTAACCAAGAGTATTTTATGGACTCAAGGCTTATGGCACTAACTAAACTAGTTTGCATGTGCAGTGCAAAATAGACAACACTGCAGCAGTTGCTGATATGAATCACATGGGTGGAATCAAATCGTTATCATGTGACAGGTTCTCCTAGCAGGTAAACCAGATCACTTCCACCTGACGTGGTCTGCATTTATAGAATTATTACAAACATAGGGTGCAAAAGTACTTAAAAAAAAATAAAAAATTGAGGTCAGGTAATTGATGATAGTTGAAGAGTTGGTATGTCCTATTTACGTAATGCTCAAAAAAATATTTCTTTTTCTTTTTTTTTCCTCTCTCTCTTTCTCTTTTTTTTTCCTAGGGCCTATTTCTTAACTCTTTTTCTTTTGTTTTTAATTTCGCTCTTATAGGGTCTTCGTCCTTTTTTGTTGTTACATTTTCTACACTTTTCTACACTTTCACTTTTTCCTTCACTTTCTTCTTTCTTTCAATCTTTTCCTTTTCTAGTGTAAAAAAATAAATAAAGGGAGTACATTAATTGTAAGAAGATATAAATGACGAGTATTAATGTATGTGGTTGTAATGTAATGTACTTCTAAAAAAACAACAACAAAAAAAACAACAACAAAAACAAAAAATAAATAAATCATGTGACAGGTTGGCAAATACAATGGGACCTGGAGTAGGGATAGAGAGATTTGGATTGGAGCTATCTATCTGCCAGGGAAACTTAATGTAGTACCAGATGGCAGCTCACGAAAATTCCATCATAACACAGAGTGGATGTGGAACCAGGATGTGTTCAAGAACATAGTACTTCTATATGGAAGGCCAAAATATGTTTCATGGGAACCAGATCCAGGGGCAGTGGCAATTGATGCTTTTTCACTAAATTGGGATGATATGTTTGTGTACATTTTCCCACCATTCTGCCTCATAGGTCGGTGTTTGAGAAAATCAAGCAGGATGCCGCTACAGGGGTTTTGGTGATACCAAATTGCCTGATTCAACCATGGTTCCCTTTGATGTTACAGATAGCGATCCAACCTCTTTTTGCTGATTCCAAACAGTAGGAATTTGCTGGAGCATCCAGTAACGCATTAAGTTCATCCGTTATGTGACGGTATGGATCTGTTAGTTTGCAGGTTTCAAGAATGCCTTACATTGGTCGAGGACTTTCTAGGCCAATGGTGTATATACTCACTGCAGTCTGGAGAAAGAGTACTCAAAAACAGTATATGACATGAAAAAAAAAAAAAAAAAAAAAGGAACAATATTGTGTTCAAAAGAATATTCAATATGATACTGTAGTTATTGAAAATGTGTTAGAGTTTATCTACACTTTATTATGATGAAGGTCTTAGCTATACTGCTATCAATACAGCTAGATGTGCTTTGTCCGCATATCTTGTAATAGGTACACGGACACAAAGTATAGGTTCTCACCCTCTCATATCTAGGTTGATGAAAGGAATCTAATTCCAAACCGCCTAAGCCTAGGTATATGGTAATCTGCGAGGTAAGCGTTGTTCGTAACATACTTCGTCATTGGGTCCCTGTCACGGCTATAACTTTGTTAAAATTAACCATGAAATTGGCTATGCTAATGGCATTGGTGTCAGTACAGAGAGTGCAGACTTTCCAAAAAACTTCAGTTCGAGAGAATGGAAGTGAATACAGAGAATGTTCTGTTTTATATTTCTGACCTGCTCAAACAAAGCAGGCCAGGTGTGACAGGTTTTAAGATTGTGTTCTCAGCATATCCTACAGTTCCATGTTTATGTGTAAGGACACATTTGTTACATTACATTGAAGCCACAAGGGCTTTAAGACAAGAAGAAACAGGATTATTTGTCAGTTACAAAAAGCCAACATAAAAGAGTGGCAGTTCAGACTATCTCAAGGTGGTTAAAGCAAGAGTTGGTTCAGGCAGGAATTAACATTTATGTGTTTACATCTCATTCCACTAGCGCAGTAGCAACATCCGCGGCCAGGGCGATGGACGTTCCATCGACCATATATTAAAAGCCGCAGGTTGGAAAAATGAACTTGTGTTTCAGCAATACTACCATCGGCCGATTGCCGATGGAGGGCTGTTTGCTAACTCAATATTGAGTGCTGTTGCTATTGTTTAAAGTCTGTTTTCAATACTGTTTCATTCTGTTTCGTTTGTTGCCCTACATTAAGAGGGTTTATTGGTTGTTTTATGACCAAAAATAAAACTGTTTTGTTTTTGCATGATATGCAATGTCATGTTTACAGCATTATTGATGATACTCAGTCAATCGATGCAGTGAGAAGCCGGGATTTTGATCTGCGGCATAAAAATCACAGAGCTTTAAAATCTTCACGTAGTCACTCACGTGACTCCGAAGTAAAATAGTAAGATTAAACGAGAACTTACCAGTTTGAAGTTTGATCTTTATTTTATGAGGAGTTACGTTGGTGATTACGTGCCCGCCACGCCCAACCCTCTCTCATAGAAAAAAGGTCATAATGGTAGTTCTCATGTTGATCATCTTAATATGTTACTTCAATTATGGTTTTGTCTGTGATTTCATACCGCTGCTTTGAAGATTGACGCGCATGCGCCCTGACGGGGTTCTTCACGTAATCACCAACGTAACTCCTCATAAAATAAAGATCAAACTTCAAACTGGTAAGTTCTCGTTTAATCTTACTATTCTTCAGCAAATGAAATAGCCAACGCCAAAATGCATGTAGAAGACCCAGACATCATTCAGGCATGGGCTGGTGGGTGTGAAGTAGCATTTGTTACAATAACACCCCGCAAACCCATGACATACCACCAAGACTGAATAGGGCAGGAGGAAAACGGGGGATATTACCAAATGCAGGTTCCCCTCTAAGTCATGCAGTGAGCTGACATAATCTTAATCTTTGTTCCTTCATCATCAGCGGTACATTCTTTTGAAGAGCATGGTGGGAGAACTTTCATCAGAATGGCCACAGCAGTTCAAGTAACTTGCTCACCACCTGTTCTCTAAGAGATGTTTGTGATGGACAGACAGCTTTAAAAATGGGATATTCGGGGAAACTTAAAATTAAATTTGTGGGTGGCACGGTGCCGCACCAATAGAGTTGTTGTCTTACAGTGCCAGAGACCCAGTTCAAACCTGACAACGAGTACTGTCTGTATGTAGTTTGCACGTTGTCCCCGTGACCTGCGTGGGTTTCCTCCAGGTGCTCAGGTTTCCTTCCACACTCCAAAGACATACAGATTTGTAGGCTAATTGGCTTGGTAAAATTGTAAACTGGCCCTAGTGTGTGTAGGATAGTGTTAGTGTACGGGCATCTCCGGTCGGCACGGACCTGGTGGACCGAAGGGCCTGTTTCCACACTGCATCTCTAAATTAAAAAACTAAATTAAACTAAAATTCAAAACTACTTTCAAAAATACCTATTAGTGGTTTTGAACTCAAAAGGGCCAGCTTAATTTGGGAGCTGACTCGATGACTGTAAACGACCACAATTAACTCAGAGTCCCAATGGTAATTAGATTACTCTAGGGCAAAGTCTGTTTCCATTGCCTTGTTTTTAAAACCAGCATAAATAATCACAGAAACCTGAGCCGCACGAAACACAACTTGTGCTGGAAATTCTGCAATTGTTTCCTCAGTTACACTGTGTCAGGGGTAACGCACCAAATAAAATCACAAACAAGCAAAACGGCAGCCCAAATTACTTTGGGCCAGATACGTGTGTGTTTAGGAATGTGTCATTTGCAATGGTTTACCTAATTCTGTTTCATGCATGCAAATACATATTCTTCTCATAATTGACATATCTCTTTCATAACATGGGGACATAGCACCAGATGCAGAAGGTCGCCGTGGCCTGGATTTACATAGTCACAATTCTGTTGGATGTTGCTCTACTGAAAGTGCAACATACATCGCAATAGGCCCATGTATGTATGAACTCCTTGACCCCGCCAATTAGACTCCAGTCTATAACTCACTTCCAGGTGTCTGTCATGTTATCTGTAAATTCTCCAAACATCTCAAGATGCCATCCTGTAACTCACTGCAGGTATCTGTTCAATATATAACAACCCCCCCACCCCCCTCTCCCCCCCCTCTCCCCCCTTCCCTCCCTTCTTCCCTCTTCCCTCTTCAATCCCTAAATTTCCTGATTAGATTCCAAGCTGTAACTCATTCCCAGGTATCTCATTTATATACGTCCTATAATTAGATTCCAGCCTGTAGCTTGCTCTGGGTAATTCAATATCCTATATACAAGCCTCTTGAACCCTCATCTGGAATCGACACCATAAATTTGCTCCCAGGTATCTGTTATTCTTTGTACAAACCTCCAAACTTCGCCGTTAGATTCCAGCCTGTAACTCAGAGACACATTATTATGAATGTAAACCCCGCTAAACACCTAAGATATTATGACAATGTTTTTATCTATACATCTACGTCTCACCTGGGTGCTTATCAGACATCCTGTTTGAACCTCTGTCCCAATACCTGACTGTCTTGAATAGAATCTAGCTTGTAACCCACTCCTAGATATTCCTGTGCATAGAATCTCCAAATATCATAAGAATTCCTGTAAATATTTTATTTTTTAGAATAATTCCGTTTTTTTTTAAGTGTGCGGAGTGTGACAGTGCGATGCTCCCTTGCTGTGTTTGGTGGGTGCCCCTGATTATTTATAGATAGTCGTCTCAGTACAGAGACAGGGCTGGTACAGAGGTGTCCCAGGGACTCCAATGAATCTCTCTCTCTACCTGACAGGTTGCCCTCCCTCGTTCAGAGCCA
>CM075981.1:67453520-67965255 GCA_038087875.1 Malacoraja senta
GTCTGCCTACCACTTTTACTTTTCACCTTGCTACCTATTGCTTCTACCCTCATTTTACACCCCTCTGTCTCTCTGCTCACACATTTAAGAAACCCACCACCTCTTATTCTCTGTTTATTATTTTTTTCTTCTTTCCCCCCTGCATGTTGGGTCTGAGTGCGTCCCTTCTCTGCCTCCTGCCTCACACCCTGTCTACTAGCTTTCTCTTTTTGAGTCCCCCCCCCCAACCGTTCTAGTTTAAAGTCTCCCCAGTAGCCTTTGCAAATCTCCCCGCCAGGATATTGGTCCCCCTCGGGTTCAATTGCAACCCATCCTTTTTGTACAGGACATCCCTGCTCCCAAGAGCTTTGCAGTCAAATAAGTGTTTTAGAAAGGCTGAGCCCCTGATGTAATATCAGGGCTGCTAACATTGGGTGAGAGTTGGGAGTGAGAAATTGCGAGAGACCGGGGCGGGGGTGGGGAGGTTGTGGGAGGGCGCTGTCCCCCCTCCCATTTGTACGGAGCTTTTGCATTTTTCAGCTTGAAATTGTGCAATCTGGTGCATACTGTAGCAAGTCTTTTAACCTACACTTGAATGCAATATTTATGCTTTAAATTGGATTAGCTATGAAAAAGGTAATGGGCCTGTCCCATGGGAATGCGACTCCATGCGGCAAGCGCGACCTAACCAGAAGCGGGGGCCGCGCGGGTGCCGCGCGAGTGCCGCGTGGAGGTTGAGTGATCCCCGTACAGGGCCGGTCCCACCAACATGTGGCTGCATGCAGCAAGCGCTACCAAACCAGAAGCGGGGGCCGCGCGGAGGTCGAGTGACGTCAAGACGTTGCAAACGGCGTCGAGGCGGTGCGCACGGCGTCGATGTGGCTGCGTACGGCGTCGAGGTGGTGCGCACGGCCTCGAGGCGGTGCGCACGGGCGTCGAGGCGGTGCGCACGGCCGTCGATGCGGCGCGCACAGCCTCGATGCGGCTGCGGTGCGGCAGGCCGATGCCGCACGGAAAAACGAGTGTCAGTTTTTCGGAGCCCCGCGCGATGTCGGGACCAGCTCCGCACAACTCCATACGGCTTCCGGTTAGGTCGCGCTTGCCGCATGGAGTCGCATGCCCGTGAGACAGGCCCTTTAGGCTAAATTACATTCCTAATTACATTCCACAGTAGAGCCAGGCTCTGATCAACAGGTGCAGCACATGAATGAACTTAGTGTATTCATGTATGGAAATCAGATTATAATCAAGCACTTGGCCCATGTTGACCAACCTGGGTCTCACTGCACACCTGGTACTACTCCTGACCCTGACTCCAGTTGCATACCTTCTCTCATTCCAGACCCTGAGTCCAGCCTTACACCTGGCCCCCTATTCTACCCTGATCATAGCTGCTTACCTGCTTAGGTTCCCAGTGCTGAACACTCCCATTGTCCCAGCTTTGACTGCACACCTAGTACTATTCCAGACCTTGATTGGATGCACACTTGGCCTTGCTCCTAGCCCCTCTGCACTGACAATATATCTGGCCCACACATAAAGCCCCATATCTGACCCCCTGGACTTAACCTATTACGTTCAAGTCCACAGGTGCTTATCTAATGCGGTAATCTTTTATGGGGCACTTCACGTGCCAAATTTTGCATAACAAAATTTGCTACATCCATTGGCTTCCTTGTTATCTAACATGCTAGTTACTTTGTCAAAGAAGTCATCAATTGGTTGAACACAATTTCTCATCCATAAAATTATACTCAGCTGTATAAGTATTCTGTTGCCATTTCCTTCATTTCCCTAACAAACATCACTGAAGTCATTTTCACCCCAACATTTTTAGTATTTTGCTATCTTCCTCTCAGCTGGGACTTTTCCTAAATGCAAAGTCCAATAACTATATATTTAAGCAATAATATTCTATTTAATGTGATCTTGAGAGTACATAATATTTTCTGTGGTATTCATAACACAACTATGATAAAAAAATATATTTGTTTTGATTGCACCTACCAACATGCATACATTATTATATTACAGTTAATATGTACTGAGGGCAAATTTTTGTTCCAATGCTCCCCATTCCTAATTACTTTTACATTGAAGTGATTGAAATCCAAGTGAAGTTTAAATGGCATCAGAAAAATAAAATCTCCGGAATAGATGATGTTTATTACGTGGTTGTTTGGAGTCAGTATCAGCACAATTACTATATTAAACGTTGAATCTTCAGATGTCCTGGTTCATGCTAAAACTAAAGACAAATAATAACCTCCTCACACATTCCCCTGCAAGTATCTCTGTCACTCCTTTAAAATATGCCCCTTCATTGAACAAGCTCTTAAACATCGCATCTGAATCAGTTTCCATCTGATTACACTCCTTGAGGATGTTCATCTACGTGTTCAATTAATAAAACAATGAGATTGGGGACATTTCTATTCAACATGTCAAAGGAATTTGGGGGGGGGGTTTAGAAATAGTCAGTGAGGTAAACAAACATAATAGTTGAGTAGCAAATGACAATAGTACTACCTTCCCAATATTTAACTTTAGGAAATAATGGTTTATTGGGGCAGTATGTTGTGACAGACAGCCTGACACCTTGCATGTCATTTTAATATTACACTTATCCCATCCCCCTGGATATTCTGGATTAATAAATTAAGGTTTTGTCAACTAATTACAAATCGGGCTAATTACAAAACAATAACATTAACCAACTCCAAAGCACGAAGCGCTGAGCGTTGGGATCCAGACATCATGCACAACTGGCCTCAGTTCCCCGCTCACATCTGGCAGTGCTCTCCGTCTGAACCAGGAGCCACGGAGTGTTTTTGAAAGTGGGGGGAGGGGGGGGCTGAGCGATCACTGATCACTGCCCTTGGGGGTACCCGGCGAGGGAGTGGAGTGGCCGAGTGGGAGGAGGGTGTTAGAGGGGGGTGCCCCCCTCGCACGGTAGACTTTTTGAAATTTGATGTATTAAAATCATGTTTTAGTGCATTGTAGAAGTATGATTTCAATGTTTTTTGTTTGAAGTTTTTTTAAGAGGTAACTTTTTAAGGGGTAACTTTTTCCACACAAAGGGTGGTAGGCGTATGGAACAAGCTGCCAGAGGAGGTAGTTGAGGCAGGGACTATCCCAACACTTAAGAAACAGTTAGACTGATACATTAATAGGACAGGATTGGAGGGATATGGACCAAAAGCAGATAGTGTAGCTGGGACATGTTGGCGGGTGTGGGCAAGTTGGGCCGAAAGGCCTGTTTTCACACTGTATCACTCTATGACTACATTATACCTCCACCATTCATGAATGCTTCAAAATCAAGTGGTTGAGTTTTATTGCCATATACTCAAGCATAGAAACATAGAAAATAGGTGCAGGAATAGGCCATTCGGCCCTTCGAGCCAGCACTGCCATTCAATATGATCATGGCTGTTCGTCTAAAATCAGTACCTCTTTCCTGTTTTTTCCCCATATCCTTTGATTTCGCTAGCTCCAAGAGCTAAATGTAACTCGCTCTTGAAAACATCCAGTGAATTGGCCCCCACTGCCTTCTGTGGCAGAGAATTCCACAGATTCACAACTCTCTGGGTGAAGAAAGTTTGTCGTCATCTCAGTCCTAAATGGCCTACCCCTTATTCTTAAACTGTGTGACCCCTGGTTCTGAACTCCCCCAACATCGGGAACATTTTTCCTGCAGTTACAGTAAGTGAAAATCTAGCAGGCAAGCAGGATTCTTTCTCCAAACACCCCTATTTAACGGCCACTATCTTCCACCGCTTCTACCCAGTGCTTGGTACCTACTTCCAGCAGCCACTGGTTGTCCTCCAGGATGCACCGAGCCGCAGCCTGATCCATGCCGGTCACCAGGGCAAATTCGGAACAGAGACTCTCACGGCAGCGGCGCAAAGCTTCCGACGCCTCCGACGGCCCGGGACTCTTGCACTGAGGCTGCTCCATGTCCGGAGCTACAGCGATCGACTCGCCAGCCCAGCAAACACTTGCCAGCCCGGCAAACACTCTCCAGCCCCGGCTCCCTGTCCGCATCTGTCCCCGCCGCTGCTTCTGCTTCCATCCCTCCCTCAGCCCAGGCTCTCCAACACCCCCGGGCCATGCAGTTGATAAGAGTTTTGAAATTCTCATTGATCACAGAATTTCTCACGACAGAGCGTGAGAAATTTGTGATCAGCTTGAGAGCGTGAAAATTTGGCGAAATGCGTGAGTCTCACGCTCAATGCGTGAGAGTTGGCAGCCCTGTAATATGGAGAATAGAGCAGCCAAGTTGTGCAGGGCATGCTTCCGTAAGAAGTAGTAGTTTGACAAACTACTTATCCCTTTTTAATAAGGTACAGGAGGGATAAATATAGCCCAATCATAGAGTCACTTGAGTTAGCTCCCCACCCCTCCTTTAAAATAGTGCCATGGTATGTAAACATGCACATGGGAGTCTCAATCCAATTTCTCATCTGAAATATTGCAAATCCAGTAGCGCAGCACTGCTCAGGGTTGCAAGGAGATCAGAAGGGACCTCTGTGCTCAGGTTTCCGAATGGCAACTTGACCACATGCCATCTACCACGGTTTGGTTCATCCTGTTGCCTTTCCGTCTAAACACACCAAGGGTGCTTTACTGAAAGATCAGCCATAATCTTGCATGGTGGATCTGAATGACCTAATCCTGCTTCTGAAGCTCAGGTTGTCAAAATTGCGTGAGGAGATTGTAAGACTGGTGGCCAAAGAGGTAGGTTAAATAGGTAGGACAGAGAGAGGACAGAAAATAGACACAAACAGCTGGAGCAACTCAGCGGGACAGGCAGTATCTCTGGAGAGAAGGGATGGGTGACGTTTTGGCTCGAGACCCTTCTTAAGATCTAATTCAGATTCAGGTCTGAAGAAGGGTCTCGACCCGAAACGTCACCTATTCCTTCTCTCCAGCGATGCTGCTTACCCCGCTGAGTTATTCCAGCTTTTTGTGCCTATCTTCGGTTTAAACCAGCATCTGCAGTTCCTTCCAACACATAGAGAGAGGACAGGCCCAGTCGAGAAGGTTCATTCCTGATTTCTATTTCCAAGTCCTTGAAGCAAGACTTTGAACTCAAACCTCATGACTTAGGGGAAAGAGCAACATCAATAGGGCCACAGCTGACACCCAATTAAGACTGTGCCTTCCAATAAATCAAGGGTGCTTCGTGGCTGATAACCACTTATCGATGAACCTTCAGTTTGTGTTAAATCATTCACTTATTGCTTGTTGGTTTGGAAACAATACTGGCAGACTGTCTGGAGCAAATTTAAATGCTACGTCACTGACTGGTTATCTCCACCGTTCCACTGGCATTCTGTCCACCCAGAAATCTATATTACTAAAAGTCTGATCTTGACCACTTCCTGTTGTTCTGTATATTGATTTTAGAAAATACGCTGCTACTTACGGCTGTGATATTTGGCCATCTTACACAGAGTCCCCCTCCACTATACAGGACAAGAGGATTTTTCACATCGATGAAAAATAAAAGAGTTATTAGTGTTTTAAAAATGTTGAGATTCTCTCTCCTGAAGGCCACGCCTCTTCCGGAGGGACTATAAAACCCGGAAGTGTTGAGTGCCTCAGTCAGTCTCTGCAAGACGGGGGAGCGAGAGGGTCACGTCTCTCAGTCTGAACTGTGAACAACTACTGTGAATGTCTACTAAACTGTGAGTGGTTTTACTGACCTGTCAGTGCCCTTAATGTGGTTTGAAAATATAGTTTGGATATGCTAAAGCTGTGTTGCCTTTGGTTTGGAAATGCTAAAGCTGTGTTGCCTTTGTTTTGGAAATGCTAAAGCTGTGTTGCCTAATTAAAGTTGCCTTGCCTAATTAAAGTTGCCTTGCCTAATTAAAGTTGCCTGGCCTAATTAAAGTTGCCTGGCCTAATTAAAGTTGCCTTGCCTAATTAAAGTTGCCTTGCCTTTTATATAATTAAAAGTCTAATCTTGACCACTTCCTGTTTGCGCTCTATATTGATTTTAGAAAAAACGCTACCACGTACGGCTGTGATATTTGGCCATCGTACTCAGATTCCCCCCCGCTCATCAGGTGCCGAGGATTTTTCCCATCGATGAAAAATAAAAGAGTTATTAGTGTTTTAAAAATGTTGAGATTCTCTCTCCTGTCAATCACGCCATGAAGGCCACACCCCTTCTGGCGGGAGGGGGAGGGACTATAAAACCCAGAAGTGTGGGCGTGGCACAGTCTCTGCAAGATGCAGGAGGGAGAGGTCACGACTTGTTGTCTTTAGTGGCCTTGCACCCTGCTTGAAATGGTATGAAACTGCACTTGAATTTGGTGGCCTTGCACCCTGCTTGTGAAATTTTAAGGAATAGCCGTGAGTCAACTGCCAGCCCACCAGCCGTGAGTGAGTGAGCTGCCAGCACAACAGGCTTGAGTGACTGAGCCGCCAGCTCAAGAATCCATTCGGCCCACAATGTCCATACTAGCCCTCTGAAAACCAGTCCCTTCAGCCCACAACACCCATACCAGCGCTCCAGAAAGCCCCCCCCCCAAAACTGTCCACCAATATTGGAATTGATGGAGAGGTGGAATATTGCATTGGGGGACCAGCCCTCCCGTGTGATGCTGGGACCCAACGGGTCCCACTTAGTCTAGTACTTTATATATTCTAATAATCACCCAGCTGAGGTTTCAGCCTATGATCCATGCAACTGCACTTAACACAAATGTCTTCAGCTGATAAGCACTTGGAATATCCTGAGATTGTTGGATTTTATTGAATCCAATCAATTATTCTGTGCTCTTTGTGGTCGGAGTCTTGTGAAGAGCCAGCCCCTCTAGCTCACGGCCCCACCAATGCCAGAAACATTGTGAGGCTTTGCTTTGTGAGAGATGGGGAGATGGACGGCAGCGGGTAATCAACAGGAGGGAGGTACACAGCTCTCAATTCCACCTTGGTAAGTGATCAGAGAAGACAAGGGTGTGGCTTGCTATATCCTTGAGCCACAAGAGAGGACTGACCTCAGAAAGAAAAAAATCCTGTATTGATAGAGACAGGAGCATAGGGTGTGACTGAACAGAAAAGGATGAGAGAACCATTATGGAGGGAGTAGAGATATTCCCAGTGGTTTAGTTTAGTTTTGTTTAGACATACAGTGCAGAAAGAGGCCCTTCGGCCCACTGAATCCACGCACATTAAGACTATCCTACACCCACTAGGGGCAATTTACATTTATACCAAGCCAATTAACCTACAAACCTGTACATCTTTGGAGTGTGGGAGGAAACCGAAGATCTCAGAGATTACCCACGCGGTCACGGGGAGAACGTACAAACTCCGTACGGACAGCTCCCGTGGTCGGAATCGAACCTGTGTCTTTCGCGCTGAAAATGCTGTAAAGCAGCAACTCTACCGCTGCGCCGCTGTGCCACATGTATTCCCAGTGGTGGAAGTGTGGAAAACAAAAGATTTAAGGAGTTTGTCAAAAGAATCAATGTGATACAAAGAAACCTATTTTTATGGTTAGGGTCTCATAATATGTGCCTGTTGTGTAGGCAGATTGAATCGTGGTCAGGTGAGTGCTGAAAAGCAAAGACAAATTCATAGTATCAGGGAGTGGATAGAATGAACTAGCTACAAGGGACCAGCCGAGAGCCATCTTGGATTTGATGAACTGAATGGCCTCCATCTGTGCTCTTATCATGTTGTGATGTTCTGGCGGAGCCTCTATCATAGCCTGGGCCCTTCATTTCATCTTTCAACCAATAGGTGCAGCAAAGTGGAGCAGCCGTAGAATTGTTGCCTTACAGAGCCAAAGACTTTGGGTTCGATCCTGACCTCGTGTGCTGTCTGTACGGAGTTTGTACGTTCTCCCTATGACCACGTGGGTTTTCTCTGGTTTTACTGGTTTCCTCCCACACTCCAAAGATGTGCAGCTTTGTAGGTTAATTGGCTTTGGTAAATTGTAAATTGTCCCCTGTGTGTAGGATAGTGCTAGTGTACGGGGGTGATCGCTTGTCAACACGGACTTGGTGGACCGAAGGGGTTGTTACCGCGCTGTATCTCTCAACTAAACTAAACTAAAGTGGCTTTTGAATTGGAGTCATTATTATAAATCAGGATGTGTGTCAACCAATCTGTGCACAGCTACAGGTGGGATGGGGGATATGTTTCCGCCCAGACTCCCCCTCGGGTCTTCTTTGAAATATTTTCATGTGTTTTTTCACGTCTGCCCGGTTTAACGTTTACCCGAGGAGACACCTCTGAAAATGAAGCAGTATCAGCCTAGATCACTGTGCTGCTCCCTGGAGAGTGTGACTTGAATCACAACCTTTGCACGCAAAGGCAAGAGAGCAATCTAATTTAGGTCAGAGGTCGGCAAAAGAGAGGTCTGAAGTCAATCCTGCTTTAACCGTGGGATTCAATTAACAGGGAAGCAAAGGTAACGTTACGGTTTTTATTACAGTATTTTGGAATGATCCAGAGTCCCTTAAGGTGCTCAATAAAGAAAGAACTTGCATTTAAATTGTGTCTTCGGGACATTCCAAAGTGTTTCAGGGCGAATGGAGCATGGAAATGTAATGTATGCAACAAGATTAGTGACAGAGGCAGTTTTGAGAGAATAAAATGGATTACATTTTGATCAGGATGTCTATAAAATACAAGTAAAAATAGTCCCTTTGAAAATCTTTGTTAAGCAGCAGGTTGAACCATTCATTCAGTAACTTAACATAGACACACATACACCAGTAACAAAAATAGATTTGTTTCTATAAATGTTCAAAAAACTGAAAGGCTTGCTGCCTCCAGGTTTACTGTGGACTCTCTATATTTAGAGCTGTTGGAGATTAAGTGGGTAGATAATTGGTGCTGCTTTTCTATTTTAACCATGAATTTATATTTTAGTAACGCCTGGATTACACGACACAAGCATTGATGTCAGCTCATTCACTGTGGTATCGAAGGAGTCCAGTCAGTCCATTGAGTCTGCCTACACAACAGGCACAGGCACATGCCAGCACCAAATAGAGCAATGCCATCGTGCCCACTTCCCTTCCCTTAACCCTGTAGTTTATTCTCTCTCACACATGCCAGTCAAACCCTCGTTGATTCTCTTTGCTGTTAATCTACACACAGGGCTGTTTATGGTTGCTACTTAACCTCCCAGCACGTCATTGGGATGTGAGAGTAAACCGGAGAACATGCAAACTCCCCTCAGACAGCAGCCGAGGTCAGGATCAAACCTGGGTCTCTGAGCAGGGAGAGAACAGACTAACTGCTTTTTTTTATCCCAAAAATAATTTATTCAATTATTTACAATGATATGTACAACATGAAATAATTCAAAACAAAACCCACCACCATAATACAAGTCAAGGAAATATTCATCAATATCAAATATACCATTTCCCCATCTTTATTAAGGATGCATTCCACCCCCCGCGGTGTCCAGCAGTCCAGGAAATCCCCCAGGGCACCGATGGACAGCGCGTAGTCTCTTTCTAATACCACCCAGGCGCAGACATAACCCCGGAAAAGGGGCAGGCAGCGTCAGAGGTCCTCAGTTCAGTTCAGATCAGGAGTTGTGCTGATGACCAGGTCTGTCCCCATTCAGACCGCTATATAAAATATTCAAGTAGTTGTTAAAACAACAGGAAATTGATACTGGAATGAGATGAAGATTGAATAATAAATCAAAGTTATCTTTTAATACAAAAATACTTAATTTATAAAACTACATATATGAAATAAAGAACAATCAGCACGTCCATCTTTACATTAATTTACCATCAAAGCAATGCATTCAATTTACAAAGTATCATTGTCATCCATGTCTCCTCTTTAAACAAGACAGCCATGAGGTGTTAGAGAGGCAATTAAACAGGACCCAGCCCCTCAGTATTAAATAATAAAACATTTAGTTTAGTTTATTATTGTCATGTGTACCGAGGTACAGTGAAAAGCCTTTGTTGCGTGCTATCCAGTCAGCAGAAAGACAATACATGATTACACTCGAGCCATTTACAGTGTATAGATACATGGTAAGCGAACAGCCAGCAAAGTACGATCAAGGATAGTCCGAGGGTCACCAAAGAGATAGATAGTAGTTCAGCACTGCTCCCTGGTTGTGGTAGGTTGATTCAGTTGCCTGATAATAACTGGGAAGAAACTGTCCCTGAATCTGGGGATCTGCATTTTCATACTTCTATCCCTTTGTGGGTGGCACAGTGGTGGAACAATAGGCTTTCTGCCTTACAGCGCCAGAGACCCGTGTTCGATCCTGACTACAAGTGCGGAGTTTGTATGTTCTCCCCGTGACCGCATGGGTTTTCTCTGGGTGCTCCGGTATCCTCCCACACTCCAGAGACGTACAGGTTTGTAGGTTAATTGGCTTCAGTAAAATTGTAAATTGTCCCTAGTGTGTAGGATAGTGCTAGTGTACAGGGTGATCATTGGTCGGCGCGGTCTCGGTGAGCTGAAGGGCCTGTTTCTAGTCTGTATCTAATTCTGATGTCTATAGATTTTTAATTTCAAATACAAACTTCATTTATAAAAAAAAGATATCCAAGTAGAAAAAATGGGGCATCTCTCTGCATTCTTCCCAAAGTTATGCACTCATTAAGTTGCAGTGCATCAATCAATGGATCAGAGGCAGAGATGGACTGACTGTAGGACTCACAGCAAACAAACCATCTTACGGCGAAGTCTACATATCCAGCATATACAGTTTATTAAGATTCACTGTGAACTACAGCAAACCGAACTCATGAATAAAACGACTGCATAAAAGGCTCAGGCTAAAAATAGACTTACTTCTCCTACAAAGTTGTGTTCGTGGGCAAGCATTTCACAATACGGATTAAGTTTCCAAATTGAGTCCCAATCATTTTTGCAGCACTTTACAATTGGCAGCAGGAACAGAAGCAGTAAAAACAGTAGTCGTCTATTACACCCAACTTCTTTCTGCCTACTTCTCATCTCTTTTCTGATAGCCAGCCCCTTATTTTGAGACAGAATAAACCGCAGATGCTGTAATCTGGAGCAAAAGCTTATTTTGAGCCTGTGACCCCTGGTTCTAAACGCACCAGCCAAGAAAACATTATCTCTACATCTACCTTGTCAAGCCCCATAAGAATTTTTTAGTTCAGTTTAGAGATACAGCATGGAAACATGACCTTCACCTAACCGAGTCCACATCGACCAGCATCACCCATACACTTGTTCTATCCTACACACTAGGGACAATTCACAGTGGCCAACAAACTTACAAACCTGCATGCTTTTAGAAAGCAGAAGGAAACCGGAGCACCCAGAGAAAACCCACGAGGTTACACGGAGAACGTACAAACTCCGTACAGACAGCATCCATAGTCTGGGTCGAACTTGGGTCTCTGGTGCTGTAAGGCAGCAACTCGACCGCTGCGTCACTGTGCTAACTATTTTATACATTCCAATGAAATTATTCTTCTGGATATGAGCGAATGCAGGCCCAGTCTACTTACCTATATTCAGTAAACCCATCATCTCAGCAATAAATCTGGTGAATTTTCATTGGACTTCCTCTGCCCCAGGTATGTCCTTCCTGTACAGATCAGACCTGTGCACAATATTCCAATACGTGACTCACCAGGGCCACGTGTGAAATTGGAACAAGACTCTCCTCATCTTCCTATCAAATCCTCCTCAAATAAAAGTCAGTGTTCCATTTGACTTCCTAACTTCCTGCATGTTGCTCTGGTTCCCCTGAACACCACACCTATCAGTCATTCATTGTTAAAAATAGTACTGAACAATTATATTCACTGTGGTGAATAGTGATACCACTGCAGGCAGCCAAAAAAAGCCAGCTTATGGATGTCAGGTTATTGAGTCAAATTTGAAGTTTAGTTTATAAGGGATTAGATGTAAGGTGGAGTTGCAGATATAAGGTAGATAGGGTGGTCAAAACATTGGCCTTCATCAGAGTATTGAATATAGAAGTTGGCAGGTCATGTTGCGGTTGTATAAGACGTTGGTGAGGCCGCATTTAGAGTATTGTGTTCAGTTCAGGGCACCATGTTATAGAAAAGATGTTGTCAAGCTGGAAAGGGTACATAGAAGATTTACAAGGATGTTGCCAGGGCTAGAGGGTGGAGCTAAAGGGAGAGGTTGAGTCGGTTGGGACTCTATTCCTTGGAGTGCAGGAGGATGAGGGGTGACCTTATTGAGGTGAATAAAATCATGAGACAAATAGATCAGGTAGATTATGCACAGAGTCTCTTGCCCAGAGTAGGTGAACTGAGGATCAGAGGAAATAGGTTTAAGGTGAAGGGGAAAAGATTTAATAAGAATCATGGGGTAACTATTTCACACAAAGGGAGGTGGGTGTATGGAACAAGCTGCCAGAGAAGGTAGTTGAGGCTGGGACTATCCCAACATTTAAGAAACAGTTAGACAGGCACATGGATAGTACAGGTTTGAAGGGAAATGGACCAAATGCGGGCAGGTGGGACTAGTGCAGCTGGGACATGTTGGCTGGTGTGGGCAAGTTGGGCAGAAGGGCCTGCTTCCACACTGTATCACTCTACGACTCTATGTGTATTTAAATATAATAGCAGGAGAAATAGAAGCAAGACGAGCCTACTCTGTCCCTCAAGACTTCCCTGTCATTCAATATGACCTTAGCTGATCTGCCACAGGCCTCATCTGCTTCCTCTAGTTCTAGTTCGCCTAGCGCTCAATTCCATGATCTTTCAAAAATGTATCTAATTCATCTTTCAATACCTATAGTGGTCTATCCTCTATAACACACTTGGGTAGAGGATTTCAGAGATTCATCATCTTTTGGACTTGGATGGTCTTTGAAATAAGACACAACATAGTGGAGCAGTTATAGTTCAAACTTCCAAATTCCCAATTGAAATGAGACACAGTGGACGGCATAAAGTGGTGCAAGGGCACCAACCTAACCAATTTCTGCCGCATTTTAACATATTATGATAACCACTGGAGGGTTCAGTTCCACACTATGATTAAACGCTCCAAGTTTCATAAAACGTAGAAGGTTAGGAGCAACAGTGTTGCGGTGATGGGGGGAGTTTCCAAAACTAGGGATTGTAATGCGAAAGGTGGTTGAGAGGAGTGTGAGGGCAAGGTTGTAAGAACCTGGTGAAGAATATGATGGGGTTGTACATGGCACAACGTGGAAAAGAAAACATTTATTTTGCAATAATTTGCATTTCCTTTGCACCTTTCACAAATGTCCCATGCTGTTTAAATGTCCACACAGTTCTTCTGAAGCGTCATCCCTGTGGTAATGTGGCCAAAACAGCTACTTTACACAGCACTGTGATGTGGGAAGTAACCAAGTAATCTCTTTATTGGTGTTGAACGAGGGATGAACAATGAGTAGGACAACAAAGCTTGACAAGTGTTTGTGGTGTGGGAGAGGAGGTGTGGGTGGGGTGTTGGGTTGGTGGAAAGTGTCTAACAAGGAGCATGCCAGCCAAAATGGCAAAACCAAGAGAAAAGTGTTGGAAATTTTGAAGGAAATAATCACATTTATCAACTTACAATAAGCTTTAGGATACCCGTGATGTAATTGTGGCTACTCCATGGAATTAGTCTTATAATGGGTTCTCGTGATGTTGGACTAGCAGACCAATGACATCTACAGATAAATAAATGACAGATTACACTGTTGCTATTAAGTAATCAATGGCCATTTAATCAATAGGGAGGCAATACATATCAAGAAGTGTTACTCTATGGGAATAATCCATTGAAGGTTGCATTACTCAGGAGCAAGCCCAATTATCCTGCATTTTATTGGTAAAGCTTCTGCTGATTATTAGACAGCGTTATTGATAAAGAAGGAGTCAATTATTTAAACGTGTTATTGATGAGCATCAAGTCAATTATTCTGCATTCATCATGCATAAGGCACTTATTTAATAAAGCTAATGATTAAACATCAGTTTGGTTCAGAATTATTTAATTTTAAAGATCACAAAAAACTGGCACTCAGTACCTTGATGAATCCTAACACCATTAACATCTTAAAGGGACTGTGGAGCAAAGGTTGATGCATCAGTTAAAAAGGCAGGGTTGCTTTAGATCCCATGGTGGATTGGAAAGCTCAAGCTGAATTATAGATTAAATGAGCTTCAAAATTCATTAGTTTCACTCCTGTAGAAATATTTGCAAAAGCGCTAAAGAATTTGCATAAAGTAGACATCAATAGCAACACAACAACAGCACTGTTAGCCTTGTAAAACATCCAAATACAATTCCCGGGAGCTTCATCAAGTAAAGGTCGACACTAGGCCACGCATTAGTGTAATGGAAGTGATGGAGTTTGAAGAGCACAGCAAAGGTAGTCAGAGAAGTCCAGGGAGGGGTTCCTGGGCTTGGGCCCTGGAGAATTGCCAGCTTGTTATGAGGCTGGAATAGAAGCACAGAGATTCATAACTTCAAGCATTAGAAACTGCCAATTGTTCCCAGGCATTGAGGACTTCCTGTCGGAGTCCTGATTATAATATTGAGACCCTGTTACTGAAGAAGTCATTGCACGCCGTGGGGAAGTCATTGTCCCTTCTAACAGACAGAAAGGATTCATGGCGCTAAAGGGAGCAGGGAACATCTCCATGGTGTCCATCTATTGTCTTTCTCTCAATCACTAAAACACAATTATCTCATTGCTGTCTATGGGAGCTTACTGTACACAAATTGGTTGCCATGATTCCTACATCAAAACAGTTTCCGGGATTCCAAACGTACTGTGTAAGAAGGAACTACAGATGCTGGTTTACACCGAAGATGGACACAAAATGTTGCAGTGACTCAGCAGGTCAGGCGGCATCCCTGGAGAAAAAGAATAGATGATGTTTTGAGTCGAGACCCTTCTTCAGACTGGATGTTAAACTGTTTGGGAGATCTTGTTGGAGTTAAAGGTGCTGAAGGTTTTCATTTGTTTCACACCTGTCATGTCCCACATATATACAGTGGGCAGAGCAGTTCCAGAAACAACTGTTAAAACCGGGTGTCGGTTCTCTGTGTAAAAGGAATGAATTTGTGGCAAAGGTGAGGCAGGGGACTGGGGAGGAAGTGGATGGCACTTTCAATGAGCCAGGGTGTCCATGCGTGATAATTGTACAATTGGATATTTGATCTGGGGCAACTCTGTGTTGTTAGCGGAGGCTCTCAGTTGTCGACAGCACCTTCATTGGCTGGCAGTGGCAGTCAGCAGCAGGGGAAAGACAGATTGTGCTTCTTCCAGCATTAACAACTGCAGCCACGCTCACCACTAATCCACCCCCTACCACCCCACGCGCATACAAATACGCCCACCCCACTCCCCCACTCCCCCACACCCCTCCAACTTCCCCAGTCTCTCTCAGATAGCCTGTCACCCAGGGGCCAGTGCTGACAATCACACTTTGTGCTGAATGAAATGGTGATGGCTAATTGATTTTACAGCAGTAGTGAAGGGCAGACAATGAAAGTATCATCAATTTAATCCACAATTTAATGGCTCCAATTTAGTCTCTGTAAACGCTCGCTAAACTAATTTATTCAGCTCCAACAATCTGAAAAGCTATCATATTTGTAATCTCCTCTGGTATATTCATCTGGAAAGGGAATTTAACAAATTCCGATGTGAGGGAGATGATGTGTTAGTGTGGTGTAAATGTTTATAACAGTCCAATCTAGTTTTTAAAAGGATATGAAAAGTTTTATTGTGGAAGGCAGCCATGTGTGAAGAGGGATAATAAACTGCTCCCCAGCAGGCCCGGGGAGCAAGGCTGTGACAGACTTTGCTTTCAATAGGACGTTAAACCATATTCAAACTTCAGCCCATAACTTATTCCACAAAAAGAGGGGGAGAGACTGGAAGGAGTGTAATGCTTCCCAGTGCTACTAAACATGGGTCTTGTTAGGAAGAATTATAACTGTCGTTGGCCCTCTGAAATCCCATGCACTACCCTGCAAGAGCCTTGCACTCGGAGCAGAGGAGACCACAGAGTTTGGTCCAAGGAGCGAGATGAAGGAGAACAAGGCCTGGTCAGTCAAGGGGGCAAAGTATGGTATGTGCTCAGTCAGTTAGCAAGAGCCACTACAGAGCCAATTCCAACTAATTACACAGGCCGACTGACGTAATGTGCAAATAACTCCCTGTTAAGCTATGTCCTATCACAGACCCTCCATTTGTTCTACACATCCATCCTCCACCTTCTCTCCTATTGAAACCCTACCTGCACCTCCCTCTTTCCCAGTTCTGATAGGCTCACAGGCCTGAAACGTCGACTGTTTCTCTTTCCCACAGATGTTGCCTGACCTTCTGAGTGTTTCCAATATATTCTGTTTTTATTTCAGATTCCCAGCATCTGCAGGTTTTTTTGTTTGATATCCAAAGCAGTCCAGGCCAATTGGTTAGGGACGTACGATGATGTATGGTATGGACCCCCAATTTTATCTCTCAACCTCCACAGCAGATCGAATGTTGCAGTGACTTCCTCTGGGATCTTGCTATTTGCAAAAAAATGGTTCCGTCCTTGCCTACATAGCAACAGTAACTAGACTTTAAAGCAATTCCCAGTGGACAAATCACCTTGGGACAGCCAGAGGGTGTGATGAGGGGCCCATTAATGGTTGCCTACTTTTCCCCGCTGCGTCCCCTTCTCTCCTGATACACAATTAATTCGGATTGCATGCTGCTTAATTTATGCTTTAACATTTCCTTTGTGCGCTAGTACTAATACAGTGCGCAACCCAAACATGTTAACGACTGCATTAGCACAAAGGAATTTTCCACAAAAGCATTAAGCAGTGGACTGCCAGAGGTAATTAAACTGTCCTATGTACAGAGGGGGCTCTCCTAAGCTGTAAAACCTTCCCATTTACAAATTGTATCTCCCTTTGATTTCCATATTTCCAATGGCATCAGGTTAGCAGCTGCTCTCCTGTTTGAAACATACAATTAACCATGAAGTTGGATGATCAGACAGAGACTTGCTCTGGAGTGTGTCCAGATAACAATGACACACATCGAACAAGAAGAAATGTTGCATTCTGACACAAATTTAAACATAATTTATAAACTAGGACACTCACACTTAACTCTATTAATAAAAACACACTGGTGCCAATTTCTGGATTCATCAATCAGTGCGTCAGATGGAGGACCGTAACCTGGCACAGAGCAAAACAAAACCTGTTCAGAAAAGATCAATTCTATTCTCGGTTCCAAAGACGGAACTAAATGATTCCACTCCTTAAGGGATTCAGGCAAGAAAACAAGTCTCGATGACTGAATTTATCCTGACTTTTAAAAGACTTAAAGGAATGGATCAAACCATATAAATTGGACAATGAGCTCTGAGCTGAGGAATCAAGTAGAAATTATGGTTATCAATGAACCAAAGACAGATCGTGCGATTAATTAGGGCAAATTGACTCTTTGGAAAGGTGGAGAGTTAGGTTGGATTGATCTTAAAATGCAAATAATGGAAATCTTTATGTAAACTTTAAATGGCACAGACCCCTAATCATTACAAGACAGAAACAGCTTTGATTCCACTGTATGTTGAACATAAGCAGATATTGTTTCAATCTAATGGTGACACCTTGCTAATCAACTCATCCAATGCGTCCTGACTCAAAACAGACCCACTGCCTACTTGCTCACCTGTGCCAGTTCATGATGAACATTCTTACCTTTATTTTAGACCCCTCATGGTCTTGTGCCATCCTCTCTCTGTAATCTCCAGCTCTCTGCACTGATGCCCCAAATCCCACAAGTTGCTATTCTCAGAAGTTGCCTACATCAGCATTAGTGAGGTGCTTTACATAACCCCCCCTCAATCTCTCCACTACAACACCAACTCTCCCCCCCATCCTCCACCCCTCGATTGCAAGCATTCTTTATACCCAAACTCTTTGAGAAAGCTCCTGGTCAATACCACTTAATATTGTTTTCTGTTATCTTTGACTGAACATCCTACAGTGAGATGCTTTGGGAAGCCTGACTATTTCATCTGTCAGTGTTGTGCTTCTAGGGCTGTGTTCAGGTCAGACCAGGTCTTCAGCTGAAAATGTTCCTTTCATTTCCACATGGTGATGCTCTAATGCATGGATTCCTGTCTAATTCCTGTTGGTGTCTCAATGAAGGCTCGTTTTATGTTGCTTGTGCAAGATTCTGTGTGCTTTTGGAGGGCCATAACTATCAGGTCTTGGATTGCTTACGTTGATGTTGCAGTTCTACATGGCTGGGTCACTAGTGAAGGCAGCTACCTGTGTTCTTCCAGGTAGCTGCCTTCTTCAACCTTCTAGAATTGTTGTCCACAGACACCACTCAATGTCGACCATGCTCTTAGCTGCCCACCTCCTTCATTATCTGTCCAACCTCTGCCTGAACACTCCTCATCCCAATTCCAACAGTCAACCTGTTACCACCCTCCTGCCATTCCATTCTCTGACATGCTCCCCCAACCAAACCTTACCCCCTGAAGGCCACAGACTTCTCGAGTGACTTCCAGCAAGGTTGGAATGGTGGGAGTTTGTGGAGGAAATGCATATTTGATGAGCGTTTGAGAGTTTAGAAGGATGAGGGGGTACCTCATTGAAACTTACCGAATAGTGAAAGGCCTGGATAGAGTGGATGTGGAGAGGATGTTTCCACTAGTAAGAGAGTCTAGGACCAGAGGTCATAGCCTCAGAATTAAAGGATGTTCCTTTAGGAAGGAGATGCAGAGGAATTTATTTAGTCAGAGGGTGGTGAATCTGTGGAATTTGTTACCACAGAAGGCTGTGGAGGGGTTCAATGGATATTGTAAAGACAGAGATAGATATATTCTTGATTAGTACAGGCATCAGGGGTTATGGGGAGAAGGCAGGAGAATGGGGTTAAGAGGGAAAGATAGATCAGCCATGATTGAATGGAAGAGTGGACCTGATGGGCCAAATTCTGCTCCTATCACATAAACTAATTTCCAGAATATGTTGCCAGACAATATCAGAGCCTTCTTCTTCGGAGCAAACTCCCTTCTACATTGCACCTATGTCTGATGGAACCTCATTTGGGTATGTCTGCAAGTTCCTGTTCTTCAACCAGTGCCTTCAATTTAGATTCTTCCAACAGGCCCACGATGGCTGAACGTGAACTCCATATCTGTTCAGGGAGAATCAATCAATGCCACCCTTACCTGTAATTTCCACTTCCATGGATGAATAACTCTAAAAAATAATTCTAATGTCGATCACAGTTTAACCAACACAGTTCTCCCCTAGGCATATACTCCTCCCATAACTACACAACTCCTTCTGAAACTCCAATCAATACTACAATTTGGCTTCAATTGCCTTCAAGATTAAATACTAATTAACCCCTTGGTATTGCTTCATTGAGAACAATTACCAATTAAAAGATCTTTCTTCGTTATTTTATTTCAAGCGGTTTGTTTGTTGTTGTGGCAGATTTGAGAGGGTGAAGCTGGAAGTCGAGGTGTTCCCGTGCACCTGCTCCACTCATCCTTTTTATAATTTAATCAAAAAATATTAATTTAAATATTAAAATAATACATCCAGTACAGTAAAAACAAAACAGAACCCATCACCATAATACATGACAAACGATAAACTATTATACAACTATCTATCACTCCTTGTCAAGGATGCATTCAACCCCCCCCCCACGATGCCCAGCGGTCCTGGAAATCCCCCAGGGCATGGACGTAACCCTGGAAAAGGGGCATGCAGTAGCTCGGGCAGAGCTCTATTCTGCCTGGCGCCATTACTCGCAGATGGCCAGCTTGGCCAGGCCCAGGAGCAACCCAACCAGGACAACCTCGGCCCTATCCTCTCCCCTACGCACGGGGTGTCCGAAGATGAGGATGGTGGGTGAGAAGTGCAGCCAGAAGGCAAGGAGCAGCCTCTTTGGATAATGGGACAGGGGCTGCATCCTCACACACTCCATATACACGTGGTACACAGACTCTTCCAGCCCGCAAATGTGGCAGGGGGCTGGCGAGTCTAATGAACCGCGAGAGAAACATGTAGCAGGGAACTCCTCGGTGCAGTGCCCTCTACCCCAGGTCCCCGATGTAGAGGGGAGAATCCCTGCGTAGAGGGATCCCTACTGGGGGGGGGGCTCCCTTGCGACCGGAAGGCAACACCGACCGCCACTTAGTGTCCGGACAGTGGACCAGGGCGAGGAAATGCAGGGTATGGAGGAGAAGCCCGTACAGGAGACACTTCCCTGCCTCATGTTTCTTGGTGGTAGAGTTGTGGGTTTGGGAGATGCTGTCAGAGTCACCTGGGCGAGTAAATGCAGTGCATTTTATGGATGGTGCACACTGCAGGCACTGTTCACCAACAGTGGAGTGAATGGGTGTTTGAAGTGGTTGTTGGAGTGCTGCTTTGTTCTGGAGAATCTCAAACTTTCCTGGATGTTAACATCTCAGATGGCCCAGCACATAAATGTAACCATGAAGAAAGTGTGCCAGCTTTTCAATTTTTAAGACGTTTAAAGAGTTTTGGCAAATAACTGTATACTCCTACAAATTTCTGCAGATGTACTGCAGAACAGTGTGTTGGCTGGTTGTATCATGCTCTGGTATGACAATTCCAATGCACAGGAAGGCAAGAAGCAGCAGAGAAGGGGTGGTTTCAGCCTAGCCCAGCACTGCACAGCCCTTCCCACCCTCGAAAACAGTTACATGAGGCGCAATGAGTCTTCATGGTGAGTCACAAGCCCAACCTACACCAAACCCATCCACACCAGATCCAGGCCGGGCAACACCAAGTCTTGATCACACCAGACGGCAGCAGCCTCGAGAAGCCAGCAACTTTCATCAAGGATCCTCACCATCTCTGGATCATGCCCTCTTCTCACTGTAACCAATGGGCCGGAGTTAGAGAGACCTAAAGTCCCACACCACAGGGATCAGGAACACCTACATTCCTTCAACCATCAGATTATTGAACCGACCTGCAACTACCTAATCCTACCTCAGCAATGGAACACTGTGGACAACCTCCTGAACTATCATGGACATTTACTAACTGTGTATTTTTGCACCAATGTCTTGTTTCTTGCACAGTTTCTTTCTTTCTCTGTCTTGTAATATTTACATGAAATTCATGTATAATTTATGTTTTACTTCGGAGTCACGTGAGTGACTACGTGAAGTGTCCGTCCAGCACGCATGCGCGACATTAGCGTTCACGCAGTGCAACAGCGCCGACCGGGAGTATAGGCGCTCCCGCTACAAGTTTAAACAGCGGACCATCAGGTAAGTCTTACTCTGAGGTCGTAATCAGCAAGCTGTGCTCTGCTCTGTAAATTCCAGGGGAGCACGGCAAAGGAAGAAAACCGCCCCCCGTTCGACTCCAACAGAACGGGAGTGTCCCATCAGTGGGGGGCGAGAGGCGGCACCTGGACTGCATATGCTGCGGTCCACCCTCATCGAGACCGAGCCGAGCCCAGTACCGCTAGCATAGCCTGATGAACAGCAGCGGGCTGGAGGCAAATCAAGGCAAAAAACAGACCGGCCGGTTATGTCTCGCTCCGATGAGGAGGCTCCGCCTGAGAGCGGAAGGGGTAGCCGCCTGAGCCACGTGGAAAGGCTCATGGAGCAATTGCTCCAGCGAAACTTGCTTCGGGAGCTGGAGCAGTCTCGCCAAGGGAATTCAGGCACTCCCACAGCAGTGCCTTACAATGCACTGGCCATCGCTTCCCCCTCAGCCGAGGGCAGCATTGGCGACCAGGACTCGGCTGGTCAGGAACAGGGGTCATTGGCTGAAGATATCGGGAGTACGCTTGGGGTACAGGACCAGGAAGAGCGGCTGGGTGTGGAGATTCGCTACGTGGCTACACCACGAGCAGGGCGGCCATTGGAGCCAAAACTGGCGGCCAGCATTAACCACCTGTCCCTCAAACCCCTACAAGAACAGGTACTTAATGAGGCACTAGAACTGGAGAACTGCAGTTCGCTCAATGTACCGGCTGTTAACAGCCAAATCTGGTGGGGGGGGGGGGGTATGTTGGACAGAGTATCCGGAACCAGGAGCTAAAATCCTCAAGCTCCTGACGACAGGGATAACAGCCTATGCTCGTTCCGTGGATGGGGTGGATATGACCACCAACCAGCAAGACACTCTGGCTCTGCTGTGCAACACTCAATATGAGACAAACAAACCTCCGCAAGGAGAGAATAAGACCTGCCCTCAATCCCAAATATGCAGGACTGTGTAAGACACCGGCCTCAGAGCCGCAGATCCTGTTATTTGGAGAGAACTTGACAAAACAAGTGAAAAACCTGGTGGAAGAGTCCAAAGCATTTGGCCTCATGAGGGCAGGCCCCGGAACGAGCAGACTCACACAAAACCAGACGGCAGTACCCCACCGCGTCCACCAGTCGACGACAAATTTATGGGACTGGTGAAAGCTCGGGGTCCGCATACCATCCCCGAAAGCCTTTTTAGGCCAGGGCCCAGAGCGGACCCCATGGAAAATGCGCCACCCCCAACCAGCAGTACATCCAGCAGTACAACGATGGATGACCAAACCGAAGAAAGGAACACTACCATAACTATGGAGGTAGGTGGGTCTGGTTCCTACCAGCATATAAAAGTGGGGGAACTGTACTAACAGGGGGGAGATTACACCTGTTCATTGAAGCATGGAGGTCTATCACGAATGATAGTTATATACTTAACAGTATTCGTGGATACAAAATAGAGTTCATTCAAGAAAATATGCCACCAGTTCAGCATGTACCTCAAAGGGTCTGTACCCTCTCAGTGAAAGAAAAACTAGAGGGACGAGCAGAACTGGTGAGGTTACTTACAAAGGGTATCATTGAGAAATCCAAACATGAACCTTTGGAATTTGTCTCAAATATATTTACCAAACACAAAAAATATGGTGGATGTCGCATCATCATTGACTTAACTTCACTAAATACCTTTGTTAAGTATGTACATTTCAAAATGGAAACATTTGTAACTGCCAAACAACTGATTTCCAAAGGATACTTTATGGCAAGCATTGATTTAAAAGATGCCTACTATACAGTACCCATTCAAAAGGGTCATCGCAGATACCTGAAATTTACCTGGATGGGGCAACTATGGCAGTCTAAGGCGTTGCCTAATGGGTTAACATCAGCCCAAGACTATTTACCAAGATATTAAAACCAGCCTTGGCAACATTAAGAAAACAGAGACATATTGTCATGGCATAGCTTGATGATATTCTAATAGTAGGCAAAACCATGGAGTTGGCTAAATCAGCTGTATTAGCTACCAAACAATTGTTTGAAACCCTGGGATTTGTCATACATCCAGATAAATCTAAGTTGACACCATCCACAACTATGGACTATCTGGGATTCACAATTAACTCAGTCCACATGTCCGTAACATTGCCAAAAGATAAAGCAGCAGAATTGGCACAGACGTGTTACAATTTAATGGTTAGCAATCAACCAACCATCTGACAAATGGCAAGAGTAATTGGCAAAATGGTAGCAGCATTTCCAGCTACACAATTTGGACCCTGCACTATCAAAACGTACAAAGGGCAAAAGTACAGGTGTTAAAACGACATGCAGGTCACTTTGACCGAACAATTAAATTGCCCATTGAAGCAATATCAGAGTTACAATGGTGGATAGAGCACATTTTGCATAGTCCCAGCCCTATCATCATCAATAACCCAATGTTAACTATACAAACAGATGCCAGTGCTCAAGGCTGGGGAGCAACTAATACCATATCCAGCACAGGTGGTAGATGGACTAACCTAGAATCATCTTTACTACAAACACTGGGCATAAATTATTTGGAAATGTTGGGTGCGTTTTATGGTTTAAAAGCATATTCTCATTCACCATTTGCATGTTCGTTTACAAATTGATAATATCACGGTGGTGGCCTATATTAACCATATGGGCGCAATAAAATCGATATCATGTGACAATTTGGTCAACAAAATCTGGCAATGGTGTGTCGATAGACATATTTGGCTCTCAGCAACTTACCTACCAGGTAAGCTAAATACAGTGGCAGACACCAGGTCACGCAAATTCAATGATAACACCGAATGGATGTTAAATCCTAGAGCTTTTGCTAAAATTACAAAGCAATATGGCACACCAGATATCGATCTCTTTGCATCCAGACTAAATCACCAGGTACCAATGTATGTCGCTTGGGAACCAGACCCTGAGGCAGCAGCGATAGATGCATTCGCGCTGAACTGGGGGACCTATTTCTTCTATGCTTTTCCCCCCTTCTGCCTCATCAGTAGGGTACTACGCAAAATACAGATGGACTCTGCTTCAGGTATTTTGATAGTACCAACTGGCCTACACAGCCATGGTTCCCAGTGGTCCTCGACATGGTAATTGAAACTCCTATGACCTTTCCCAGTAGCCCAGACCTATTGACGCACCCGGTATCAGGCATAAGTCATCCATGCCATGACAAAATTAACCTACTGGGTTGCAGATTATCAAAAGACCACTGCTGGGCCTGGGATTGTCTGACAGGACCATCAACATGATGACACCGTATGTCCACCAGGAAACAATACCTATCGAGCATCAGGAAGTGGGAAAGATACTGCTCGACTACTGGGACAACGTACTCATCTGCAACCATAACCAATGTACTGGAGTTCCTGGGGGGCCTTCACCATAATGAAGGACTGAGCTACAGCACCATCAATACTGCCAGAAGTGCTCTGTCAGCCTACTTAAAACAGGTGCCAGGACAACAGGCCATAGGGTCTCACCCGCTGGTGATCAAACTCATGAGGAGTATATTCAACTCCAACCCTCTTAGTCCTAGGTATACCCAAATCTGGGATGTCAGTGTGGTCCTGACATATCTAAGGGGATGGTCACCAGCCAGGTCTCTCACCCTGGAACAGCTAACCCTGAAAACGGTCATGCTGATGGCACTAGTCTCAGCACAAAGAGTCCAGTCCCTCCACTTACTGCGACTGGACAACATGGTTATAACACCAGACCGGGTCTCATTCACCATTCAGGAGCTGCTAAAGCACAGCAGGCCAGGAACTTGAGTCCTAGTTATGGATTTCCGGGCATACCCACCTGACCTACGGTTGTGTGTCATGACTCACTTACTCACTTACATCAACACAACAAGAGATTCTCGAGGGAGAAAAAAAAAAAGAGGAAAAAGAAAGAAAAAAAAAAAAAGCCTTATGGGTCAGCCACAAGAAACCTCATGGTTGGGTGTTGAGCCAAACCATCTCAAGATGGCTCAAGCAGGTACTGGGAGCTGCTGGAGTAGATACTGATGTATATACATCTCACTCCACCAGGGCAGCATCCACATCGGCGGCTAAAAGAATGAACATGGAGAAAACGCTCCAAACGTTCTACAACAAGCCGCTAGCAGAACCTGTGTTATTTGCAGAAAGAGTTTTAGAATCTGCAAATATATAATTTAAGCCCGGGGGAGCATTTTGTCTTTTGTTATTGTTTAATAGATGCCATTATTGTTTACAAACAGATTCATGGTTGATTACGATAACATACTTCCTCCCTTGAATGACTTCGGCAGCGAGTGAAGTATGAACTGTTACACGGTTTGAAATCACAGAGCTGTAAAATCTTCACGTAGTCACTCACGTGACTCTGAAGTAAAATAGTAAGATTAAACGAGAACTTACCAGTTTGAAGTTTGATCTGTATTTTATGAGGAGTTACGATGAGGGATTACGTGCCCTCCGCTCCCACCCTCAATTATAGATCAACTGGTATCTTAGTTCTCCTTTTCTTTACTATGTTTATTTCAATTATTGTGTTTCCTGTGATTCCACACCGCTGCTTTGAAGAATGTCGCGCATGCGTGCTGGACGGGCTCTTCACGTAATCCCTCATCGTAACTCCTCATAAAATACAGATCAAACTTCAAACTGGTAAGTTCTCGTTTAATCTTACTATTTTTGTGTGTTGTCTATGTGCCTGTGATACTGTTGCCAGCAAGATTTTCTATTGTAACTGTACCTCACTGTGCATATCACAATAAACTCAACTTGACTTGATCTCCACTCATCCAGGCAAGTGGAGAGTGGTCCATAGCACTCCTTAACTTTGCCTTGTGGATGGTGGAACCTTAGGAGTGTCAATAACTGGGCCACTTGCCACAAGATACACAGTCTCAGATAGCCCCAATAATCATGTAACTGATCCATCAGAATTTCCGGCCAATGTGGCCCTCACCCCAGGATATTAATGGTGGTATCTCAGTGATGCTAATGCCACTAAATGCCAAGGAGAAGTTAAACCCTATCTTCTTGGAGATGGTCATTGCTCCGCACATCTGTGGCATGAAAGTTACTTGTCACTTATCAATCCATAATTGGATGCTGTATTATTTGGCCCCAATGTCATAGAGTCTTGCAGTGTGAAAAAAGGCCCTTCGACCCAACTTGCCCACACCACACAACATGTCCCATCTACACTAATCCCGCCTGCCTGCGTTTGGCCCAGAATCTTCTAAACCCATCCTAACCATGTACCTGTCTAAATGTTTCTTACACATTACGATAGTACCTGCCTCAACTACCTCCTCCGGCAGCTCATTCCATAAACCCACCAACCTTTGTGTGAAAATGCTACCCATCAAGTTCCTATTAAATCTTTCCCCCCTCATCTTAAACCTATGTCCTCTGGCACTCTATTCCCCTACTCAGGGCAAGAGACTGTGCATCTACCCAATCTATCCCTCTCGTGATTTTGCTGGGGGTTGATCAGACTACGGTGAGAATAAAATGGGACAAGCGAAAACGGGTATTTGATGGTCAGCCCGGACTCAGCAGATTGAAAGGCCACTTTCTGAGCTATTTTACACCATAACACTATGACTATTAGAAGCTGACATCAGGAGCACTTCATAGCCACCACTGAGCCAGGGGCCATTATAGAGGGGAAATCCTTCAGTCCTCAAGTACACATATCAGTATCACTCATCCTGATGGGAGGATAGAGAGCGGGAAAAGTCACTTGTTTTCTTCACTTAGGACAGAGCCGATCCTGATTGATCTTCATGCATGGTCACTGAACAGATCTTCGCTGAGAGACAAGTTAACCACTTGACTGGAGTCTTTGGGTTAAAAGCGCAGAAGGTGATGTTAACAGGCAATGAGAGAGTTGTTATCACGTTACTCCAGGGAGACTATCTTTGCTTTGTTTGCCTGCTTTCAAAGGGATATGGCATTGATTTAAATGCAGATATTGATTGATAAAGAGCATTCAATCTCACCTCGTGTGTCCAGTCTACATTACACCTTTTGTGCCTGAAGCCGACTACACCTGCCTTCAAAATAGACCATGCGACATACCTTGTGAGATATGCGCGCATTTATATAAATGTATTTGTCTGGACTTGGTAAAATGTTAAGATGCCACCTCACTGGGGTTCCTGCGAATAGACTCTGGACCATCTGTGGTGCGCTGGAGAATGGCTTCAGTAATAAATGAACAGTGGAAAGGATTGTAATGATGATTTGGGTCTGAAATTGGTTCAGATTTACAGTGTCAGTCTGAAATGGAGAAAGAGGAAAAGCAGCCTAAGCAAGCCTAATGGATCCATCAACTCATTTTGACTGCTCAGTGGGGCGATCAGGTCACAATCCTTTCTGTTTGGCACTGCGGAAAGCACTTCAATTTTGTTAGGAAATGTATCAATTTAAAGCGACTTCAGCACCACACTGAAAAAAAAAAAGCCTAATGAATCTGGACTCAATTTTCCGCCACACTGCTTCACTGAACTGTCGGGGAGAAAGCAATGTCCCCGTCGGCGGACGGGAGGTGCCGTTGATTGGCCTGTGCTCGCGGGGTTGGTGACCATTGGCAGCGACAACTCTGCGTCCTTCTGCAAAGTGACAGGCCCGCTACGCTAACCGTGGCCATTGCCTCAGACAGTCAGTGCCACTGAAGGCAAAATGGCCCTCTTTTACTTCAGAGAATGCTTGCTCAGATGAAGGAATGAAGGAGAAGGGGGGGGGGGGGGGTGGGGGGGAGGGGGAGGGGGGCGCATTGATGGGCCCGGATATGATGCTGCACTAATTGAGTCACAAAGTACAATGAAGGGAGCAGTTTGTGCTTTACGGGAGAAGAGGGAAAGATAAAACTTGCCTGTCAATGGTGGGTGTCAAGAGCAGCAGATGTTGCTTTATCTGCTGATGGCCACGCTGACATTATCTCTCTGCTTGTCGCAGACAGAGAATCTCTCAGCGAAACCAAAGCAGATGGCTTTACACCCGGCTCTTTATGCAGACCACTTACGCCCAATTTTAACTGACAAAGTGTTAAGAAAGATGCACCCACAGGGTGGTGACAGACAGGGGCATTATCACACAAGCTGGGCCGAAGGATCTGTCCCTACACTGTAAGAATCCGATGCAAAACAGGGGCAGCTACCGGTTGAAGATTATGCCCACCAGGGTAACTTCCACGCTCAAAGTAGTTTATTGATCCTTCTGCCACTCTCCTACCGAAACTACAGATTAATTAACGCCCCCTCCTTCCCACCATCTCTCATCAGCAGGAGTCAGATTTAGTTTGATCGGGGCTGGTTCCTTTCTCTTGAGCAGAGTCCTCGGTATCAGGGCTGGCTGTCTATGAACGCGCTCCCTGTTGCTTCAGCTGCCTGTTCTGATTTATTTTTTAAAATGTGAATCACTGGAGCCTCCCAGGTACATGATAGTCTCAAGCAAAATATAAGAGCCTCTTGGAGAAGCCACAAGTGTGTTAAAATAATTTAAATGTTAATGACACTGGCTGCAGCGTATACCACGCCAGCACCAGCACGATTTGGTTTAGTTAATGGATTTTCACATTGATAATGAATTGATTGAGGACACTTTAACCCTTCGTTTGTGCCTGAACACTGACTCTAGTGTGAAAACGCATGCCTCCAGATTCAGGTATAGTTTCTGCCCAGCTGTCATCAGGCATCTGAACCATCCTATCAACAACTAGAGAGCAGTCCTGAGCTACCATCTACCTTCCCATATCCCACACTCTGGCTTTACATTTCAGCCACCTCTTCTCTCTTTATCTAAAGTTGCTTCCCTCTCATCTCTAGTCTTTGTTACTTACTCCACCCATCTGCCAATCAAACCCCCGTCACCTGTATCCACCTATCACTTGCCAAATTGGCCCTGCCCCAGCCCCTTTTCTCCCCCTACTACAATCAGACTGAAGATGTGTCCCGACACTCAGTTTCCTCCACAGATGCCCTGTACACCCGTTGAGTTCCTCCAGCACTTTGTGGAAAATGGAGTTGCAGATACTTCCACAAAGGAGCAGGCTGTAAAAAGAGTATTAAAGAGAGGCATGTGAGGTTCGGAGTTTTGGGTAAATTAGGTTTGTAGAGGACCTTGATGAGTGGCAAAGGGTTTCTGACACACGTCACTGAGAGGTAAGCTCACCACACTCACCATGCACACACCTGCACTCACCTGGAGCTGTCCCTGGAAAGACGTGACCCAGGTCTAGTTTCCACTAGATGGCACTGATCTTCCTGTCAGGCAGAGCCCACCACAACGCACCAACGACCTTTCAAAACCTTTCAACAACTTTTAGAGATAGCCGAGGACTGTAGCAAAATGTTCATGCAATTAAATTATTATTCAATTTGAAAAAAGTTCACAAATAAAATTAAACATAATTAAAGCAATATTACCATTGTGATTTAAATACAGGTGCAGTGCTCTGATAGGTCAACTGGGAAATAACAGGAGACACAAGAGACACCAGATGCTGGAATCTTCAGCAAAGAAACAAACTGCTAGAAGAACTCAGGTGGTCCGGCAGCATCTGTGGAGGAAATGGGCAGATTGGTGACATGGATGCCAAGAACCTTCAAGCTGTCGATTATCTCTGCGTCATTTATATTAATGTGGACTGGGTCGTATTCACCTCCCACTCTACCCCTCCCCTCATTTCCTTATTGTAAAGGATTGATAACGAGGCATCGTTACTTTACTATCTTTATTCATACTGGATCATTATACATTGCACTAGCTGTACGTGGTCTGTCACAGGAACTAGAGAGCGATCTGTGGGTGGGGAGGTTGTAGTTATACTTGTGATATGGGGAGTGGTTAGTAGGTATGAGGTCACTATGTTAAAGGCACATGCATATCTCATCTACATCCTTCCTCTCCGAAACGACAGGCAAATACAATGGTGACATGGCGACCACGGCTCATGCGCTAGGATAGCTAGGCAACATCGCCATAGCGGTCAGGCGGTTTGACAAGACGCCCGCCCGGGTTCGCGTCTCGCCATCCACCCTTCCTGCAGGAGGAAGAGGCACCAGCGGGGACAGACGAACCTGAAAGGGAGAAACGGGAGGAAATGGAAGAGACCGCGGCACCGAAACTGGAGGGGAAGCGGGGCCGGGACCGGGAAGAGCGCGGGGGGGCGAGCGAGGACTAGTCGGAGTGTGATGGAGCGGAGGGGGCGAAGGAGGAGCAGAGCGAGGCATGTCAGGAATCACGGGCAGGGCAACGGCCGGACGCGAAACAGGCAGCGGGGGAGCAAAGGGATCGGCGGCAGGAGGACGCGGCTCGTGGACGAGCAAAAGGTGCTGGCGGGACCGTCGGTAAATGGTCCCAGCGTAGTCGACGAAATAGGACCTTGGCGACCCCGCAGAGCCGACGACAGTAGCGAGCTTGGAGTGACCGGGAGTGGTCTGCATACGGACTACTTGACCGGGGAAGAGGGGCGGCAGCGGGTGGCAGGACCTGTCATGGGACCGCTTTTGGACGTCGTGCCTGAAGGCAATTCGTTTCTGAACCGCCGCAGGTGGGAGGACCGAGGGTGTGAGGGAGCGCTGGGCCACCGGGAGTGGGAGCCTGGTAGCGCGAGACAGGAGCCGCTGAGCAGGTGAACCCATGGCAGAGTCGCGGGAAATGTTCCGAAGGCTGAGGAGGGCCAGGTGGAAGTCGGAGTTAATGCTACCACACTGTTCCAACAAGTGCTTAGCACTGCGGACCGCGCGCTTGGCCAAACCGTTGCTTTGCGGGTACTCCGGGCTGCTGGTGAAGTGGCGAAAGTTCCATCTGGAAGCGAACGCTTTAAACTCGGAGCTCGTGAACTGGCTGCCATTGTCCGACTGCAAGCTTGCCGGGGGGCCAAAAGTGCTAAAGTGAGGGTACAACCTGTCGATGACGGCCGAAGAGGTCACGGAAGGCAGCCGGTCAACCACAAACCAGCTGGAGTAGGAGTCAACGAGTACCAGGAAATGTTTGCCCCGCCACTCGAAAATGTCTGTGGCGAGCGCCATCCAGGGCAGTCCGGGCGCGGGCTGCTGTAGAAGCGGCTGACGCTGCTGATGGGGGGCGCGGCTGTTGCAGGTGGAACACGATGAGACCCTCTCCCGGATGTACTTGGCCATATCCGGCCAATAGAACTGGCTCTTGGCGAGAGACAAAGTGGCTTCGGCCCCAGTGTGACCGCGGTGTGCGACTTGAAAATATCGGTCGTGCAGCGCCGCGGGCACGACCACTTTGTGACCCTTCACCACCACGCCGTCGTGCAATACGAGCTCGTCCCGAATCAGGAAGTAGGGCACGGCTCCAGCCGGCAGTGCCGAGCGACGGTCAGGCCAGCCCTGCCGGATGACGGCAGACAGCTGTTGCAGGGCAGGGTCGTTGGTAGTGTGTTCAACCAGGGACTTCATCTGTGGCGAGGGGACGAAGTTCAATCGTAGTACTAGTAACTCAGACATTTCGTATTGGTGGCGAGCAGTGGATGTCAGCGGGGCACGAGACAACGTGTCGGCTACGAACATGTCCTTCCCCTTACGATAAACCACCGTGAACGTGAAACGCTGGAGCTGCAGCAGCATGCGCTGCAGACGTGATGAGGCCACATGGATCGGTTTGTTGAGGATGGTAACAAGTGGTTGATGGTCAGTTTCAACGGTGAAAGTGTTGCCCACGATGTAGTCCCGGAATTTGGAGCAGGCAAACACCACGGCCAGTAGCTCCTTCTCAATCTGCGCGTAGTGCTGTTCGGTGGCGGTCATGGTGCGGGACGCGAAGGAGACAGGCAGCTGCAGGCCGTCATGGACCTGGAGGCAGGCGGCACCGAGTCCGAATTGAGAGGCGTCGCAGGTGAGGACAATGGGATGCCGCAGGTCAAAGAACTTGAGCGTGGGTGTGCTGATCAGTTTAGACTTAAGAATGTCAAATCCCTTCTGATGATTGGGTAACCAAAGCCAGGAAGTGTCCTTTTTGATCAGATCCCTCAGGGGAGCGCTGAGCTCGCTTAGGTCGGGGATGAACTTCCCCAGGTAGTTTACCAAGCCGAGGAAGCGTTGCAGGCCTGCCACGTTAGTAGGAGGAGGCATCCCTGAGATGGCAGCCGTTTTCTGCGGGTCTGGCTTTAGCCCCTCAGCGGTGAATACATGTCCAACATAGGTGACCTCCGAGACGCGGAATCAGCACTTCTTGGGGTTCAGTTTCAAGTTGATTTGCCTGGCCCGGTCCAGGATCAGGCGGAGGTTGACATCGTGTTCGGCAACATCCTTACCGTAAACGAGGATGTCGTCAACAATTATGGCGCAAGGCAGATCTCATCTACACTTATCGCAACAGCAAACTCTTTCCTCATGCTGACTTGAGTGTTAGGTTGTGTATGAAGGAACTGCAGATGCTGGTTTATACCAAAGATAGACACAAAATGCTGGAGTAACTCAGTGAGGCAGGAAACATCTCTGGAGAGAAGGAACGGGTGACGTTTCGGGTCGAGACCCCTCTTCAGTCATATAGTTTCCCACTTTTTCCCCTTCTCTCTCTTTATGTTATGTTGTTACCTTCCAATTTATCATGGACACTTCTTTTATATCGGGAATTCTAAATAGTTAAAACCATTGCGTTCATTTTCCCTGCAAGCAACTCCTGTAAAATCTCAAGGATGTAAGCCATCAGGTGACATCCCGACATCATGACATAAGTTTCTCGATATCTTTCCTGTACTCCATCTCATTGTAACTATTGAAACTTAAAGATGAATTAACACTCTACTAGGTCCTGCAGTCATGACTGCATGGGACTAGAACATGTACAGAACCTTATGGAGTACAAGTGTTGAGGGTCAAAGTGGAGGAAATGGTATAACGAATTCCAATGGATTGAGGGTTTTCACAGATCGACACAAAATGCTGGAGAAACTCAGCGGGACAGGCAGCATCGCTGGAGAGAATGAATGGGTGAAGTTTTTGGTCGAGACTCTTCTTCAATAGGCTGGATGGGGGGAAGATGGTTCTTGCGGCTCTGTGGTCTAGCATGAGGGGGTCACAGTTTCAGGGTATGGAGTAATACATTTAGGGCTGAGATGAGGATGACTGGTTCACCATCCTCATCTCAGTCCTAAGTGTCTTACCCCATACACTGAGCCCATGACCCCTCATTCTAGTCCACAGAGTTACAGGAAACATCTACCCTGCATTAAGCCTGTTGAGTTATGTTAGTCTTTGCTACATTTCTACATAGAAACATAGAAAAAATGTGAATCACTGGGAACAGGCTCTTAGGGCCACAATAAGTCGTACATGATGCCAACTTCAACTAATCCCTTCTGCTTGCACATGATTCATATCCCTCCATTCCCTGCATAATCATATCCCCATTTAAAAGCTTCTTCATAGCCCTGAACTAAATGTGTTTCAAAAGAAATTAATAGATTACGGGTTAATAACTGGAAAAAAGTTAATCCTAAAATTCTGGAAAAACGCTCCAATACCAACTATAAACATGTGGATTTCAAATATGTTTGAAACATTACACCTAGAAGAGATAAGACTCCCCCAGGCAGGTAAACCAGATCACTTCCACCTGACGTGGTCTGCATTTATAGAATTATTACAAGTATAGGGTGCAAAAGTACTTTAAAAAAAACTGAGGTCAGGTAAAGGGGGATGAAAGCTGGAGAGTTGGTATATCCCATTTGCGTGATGCTTATAATAAAGTATTTGTTTTTCTCTTTTTCCTCTTTCTCTTTTTTCTTCTTCTTTAGGGTCTATCTCTTAATCCTTTCTTCTTAATTTATTTTCTACAGGGTCTCTGTTCTTTCCTGTTGTCATGTTTTTTCACCTTCACTATTTTCCTTCACTTTCTCTCTTTTCTTAATCTCAACCTTTCCTTTTTACTAGTGTAAAAAACGACAGAGTACATTAATTGTATTAAGATATACATGATGAGTACTAATGTAATTGGTTGTAATGTAATGTACTTCTAATAAATAAAAATTAAAAAAATAAATTAAATAAAAGCTTCCTCAATGCCACTATCATATCTGCTTCCACCACCACCTGTGGCAGCGCAATCCAGACACCCACCACTCTCTGTGTAAAAAACATACCCACCCAGGAACAGCATCTCAAATTTCGCTTGGGCAGCCTACAACCCAGTGGTATAAACGCTGATTTCTCTCATTTCAAATAAGCCCTACATTCCCTCTCTCCCCCTCACTCCCCCACCCTAGTTGTCCTACTAGTTCTACTGTTCACAGCCATACCCCTTCGTTATCACCTCTTCCCCAGCCAACAATGGCCCATTATGGGCTCCACCCTTCCTTGGTCATCTGGTGCCTGCCACGATTTGTTCTGGCCTTTTCCTACCTCCAGTCCCCTCTACTTTCAGTCTGAAGAAGGGTTCCAACCCAAAATGTCACCCTTCCATTTTTTCCAAAGATGCTGCCTGACCCGCTGACTTACTCCAGCACTTTGTGTCAATCTTCAGTAAACACCAGCGTCTGCAGTTCTTTTTTACACATCTTATATGCAAGGCCCTGACTGATGATGGGAAGAATAGCATACACCTTCTTTACCGCTCTATATATTTGTTTAGTTCAGTTCCATGTTCTGCCATCAGCAACATTGAGAAAGCGAATCAGAGGGGTGTGAGAAAAATAATTTATTATCTGTAAAATGGTGGAGTTGGTACAGGAAAAATAAATTTCCAGTAGGACAATGATATTGGGGTGGCTCTGATTTGTTCTGTACCTTTTCATACCTTTACTTTCCCCCTACCCTGATTCTCAGCCTGAAGAAGGGTCTCAACCCAAAATGTCACCTATTTCTTTTCTCCAGAGATGCTGCCTGTCCCGTTGAGTTCCTCCAGCATTTCGTGTCTACCTTCAACGAAAGGTCCATTGGCTTTCCTTTTCAAACGTTGGAAGGAGGAGGTTACCTGACTGAAATCCCCCACGTTACACGCAGTGGCATCCCCGAGCAGAATAGAGGGCATGATCTCCTTGGAACAGTTTGTCAGGTGTGACAGTGAGTGTGATGTTCAAAGAAAAGGGCTTGCTTTTTTCCCAGCAACTTTCTTGCCTGCAGGTCATCCAGAAGCAACTTACAGCCAGTGCAGTATTCTTGAGGTATACTGCAATTAGATACAATTACTGTATCAATATATGCAGAGCACACTCCCGTAGATAGCAGTGTGATAATCACCGTGTAATCTGTTTCAGTGATTATTGAGTGAAGGATAAACATTGGGCCAGGACACATGGGATAAATCACCTGCTCTTCTTGAAATGATGTTGTCAGATTCTTTAGATCAACCTGATATACCTGAGTTTACCATCTCCTCTGACAGATGGCAACTCTCACCATACAGCATCCCCTCCTCCTGAAATATTTCCATCCTTCATCTCTCCCCACCTACATCTCTCCCCTCCTCCAGCGTTCCATCCTACAGCATTCACCACCTACATCTCTCTCCTTCTACAGTGCTCCCCATCTCCATCCCCCCCACCTCCAGCTTTCTCTCCTACAGCATTTCAATCCTCCAGCACTAGCTCCTACAGCACTCCCCCTCCACCTGCTTTCCCTACTGCTGCACTCCCTTACTTGAATTCCAATCTAGATTTTTGTGCTGGAGTTTAGTTTAGTTTAGTTTAGTTTAGTTTAGTTTAGTTTAGTTTAGTTTAGTTTAGTTTAGTTGTTTAGTTCAGTTCAGTTTAGATTATTGTCACGTGTACCGAGGCATAGTGCAAAGCTTTTGTTGTGTGCTAACCAGTCAGCGGAAAGACAATACATGATTACAATCGATCCATCCACAATGTGCGGATGGACTCTAAATGAATTGGAGACTGACCATTCTCAAATGGCCCTGGCTGACCCTTAGTTTGATACCCATCATCGGGAAAATGTGTGTGGTCAGAAACGTAAGGAATGCTGGAATTTTGGTGTGGATTTGGTCCATCTCAAGAAAGTGCCGATAAGCCTTGTGAACACCATTAGGATTTGTACACCTCTCATTGACCTGCTAAAGGCCTCAATAAATCTCAGCCCTTGCAGAATGTGTTGAAAGACCTGATAATCCTCTAAAATTATTTAAGATTCTGAGGCTGTTGCCTGACCAGATGGTGATTCTTGATGTGGACAGACTTGCCCGACATCCAAACTGAAATCCAACGTCACACCACACTGGAGTTAGAAGGATGAGGGGGAACCTCACATTTCTGCCTTTCCATTGTAATTAACATTGAATGCAAAATGGATAAAGAATCTTCAGTGGTTCAATGGTTCACTGATTCTTTATTGTCATATGTACCAAGGTACAGTGAAATTCATTTTTGTATGCAGTTCAGTCCAAGCATCACTATACATAAACACTTAGATACATTTTAGATAAACATCTCAGATAGAGTATAAGTGTATGTATAGTAGTAGTATATTGAGCGAACACAAGAGTCACCAGATGTAGCATCATTTCCAAGTCCTACTTGTTATGGGTGTAGACTTCATGTCTCCAATCAAAGATATCATGACATCCATTATGGACCTTCAGCGCACTAATGGCTGCATACTCCTTGCAGGATAGATACCCAATCTACATCAAATCTCTTTCCCGAAGATCAGCAACTCGGCTCAGGCTCCTGCATGCAAGGTCTCCCCTTACCTTATGTAACAATATCTCTCCTAACAGTGATGATTGGATTCAGTACAGGGTTCAACATATAGGTGAGAGGCAAAGAACTACAGTTTCTGGGGATCTGAAATAAAAGCAGAAAATGTGGTAAATACTCAGCAGGTCAGGCAACATCTGTGGAGTGAGAAACAAATTTAGCATTTCAGGCTGAAGATCTTCATCACAACGAGAAACATGAGGAAACAAGTTAATTTTAAGTTGCAGAGTGAGGCAAGGAGGGCTGGGTAGAACAATGAGAATTGCTATTCATTCGGGTTGGGCTGGGATTGCATAATGGGATTACCCAGCGAACAAGGTGGAAGAGAGGAATTTAGAGAGAGGAAAATCAGATGAATTCAGATTAAAAGAAAATACAGGCCAGGAGACAGCTTCAACATCAACAATTTCAACAAGTAAAACATCCCTCAAAGTCGAACAAAATTTGACAGCAAACCACAGATGTCGGTGCAGGCATCAACATCCTGCCCAGGGAGTAGGTGTTAATGGTCTTCAAGGAGAAAATACAGGCAGAAAGGTTCAGTGAAGGGATTTGGACCCTGAATTTGGAGTGGCCGGTTATCAGAAGAGCTGTTCATAAAGAATATTAAGGATGCTCAACAGGAGAGAATAGAAGAGTGCAGAGGTCTGAAAGGGATTAAGAGACGGAGACAAGGACATTGGGTATCTGAAATCAAGGGCAAGAACTTTAACGTTGAGTAGCTGCAAACTTATGTTGACTAGTGTCTGCATCATTGAGATTTCAATGCGTAAAATAACAGTGCTGGAGGAACTCAATCAGCCAGGCAGCATCTGTGGAGGGAGATGGACAAACAATGTTTTGGGTTGGGACCCTTCTTCAGACTGAATTCTCCGATCACTTGCCATGCCCCACCCCAACTTTATTTTCCAATTTTCTTCCCCTCACTCCATCAGACTAAAGTAGGGTCCTGACCCAAAATGTCATCTTTTTATTTCCCTCCTCAGATACTGCCTGGCCTGCTAAATTCCTCCAGTAATTAGTTGTTTGCTCAAGACTTCAGCATCCACGGATTCTAGTGTCTTTGCTGAGATACATTGGTGCATTGCTTCAAACATCATAGAGCAATTTCTATGAATGTTTTTTTTGTTCCTTTGGTGCTGATGAGATCACAGTCTTATTTACATTGTATTGTTACCATCGTACACTTACCAATTTCATGTTCCATTTGTGTCATCAGGGCATATAAATATAATTACATCTGGTCTTTTATTGAATTGTGAGACATTTTGTGCTGCATTTTGAACATAGTCAAGTGTTAGTTTGCTAATTCCATTTGAAAGTTAATCCAGATCTTCCACCTTAGGCTCTGGAGTGGGAATCGAGTGTTGTGGAGTGGGTCTCTGTGCATCCCTTTGCAACTTGATCTCCGACTTCCTTATGAGCGGTATGAATTGGAAACAAAATTTCCTACTCGATAACCATCATCACAGGGGCACCATAAGACTGTATGCTCAGCCCCTTGCTCCACTCACTATAAACCCATGACTGTGTAGCCGGACACAGATCTACTCCACAATAAATTCGCCGACGACACCACTGTTGTTGGACGAATTATGGATAACGAGTCGGAGTATAAGATGGAGATCAATCATCTGACTGACTGAGCCAGGACAACAACCTTGCTCCCAAAGTCAGTAACACCAAGGAATTGATTGCTGACTTGAGGAGAGGAAGGCTGAGGATCCACAAACCTGTCTTCACCGACGAGTTGGGGCTGCAGAGAGTCAACTGTACATGCATATCTCTGAAGTTCTGCCCTGGACCCCAGGACCTTGATGCAATCACAAAGAAAAGCCATCAATGCCTCAACTTCCTTGGACGATTGAGGAGATTCGGTATTGTTGACAAATTTTCTCTTGAACTTCTACAGATGTACGGTAGAGAGCATATTGACTGGCTGCATTTTAGCCTGATTTGGCAACTTGAATGCCCAGCAATGAAGGAGATTCCAAAAAAGTGGTGAACACTGCCCAGTCCATCACAGGTACTGACCCCTCTACCTCTAAAGAGTTTTATTGGATCAAAAAGGCAGCCAGCGTCATCAAGAACCCACACAACCAGGAAGAAGGTATAGGAGCCTGCAAACTGTAAAGTCCAGATTCAAAAGGGACGGCAGTGAAAAGGATATGTTCGGAGACTACAGTGTCATCAGAGAGGGAGTCAAGAAGCAAGAATGTAAACGCAAATGTACAAGGATGGAGATCCTTAAAAAGCAATCATAGTGATCACCGTGATTGACTTCATGATATCAAATAAGGTATAGAATACCATGTATGAATGTAGCTTTTGTGGTGGTTGATGTTATTATTCCTCTTTTCTGTTTTTTTTTAACAGTTGCTGTTTAGAATATGTAATGCAATGTGTTATTAGTTATGAAGACAATTACATTGAGTTAACAATTGCAGGAGAGAATGTGAATTCAGATGTGTATCTGGAGAAATGATCCATTTTAATCATGTCAGCTTGCCAGTAAGATTAATATAGTTTGTAGCAGTGTTTTGTTGTTGAGCAGAATGAACAAATTCATGATTGGTCAAATATATATCTGTATGTAATTGTACAATTTCATGTATGTAAATAGTTAATTGTGTCATACCATGTGTGCAAATAGCTGAATGGTTCTAATGGAATTTTTACTTCTACCTTATTAGGCGCAAGATTAGGTTTAGCAACTGAACGCACTTGCTGCATCCACCAATATTGTTTCGTTGAGGATTATTGGCTGCAGTAAGGCTGTTTTGATAGTAGTTTCCTCTCAGGCATTCGCTACAGTAAACACCAACACTAAAGAGTTTACTAACACTACATATCTTTATAATTCTGAGACACCTTAGAATTCTGAGACAATAAAGTGAGCCACCCACCAAGCCTTTACTCTGACACAATAATACTCTGCTGGGAAACGTATCAACTCCCATTTCCATCAGGCAATATTGATTCTTCCCATTCTAGTTCACAACCTTCCAGCTTGGCCTGGATTCTCCAGGAATGAGGAGTTAAACTATGAGATACTGCTGCAAACAACCCCAGACAGAAAGTCACGAAGTTGAGTATTTATTGCCACATTTTAATTTCCTTTGAATAATTTTGTTTATAAGTACTGAAAGCATTGCAGACAACAGCAGAAAGGTCATTACAACGACAGACTCAGAGTTAAGATGATTGCCAAAAGCAGAAGTGACATGAATTTTTTGAAGACAGTTGTAATAGTAAGATTAAACGAGAACTTACCAGTTTGACGTTTGATCTTTATTTTATGAGGAGTTACGATGAGCGATTACGTGAAGAAGGCCGTCAGCCCGCATGCGCGTCAATCTTCAAAGCAGCGGTGTGAAATCACAGATAACAGTAGTTGACCTGAACATAGTAAGATTGGAGAGAACTAGAAACTACCAGATGACTTTCATAATATGAGGGTTGGGAGCGGTGGGCACGTAATCGCTCATCGTAACTCCTCATAAAATAAAGATCAAACTTCAAACTGGTAAGTTCTCATTTAATCTTACTATTTTACTTCGGAGTCACGTGAGTGACTACGTGAAGATTTCAAAGCTCTGTGATTTCATGCCGGATACGAGTTCAAGCGTCACACACTGCATCAATTGACCATGGATGAGTGAAAAAGATTAATGCATTCAGACATGACATAGTTTGTTAAAAATGCTGATGCTTTAATCATCAAAGGAAAATAATAGTGACCCCTCCCATCCTGGGGGGAAACTATGAAACAGAACATAAATGGAATTTGGCAAATACCCCCGGTCTGGCAATGGGTTATTATAAAATGTTGGAAAGTTCGTTCATTTGACCATCCTGCAGCCGCTAGGATGTGGTCCAGTTGAACGTACATAACCCTTGCTGCTGATGTTGTAGCAGCCCTAATGGAGTGAGATTTGAAAACATTAGTATCTACTCCTGCATAAGCCAAAACCCGTTTTGACCACCTGGAGATGGTCTGGATTGATACCTTTTATGAGGTTATTAGTAACTAACAAACATTGCTAGTGCAGAGCCTCTAAGGCTCTTGGTGACCTTGACGTATTGTTGTAAATGTGTGACCACACACAACGTAAGGTCCATGGGGTATGCCATGAAAACTTGTTTGGTACCTGGTCTGCTCTGCTTAACTACATCATAAACATAAAATGTTATATTATTAGCAGATGTAACCATCCTGTCCAGTTGCAATTTAAGTAGTGGCTGGACCCGTTGCGCTGAGACTAGCTAGCGCCATGAGCATAACCACTTTGTAAGTGAGTTTGACCAGGGATCGAGATGTAGCTGGGCCCCACCGGCGAAGCAGTTTTAGCACAATGCTAACATCCCATATCTCCGAGTACCTGAGCCTGGGAGAATTTGCGTTAAAGATATCCTTTATAAATCTGGATATCAGAGGGTGAGACCCGACAGAGTAGGTCCCGATCGCTGCAGCAAATATGATGAGAAGGCACGTTGGCACGGTTAATGGTACTATAATTGTCAAAGACCCATCTGAAAATGAACTCCGAGACGTTAGTTATCCGTGCCGTATTATATGTAACATTGGCATTTAAACAAAACACTTCCCATCTCCTGATGAGGAAAATGTACTGCTTTTTCGGTGCTATTCCGCACTCTGCAGTGAGCACGTATATAGATCGGTCTGGCAACCCGAGCCGCCGGAATGGTCTTCTCAGAGTCTGTAAGTCTATAAATTGATTTTATCATGCAGAGGATGGTTTCCCGAGTCACGGGGTGAACCAGCACATTTTTGTGTTTAGGATAACCATATAAGGTCCTATTATCATTCCCAACATTAGCGGGAACCATGGCTGCATAGGCCAGTCAGGCAGTACGAAATGCCTGAGGCGAGATCTTGCTGGATTTTGTGCAAGACCCGACTGATGAGGCAAAATGGAGGAAAGACATAAAGAACATTCCTCCTCAGTGTAGCGAGAATGCATCTATTGCCACTGTGCCACATATTTTTGCAATGGTGATTGAGCCTGGATGCAAACATATTGATATTCGGTGTTCTATCGAACCACAATGTCATTAAATACTTTGTGATACAACATCCATTCTGTGTTGTCATAGATTTTTTACGTGATGATGCACCAGCGCCAAATGAGGTTAGGTAAATTATCACAGGATATTTAACTTGACTGCACCCATGTGATTAACATATGCTACCACCATAGTGTATCAACTTGGAGTTGAGCATGCAGATTATGCATATTCGCACAATAAACTTTTAACCCATGGAATACACCTAGTGTCTATAGGGAGTTGATACCATATAACTGAAGAATAGGTAACTCATGCAAATCCCATCCGCCTCCGTAACTAGAGATGGTATTCGTAATTTTTCATCTTTGACACTAGCATCAGTTTGTAATATAACTGAAGAGTTACTGAGCAAAAGTTACAGGAGCAATGTTGAATACTGTTCGTCCACCATTGTGACTTTGATAGCTTCAGCTGGTAATAGCATAGGTCTGTTAATAATGACCTACATGGCACTTAAGAGGTTACTCCTTTGCATGTTGTAAGTTCTGATAATGCAAAGGTCCAAATGCACAGCTGAAAACACAGCCACTATATTGCCAATTACACTTGATGAATAGAGGCTGCTTCATAACAACAAGGTTGTTACAGGCTTTTATTAATTCCAATCTCTTGCCCCAGGGCGGAGTCACAGACAAATTAATAGAGTTAAAGGTAAATCCCAATAATCAATAAATCTAGTTGGTATCAACTTAAATTTAACTGGATGGATGAGAAACCCCAATTTCTCAAGTATAGTGAGTGGCTGGAACAGTTAATTTTAGCAAAATACAACGTTTAGAATATCATGCAGATAGGCCATGACAAGTGTTTTTGAGCTCTGAGCTGCCCAAGCACCGGTTTTAGTAATTTGGTAAATAGCCTGGGACTGAAGTTAGCATATTTTGCAAAGCTTTAACTGTTATCATTGCCCCATCCAGCTAAATTTCAAATATCTCCGGTGATCCCTGTGAATGAGAACTGAATAGTATGTATCTTTGAGATCAATGCATGCCATAAAGATCCTATGGAAATCAGTTGTTAGACAGTAACGAAGTTTGCTATGCTGAAATGTCTATACTGCACATGCGAATTAATCAAGGTTGAACCGACATCCTGCATCTTACACAATGATCAGGCCACGCCTGCCATAGTTCTGAGCGTGCCTTGAAAAAACACTCTGGTCATATTTCCGAGCCTGTGTCGAAAGGCAATCCTGGCCATAATACTGAGTCTGCCTTAAAAGACAACTCTGGCCATAATTCTGTGCCTGCCCATATTTCCGAGCCTGTCTCAAAAGGCAATACTGGCCATAATACTGAGCCCGCTTCGAAAGACAACTCTGGCCACAATTCCAAGCCTGCTTGGAATCCTTGTATACTGTGCAGTATAAACTAATCACATGTTCACATTGTCATTTGTACAAAAAATAAGTGTAAATATTACCAACTTGTAAATGGTCCACATACCCCATGTTTCGGAAAAAACCAGACCCACCTACCTTCATGGTTACCGGTGGTCTTATGGTAAGCCCAAAGGCCCCTGATGCGGGTTCTATTTCCGTCCTTGATTGGAGAGTAGGACTGGTAGGGTACGTGGATTCCATATTTTTCCTAAGACCGGCTTGGGCCTTGGCCTGAAAGACCTCTGCCCAGCTTACAGGCTGCCACCAGCTTCAGTGAACCGCTTACTGCTGATGGAGGCGTGGGGTGTGTTGTCGCCGAAACGATGAAACTGTACTCGTCGTTGGTACCTTGATTAGTTCGACAGCTTTTGCTTCCTCATCCAGGTCTTACCTGTTGGACAGGCTTACCTGAAGAGAAGATTCGGCGGCTGGTTTCATTTCCTGGGTTTTCATGCCCCTCCAATTTCACCCCTGATAGCGCTGTTCACTGCCGGCACTTTCAGGAACAATTTACAGGTGCATGGTATCTCACAGCCGTTACCTGTACCTGTTATGACGTAATGTGAGGTTTTTCTGCCAACGGTTGGAACCAACTCTTCCTGCAGCAACTCCTTCGTTTGCGAGGATGTCGCAACCCTGGATGCCATGACAGACATTTCTTGTACCTCACACATGTACTCCAGTATGTTCCACGGACATACTTCCGAGTTTGGAGTCAGTTACACACTGACCCCTCGCACTCCTCTCCATAGCGGGGGCGATGGTAAGCAGCCCTGAAACAGGTGCTGCCGCAGGCCCCCGAGGAGACCTGCACTGATATGGCCCCTCCACAGACCATATCCTTCGTGCCTTGTGGTATGCTCCCCGGCTATACCTCCGAACTCCGAGTCAGACAAAACTGACTCCGAATGCTCCCCTCCTCAGAGAGGGGGACACTGTGCAGCCCTGTAACAGGTGCCACTGCCGCGGGCCCCCGAGGAGACCCGCGGTGATATAACTCCCTCCTTTGGAGCATATCATTGTGGAGCACCTCCCCATCAGGTGCTCCACGTGGGTTAGACGTCCGAAGACGCTACCCATTGAAGGAGGGGATCCTCTCCATCAGGAATCCTCCTGGCCCGACTCGTTTGAGTCAACGGGCCGTACAGACTTTCTTTGTGGCTGACCCTCCAAGCGGGGTTGCCAAGGTGCTACCGGCACCAGTTTAAAGCCGCTGGATCCACCGTCAGCGACTCGGAAGGCGAATTCGACCGCTACCCGCACTTACGCGGTCTCCGTAGCCTGTTCCCCGCGGTCCGTGACCGGGATTCCCCGCGGTCCGTGACTGGGATTCCCCGCGGTCCATAAAGGCTTCCCCGCGGCCCGACCGGACTTCGCCCCAAAATCCAGCAGGAAAACTCTGTAAGAAGAGATTCCTGCAAGAGAAAACATAACCTGGAAATAAGTTTAAATCTTACCTGCAGGTTTAAACTTACCGCTGGAAGGAGCAGCGCGCCTGCCAGTCAGCCGTTGCGCAATGCGCCAGACGTAATGACGCGCATGCGGGCTGACGGCCTTCTTCACGTAGTCACTCACGTGACTCCGAAGTAAAATCTGGACTGTGTTGCCCTTGTAGGATGATGGAAGCAGGTTCAATCGTAACTCACAACCCTGCAACAGGGAAGGATTGCAGGCATTGCCTTTTTTAGGGCTAATTTCACAGGGCTTAGGGAAAAGATCGGGGCAGTGGGGACAAGGGTACAGCTCCACCAAAGAGTTAACCGAGTCAGATATTCAGTTCAGTTTAGTTTATTGTCACGTGTACTGAAGTACTGTGAAAAGTTGTTTGTTGCGAGCTATCCAGTAAGCAGAAAGACAATACATGATTACAATTGAGCCATTTAAAGTGTCTAGATACATGATAAGGAAATAATGTTTAGTGCAAGGTAAATCCAGCAAAGTCCAATCAAGGATAGTCCGATGGTCACCAAAGAGGTAGATAGTATTTCAGCACTGATCTCTGGTTGTGGTAGGATGGGCTGCTTTACCTTATTCTCTGCTGTAGTGTTTCAAGAGAAGGTGCAGTGAGATTTGTTGTCAAAACAGTGTGGAGTACAGAGGAAGAAATTGTGTACTGGAAGCTTAGTTTCATCAGATACTTGTTGATTCGGAAAATGTCATAATATTGGAATTGTAGTGATCAAGGAATGAGCAGTGTTCGAAGCGACATTGTGTTGACTACTCATTCAAAATAAAGAATGCACTGCTGCCTTTTGTGCCTCTAATTCACATCTGATTAACGGCCCAAATTGGAAGGTGTTGGAAAATAAGTGGTGTCATAATCTTACGAAACATTATTTAGCAAAGAGGAAAGAATAACCATCTGTGATCTTTTCCAATTACCATTTGAGGCAAAGACCAAATGCCTGTAGATGGAGCTATAGTAGTAACTGACTGGACAAGACAGCGAAGGTTTCAGTGTAATAATCTGTTTTGCAGTACTCCCTCCCAATTACCCACATGCACCAGGCAAACATTGTCGGACTTATGTGTTGAAGTAAATACCTAGGGCAGTAATTCAGCAGTGACTCTATAACCTGCCCTACCTGGACTGGAATTAAATGACCCATCAGTGTTTAGAAAAGAGGTTTGGATGGACTCCCACAATGTGGAATTGCACCAGAAGTGGAAGAGAAAGGGGGAGGATGAGGAACGTTCACACCTAAATATAATGAGCAGACAGGAAGCAGGAGGACAAAGCAGAGTTCAACATGTTTAAAAACATGGGGCAAAATGAGCAAGACAAGTTAAATCAGTGAGAAATGTGACAAGGAGGAAGTGGGATACGATTCTGCACATTCCTCTTGGAGAGAACAGATAAGAAAAAACAGAAATAACCATGAAAGGCAATGATTACACAGTGATTCCAAAGTTGGACGGAGTCTTCTGACCAGAGTCTGCATTATTAATAACATTACTGATGGAGTCTGCATCTTGGCCTGCCTATTACTGGAGTATATGTCTCTCTCACTGCTCAATTACTGAAGGAAGGTGACTATAACTGGCCTATTACTGAAACATTGTATGTCTTAGGTGTCTATTAAGGAAGTAATGCATCTAAAACTCATTTATTATTACATTAATTTGTAAATATTACTGCTTTGTTACTGAAACTTACAAGATTCTTATGGGGTTGGACAGGCTAGATGCAGGAAGATTGCTCCCGATGTTGGGGAAGTCCAGGACAAGGGGTCACAGCTTAAGGATAAGGGGGAAATCTTTTAAAACCGAGATGAGAAGAACTTTTTTCACACAGAGAGTGGTGAATCTCTGGAACTCTCTGCCACAGAGGGTAGTCGAGGCCAGTTCATTGGCTATATTTAAGAGGGAGTTAGATGTGGCCCTTGTGGCTAAAGGGATCAGAGGGTATGGAGAGAAGGCAGGTACGGGATACTGAGTTGGATGATCAGCCATGATCATATTGAATGGCGGTGCAGGCTCGAAGGGCCGAATGGCCTACTCCTGCACCTGTATCTATGTTCTATGTTTCTATGAAGGAATGTGTGTTTATTATTCATTTATTACACGAGTGTAATAACTCCATCTACAAGTTTGCAGATGGCACCACTGTGGTGGGCCGGATCATGAAGACTGATGAGAAGGAGTACAGGAAGGAGTGTGTGCCTATTATTGGCCTATTACAAATGCAAATCTATTACAGGCCGATTACTGATCAAGTGTGTAAATATTACTACCATTAACGGATAGTGTATGTGTGTGCCTTTTGCTAATCTATTACTGAAGGAATCTGAGGCTATTACTTGTTGAGTTTTAAAGAAGTGTGTATTATTATGTAATACTAAAAGACTATGTGTCTATTACTAATAAATTACTGAAGGAGCATGTATATGACTGGTCTATCACCGGGGAAGTCTGTATGGATTACTGTACGTATGTGCATCTATTGCAGGTTTTTACTTCAGTTGTGATTATTACTGAATGAGTGCATATATCTATGGACATTTTATTTTTGAAAAAGTGCATGTTTCAATGACGAGTCTATTTCTGAGAACTTTGTGTCTATTACAGGTCTATTGGTGAGGAATGTGTACCTGTTTCCAGTCTATTAGTGAAGGGGTGTCCATCTATAATAAACACAGAAAATGCTGAAAATACTCAGCAGCTCAGGCCAAACTGGTGAAGAGCAACAGAGTTAATGTTTGGATTGAATTATCTATTACTAGTCTATTACTAGTGGAGTGTGGCTCTGACGTGTCTATTACTGAAGGAGTGTGTGCCTATTACTGGTCTATTCCTGAAGATGCATGTATCAGTTACTGGTCTTTCTCTGAAGGTGTATCTGTCTATTACTTATCTATTACTGAAGGTGTTTGTAAATATTACATCTGTTACTGAATGAGGTCTGTCTATTCCTGGTCTTTTACTGATAGTGACTGGATCTATAACTTTAGGAATATTTATTTATTACTGGCCTATTCTAGTATTTATCTATTACTGGTTTATTACTCTAGATGTGGATGTCTCTAATTGAATGAGTGTGTATCTCACACGGTATTATTGCGGAAGGACTGGATGTCTATTCCTGAAGCAGTATGCATCTGTAACTGGTCTATTGCTGGTGTGTGCAACTATTAGCACTATGTTGCTGAAAGTGTATGTATCCTTTACAATGCTATTAGTGACTGTGCGACTATGACTGGTTTATTTGTGAGGGATAGTATATTCAAAAATGATTGCTGTGGAGGACTGACTGTTCTGTTACTAAAGGAGTATGTATCACCTGCTAGCAAAAAGCAAAGAGCTGGGGAACCTCAATTAGTCAGGCGGCATCTACGGTGGAAAATAGATAGATTACATTTTGGATCAAAGTGAAAAGGGAGGGAGACAGGAATATGTAACTGGTCATGGGATCAGAAGGTAGCATGATGTGTTGGATGTGAATGATGTGTTGGATGTAGAGATACATGGAGTGAAAGAGGAACACCAGGGGAACTCGTTCCTTGTTGCATCTGGGGGTGGGGGAGCAACAGCAGGACTGCAGGACACAGAAGAGACAAGGATGAGGGGAAAACCACATTTTCTGAAGAAAGTGGGCATCTCAGATGTTCTGGAGTGGAAAACGTCATCTTGGGAGTAGATGCAATGGAGAATCATTCTATTGCTGAAGAAGTTTGCATCTAATACGTTTGACGATGAAAGGAATTTGTGTCAATTAATGCTCCATAACTGAAAGAACATATATATCTTAAATGCCTATTTCCGAATGAATTTGTAAATATTACTGAAGATAGGCACAAAGTAAATCAATCAGTTAAGCAGCATCTCTGAAGAAAAAAGGATGGGTGACGTTTCAGGTCCAGACCCTTCTTCAGACTGACCTGTCATCACCCATCCTTTTTCTCCAGAGATGCTCTCTGACCCGCTGTGCTACTCTAGCACTTTGTGTCTATCTTCGGTATAAACCGGCATCTGCAGTTCCTTTCTGCGCATTTTGTAAATATTACTGCTCTGTTCATGAATTGGTCTATTATTGGTGTTTAGTTTAGTTTAGTTTAGAGATACAGAATGGAAACAGGTAAACCTTTGGTCTACCGAGTCTGCTCTGACCAGCGATCACCACACACTTACGCTATCCTACACACACTTGGGACAATTTACAATGATACCAAGCCAATTAACCTACAAACCTGTACGTCTTTGGAGTATGAGAGGAAACCCGAGATCCTGGAGAAAACCCACACAGGTCACGGGGAGAATGTACAGAGAGCACCCGTAGTCAGTATCGAACCCGGGTCTCTGGCACTGTAAGGCATCAACTCTACCGCTGCATCACCTTATGACTGTATATCTATTGATGGTCTATTCCTGATAGAGTGTACATCAATTACTGGTTATTACTGATAGCATGTGCAGCCACCAGTGATCTATTACTTAAGTACTGGGTGTCTATTCATGGTTGTTATTGAAAGTGGGCATATCAATTACTGTTCCATTATTGAAGGAGTAGGTGTCTGCCACTGAAGAAATGTTATGACTTTCACTGATCTATTATTGAAGGTGTGTATGTCTATTATGGGTGCATTTCTATCAGACTGTGTTATCTATTGATGGTACATTCCTGAATATGTGATGTGTAGCTGGATTCCATTGTGGGATGTCTGGATGGACTGTGATCTCTGAATGTGCGTTTATTTCAGGTCTATTATTGAAGGGGTGTGCATATAACTACTCTATTACTGCAGGTGTTTGTAACTATTACTGATCAGTTAGTGAAGGATCCTGCGTCTATGAATGGTCTATTATTGTATAAGTGGGTGTCGATTATTCGTTTAATAGTAAATGATAGTTATATCAATTAGTGGTCCATTATTGAAGGAGTGCATTTCAATTATACAGAGGATAGTGTGCACATGGAACAAGTTCCCAGGGGAAGTGGCAGAAAGGGTACAATTATGATATTTAAAAAGCACCAGGACAGGTTCATGCATAGGAAAGGTTTGGAGAAATATCAGCCAGGTGCAGGCAAGTGGGACCAGCTCCTACAGGCAACTTGTATGAGTTGGATCAATTATACAGCCATGTATAATCCTATGGTTATTGGTATATTACTGAAGCAGTCCATGTCTATTACCGGCCTATTTTTGAAAGAATGCATCTATTACCAGGCTGTTACTGAAACATTGAATATCTATTCCTGGGCTATTACTGAAGGAGTGTGTGTCTACTGCTGGTTTGTTACTGAAAGTATTTTTTCTCTGTTACTGCAAGTGATCCTAACTATTACCGACCTGTTGCTGGAAAAGTCTGTGACTATGAATGGTCTGTTACTAGAGTCAATTATTAGTCTAATACTGAAGGATTGTTACCCCATTACCCGTCTGAAGAAGGGTCTCGACCCGGAACGCCACCATCCCTTCTCTCCTGAGATGCTGCCTGTCCTGCTGAGTTACTCCAGCTTTTTGTGTCTCTTTGGCTCTATTAATGATCATTTGTGCATATTAATGATGGAGTGTGATCAATTACAGACCATTCCTGAAAGAGTAGCTACTATATACCTGTAAATAAAGGAGTGTGAATTTATAACAGGTCTAATAATGGGGGAGTGTGTATCTATTATTAGTCTGTTGCTGAAGGAGTAGATATTGATAAGTTATGTATTACTCAGGGAGTGTATATCAACCGCTGTTCTATTTCTGAAGGAAAGTTGCACAGTGCTCGGTTACTGAAACAGTGTGTATCAATTACTGATGGGTGTGAATCTGCTACTAGTATAGTATTGAAGTAGTTTGCGTCTGTTTCTGGACAATTAATAAACATGTATCTATCACTGATCTAACTGAAAAAGTGTATGTATTACTGGCAGACCCCTGAAGGAATTTCTATCCATAATCAGCCTATGAGTGTGTTTATTACGCCTATTACTGTAGGAAAATGTGTCCTACAGAATATGTATTATTCACTGGTCTATTACTGATTATGTGTTTATTGTTCATCTTGTCCAGAAGGAATAACTATTACTGATGGAGTTTGCGTCTATTACAGTAGGATTTTTTGTCCTTTATTGGCCTATTACTGAAGGAATATGCACCCGTTATAGATATAATACTGAGTATGTATCTATTGCTTGCCTATTACTGAAGGAATATAAATTTGTAACTGGCCCATTACCGAAATAGCTTGTGTCTATTATTTAATTTATTACTGCAAGAGTAGGTATCAATAACTTTTCTATAACTGAATGCATACTACAGAAAGAATATTTATCCATTACCATTCTAGTAGTGAAGATGCATGTATCTATTATAAGTCCATTATTGAAGGATCTATATATAAATTATTTGTCTATAATTGAACAAATGTGAATCTACCACTAGTATATCACTGAAGTTGTATCTGTCTCTTGCTGGTTATTACTCTTGGAGTGTGAGTCTAATACTGGTTTATCAATGATGGATTGTGTGCCTATTACTATTCGGTTAATGAAACAATGCATGTCTGTTAATGACCTAATACAAAAAAATAAGTTTAAAATAACTAATATTTTACTGTATGTATGTATGTCTATTACAGGTCTATTAAGGAATGAACATGTGTCTATTACCTGTCTATTATCAAAGCAGTGCTATGTCTATTACTGATCTATTATTGAAGGTGTGTCTACCTATTACTGGTTTATTACTAAAGCAAAGGTTTGTGACAGAAGTAGTATTTATTTTGAACGGGTCCATTACTGATGGAGTATGTATCTACTGCTGGGTCTGTTACTGAAAATGTGTCTGTTACTGAAAATCTTTTTCTTATCAATTTCCAATGGTACATCAATCTGTTACTTGTCCCAATACGGATGGAATGTGCATCTATTTCAGCTTTATTACAGAAAGAATGCATCTCTGCGGCTGGTTTATTGCTGAAGAAGAGGGTGTATTGAGAGTGTATCTACTATTAGTCCACTATTCAGATTCAGATTAATTTATTGTCACATACACCAGGGTGCAATGAAAATCATAGTTTGTATGAATCTCATAGAATATACAATAAATACATTAAGTATACAATGAATACAATGACAAATGTAAAAGCTGCGAATGGTGCAAAATTGTAGTGCAATCTGAAGTAGTTAAAAATAAAAACGACAGTGCAATGATGGAAAAGCCAATGAGGTAGAGGTAAGAGTAAAAGCATGTGGCAGCACCTCTGGGAAGGGAACGTGAAAGAGGCGATTGGTTCATGAGTCTGATAGCAGTGGGGAAGAAATTGTACTTAAGTCTGGTTGTCCAGGCTTTCAAGATCCTATAGCTTCTTCCAGAAGATAGAAGAAAGAAAAGGGAACAGCCAGGAAGGCAGGCATCCATGAAGATACTTCCAGTCTTCCTGATGCAATGCTTGAACTGGATGCAAGAAAGTAATGAGCCTGTGATGGACTGAGGTGTGTTCACCACTCTCTGCAGGCTCAGGTGGTCAATTGCCATGCCAGGCTGGAATGCATCTTGTCAAAATACTTTCTATCTCTCATCTGTGGAAGTTCAAGAGAATCCTCATGGGCAAGCCAAATCAGCAGACTTTACCCTCGTGAAAGCAGATCTGTGTTCTGCCACCAAGATGTATGTGTAGAACCAACAGGGTTGAGGGGATGCATTTCGGTAGAATGATGTTTGCCTGTTCAAGACGGGCGTAAAAGGAATTAAGCTCATCTGGTGGAAATGTGCCATTGCTAGAAATTGTGATGGTTCGTTAGTTATTGATTTCCAGTGGTCTTTGTATCTATTTCTGGTCTATAGCTGATGAAAGTCCTGCCTATTATTCGTTCACTATGGAAGGAGTATATGTGTATCACTGGTTTATTACTGATGGAATATATGTTAATTACTGGTGTATTATTGAAGATGTTACTGGTTTATGACTGAAGCAGTGTGTGTCCATTACTGTTCTATTGTTGAGAAATCGGTGAATATTACCAGTTATGTGACAAGTGGTGTGTCTCACAGTTTGGTGCTGGATCCATTGCTGTTTATCATCTATATCAATGATTTGGATGAGAACGCACACGACATGATACTCAAGTTTACAGATGACTTGAAAGCGGGTGGTACTGTAGATAGTGGAAATGGTTGTCAAAAATTGCAGCAGGATCTTGATCGGTTGGACAGGTGGGATCAGGAATGGTTGATGTAATTTAATACAGAGAAGTGCGAGGTGTTGTGTTTTGGGCAGTCTAACAAGGGCAGGACCTACGCAATGAATGGCAGGGCGCTGGGGAGTTTTGTAGACCAGAGGGATCTAGGAGTACAGGTACATAGTTCCTTGAAAGTGGTATCAGGTAGATACAATGGTTAAGAAGGCTTTTGGCACATCGCCCTTTATTGTGCAGCTGGAGGATAATGGGTGAACTAATGGAGATGTACAAGATCATGAGAGGAAGGAACTGCAGATGCTGGTTTAAACCGAAGATAGACACAAAATGCTGGAGTAACTCCAGCTGGAGGAATGGGTGACGTTCCGGATCGAGACCCTTCTTCAGTCTGAAGAAGGGTCGCGACCCGAAACATCCCCCGTTCCTTCTCTCCAGTGATGCTGGCTGTCCCGCTGAGTTACTCCAGCATTTTGTGTCTATCAAGGCTTCTGAAATGTTGGCTGTCCATTTCCCTTCACAGATGCTGCCCAATCTGCTACAGTTCCTCCAGATGCTTTCTATGTTTTTGCAGCATCCAGTCTCTAGTGCCTCCATATTGCTTACTGGGAGTTTGCCTATCACTGGCCTATTTCTGAATGCGTGTGTGTCCATCGCTGGTCTATTTCTGAAGGAGTTATATATTAATGGAATTTTTCCATCGCCGAAGGCGTCAGCACCTACTATATTGGTAACCAAGACCATTGGATATTTTTTATTACTGATGCTGCTGGAATTTTCAATATTAAAAGCCGATATTACTTATGGCTGAGAATGTCTGCATTAACAATAGCAATTACATTAGCTGTTCTATTTATTATATTCAGAATGGAGGTTGTCAACATCTGCAGTATTGATTACCAGTGCTCTTTTTTAAATAAAAACTTGTCACTCATTGTGTCAGAATTAATAATATTGATGATCATGTCTGTTGGTATTGATTGATTACTCGTTACCACATATATGATAGTGAATACCTTGTTTTTTATTGATTATTTGTTTATTCAGAATGTATAATACTGGTTATCAAAACAAGCAGGTATTACGTATTTATCTTTACTTACTAATTAAAGGATCTATATTGACTGCATTTGCTACCTAATCATTTGGGATTGAGTAACGGTTTATAATTGAATGATAGTTAAGATTGTAGTAAGTGCTTATGTTTTAATGAGAGTATCAATATTTACAATATTAAGACAAGGCGAAGGAGCCCATTAAATTGCTGGACTGGTAATGAAAAGTCACTGAATAATTATCTGAAGATCTAAGTTCAAATCCCACCATTGTATCTGTAGATACCTCGGGAGGTTGTGGAGGCTTGGACTTTGAGTTTTATTTTGAATGGATGGATAGATTTGTAGATATTAATGGAATGTGGGGATATAGAGGTAGAGCAGGAAAATGGTGTTGAGGTGGAAGGTCAGCCATGATTTTGATGTACAATGGAACATGCATGAGTGGCCAAATGGACTGATCCTCAACTTTCTTGTGTTCTTATTACTAAGGGTGTTAGAAATGATTACTTACTGATGTGGGGAGAGTTGGCTTGATTGCCAATGCAACGTTCTCATTGATTATTTACTTATTTATGAATGAGTCAACATTTAAAATATCAATTACCAAAGTGGGTAGTAATATTTATTACTGAGAATGTCTACAAAGACAATATTGACCATGAAATCTATTAGCTTTCATTATTAACATACTTCAGAGCGATTCAGCATATAATATTGATTCCTAAGGCTGTGGTGTTGATTATTTGATTTTCCAAATAGATGTTGATATTCATTGCTAACTCAATACTAAAGGAGTCAATATTTATGATATTGTTTACCAAAGCAGCTGATATTGATTATTGATTCATTACCTCAGACACAATATTGATTACTAACCCTGATGCTATTGGTTATTTATTAATACCTAGGGGAGACATCATTTACAAAGTAACTATTAAGGCAGTTGTTATTGTTCAGACTGGTAGGAGACATACAAGATTGTTGTTCAAAGTGGTGATCTTGAATGGTTACTTATTACTCAGGATATCTGCTTTTAAAACGTTGATGGCAAAGACAGTTGTATTTATTATTTGTCTATTAATGAATGCCATATTTTTTCAGAATTTGGCACGAAGGCCAATGGTATTATTTCCTTTCTATTGAATGTCTCTGTATATACAATATTGATTACTCAGGACCTGTTTGATACAATTTTATATTTGTTACTGAAGAAATACATTTACTATATTTGTTACCTAGACTTATGCTGCCCCTTTATTATAATTTGCATTTAAAATATTGATTACTAAGGCTGTTGTTACTTGATACTTTTTATTACTAGGGTTGTTCTTAATTACTATTGCTGTTCTTATTTATTATTTATGATTTGCTGAGAGAATTGGCAAATACAATATAGATTGGCAAGGCTGTTTTATATTTATTTAGTACTGTGAATGCTTATTTTCATTCCAGTAATATCTGATTTTATACTTTTTACATATTTTTTACTAAGAATATCTATATTTGTAAAATTGCTGAATAAAACTGTCAGTATTAATTATCTACTTGATGTGTCAGCATTTTAATTACTACCAGGGAAGCATTTCATTTTAGGCGTTTCTACATTTCCAGTATTCATCATCTGCACTGTTAGTACTGAGTATTTGTTACTGAGATTTGTCATTAACACCATTGATTACAAAAGCAGTCATATTGATTATTTTCTCTCATTACTTTGAAAGCTGCCATTTATAATATTGATTATCAGGGCAGCTGGTATTAATTATTTACTTATTTCTTAGTGCATTCATAATATTGATTACTTGGCTATTTGTATTGGATTTATGATTATTACTGTAGCTGCCATTATTTAATTGAGCACAAAGCCTACTAGCATTGATTACTTTCAAGTCACTGAGAGAATTGCCAATGAGCATATTAATATCCAAGTCTGTGGTAACATTTTGGCACTGACAATTTATAATATTAATTGTTAGTATTGAGCACTTAAATTAGAATTGAGTGTGTTGGTTTTGACCATATTGATTGTCATTATTGCTGGTACTGTTTATTTTCTCATTGCCAACGCCATTATCATTTATAGTATTCTAATACTACGATTGTTGATATTAATTATTTTCTTATTGCTGAGTGTGGATTTTTTTTACAATATTGGTTATCAAGACTGCTTCTATTGATTATTTCTTTAATACTAGGTTTGACAATATTTACAATATTAATTACTCCACACTGCAGTTTGCAATTGTTATAAAATAGATGCTTATACTTTTTGTCCTTTTTTGATATTGTCAGAGACCAAAGTAATTACTTTAATGTTGATGAAGACCATTTTTGTATAATGTTAAGGGAATCCTCCATTTATTTATTGTTGAGTGTGCTCATAAATATATTAGTTGTTGTGCAACCATCTGTATTTCCAGTGATTCCTTTAATTTTTCATTTCAATTCAATCTTTATTTGTTATCAGTACAGTATTGTGGAATTCTAAACTCAGCATTTATTTATTATCTAATGAGAAAAGGGCAGACTTGATCCTGTCATGCTTGGTGGGGTGTGGTGGGATTTAGAATAAGCCCACAGCCTGAGTGAAACTACCGAGAAGTCTTCGACAGCAAAGAGACTTTCAGAAATAATGAGATGTATTATGGGCCAATTTATAAACTTAAATCATTTGTTAGCATTTATGAAAAACGAGTGAAAACCAAAAATTTCAGAAGATAAAATTGATTGATACTTCATTATCGCATGTGACATGTCATAGAAATTCTTTGCATACCACACACAACGTATGCAAAGAGTCGCTACGTATAGGACGCCGACAGAGTTACAAAGTGTTCAATGTCGTCCACAATTGTCCCTCGTTGTTCTCGTCAGCCTCCCCACACCGGGTCCTTCTTTGTTCTTGTCAAAAACATTGAAATAACACTGCTTCTGACCTAAACCTTCCTAAGTGTTCTCCTCAATTGAAGTCGCTGGAGGAGAAGGAACCCCCAGTGTCGGGTCTAATCTGACAGGGGTTCCCATGCATTTTGTGGGGATAAGGTGCAACCCCCAATGGACCACCACTGATCTCTGCAATTCGAGAGTAAATGCAAATCGCCATTCAACTGCACCCATGTTTGAGAAAAAACATACAATGGAATCCTAAACCTGCTGGATCTCTCATAGGTTAATAAAACATGTGGACCACTACTTTCCCCCTCATATTCTGGCATGCTGTCACAGTGAGCAAATTACAATGAGAGGGGTGTTCTTTTCAATTGTTTTTTTTCCACAACTAGAACTTAAAAAGAATGGGCTAATCAGTCCTTAGAACCAGTCCCACCATTCAATTAGTTCAAGGCTACCTTAGCATTATTTGCCCAACTTTGAATCAAATCCATCGATGCCCGAACTTGATAAAAGTCTGTCAGTACCAGTATGTAAAGTTTCAGTTGATCTAATCTTTTGGGAGAGTGAGATCCATAGTTTAGAGAGATTGTCTCCTCACTCTTCTCCCTGTCCTTCGCTCTTATATTATGGCATTTTACACTGGATTGAGTCCCAAGAAGAAATCAGTTCTCCAAATCTTCCCTATCAAATGGCTTTCACGTTGACAGCTTCAGTCAGGCGAAGATCTGAGCCCGACTCCGTACAACCTGCCATTTGTGCCATTTCACCTCCTGAGACAAAATCAAAACGGTTCTTCCTTTCTGGTTAAGCTAGAAACATACTGAACTGGCAAACACACGATTCCACCCATTCTATTAACAGAAGTACCTGACTTTATTAGTGCGATTTTGAATTATTTATTTAATATTTGCCCATTTTATTTTTATTAATTAATTTATTGTGTGGGGTGCCTGTCTTTATTGCCCCGAGAGCCTGATTTAATTATTTATTTGATTCTGTGTGTGCCTGTATTTATTATTATAGCGAACACCCAAATTTATTGTTTCTTTAATATTGAGGGTTTGCATTTATTATTCATTCCTCAGACAATCTGTATTTCTTGTTTATTTATTACTGAGGCTCTCTGTATTTATAACTTATTACTTTGTGCCTCTATTTCTTATTGAGATTATCTGTATTTATTTTGCACCATTTGTATTCATTATATATTGAATACTAATTCTGTTTTTATGTATTATTTACGTGGACACCATAGTTATTATTTATAGTTTAGGGTGTCAGTATTTATCAGCTATTGATAATTGAAGGAAGTATCTTTTGGATTTACGATAAAGGTTTTATGGATTTGTTACTTTTTTACACAATTTGGTTATATTTACAAGCTGATATTTATAGATACAACTTGATATTTATTACTGAGGTATCACACATTTTAAAAATAAATTCAAATACACTGATAAATGCATTTATCCAAGTTATTGAAGTGTCTATATTCTTGACGGATTCAGTATTTATTCTTTATTAGCATTTGAGTCTTTATTTATCACTTTCTTATTACTGGGCTATCTGTAATCATTAACTTAATGTATTATTTAGGGAAACTATATATTACTCATTTATTATTGTTGGGGGAGTTATTCATTCATCTGCAAAAGAGCCTAGGATATCCAATTATATGCAGCAGATCCATGAGGATTTATTATTGACAGTTTCAGCATTTTTATTTACTATTAATGCTCATATTGTCTATAGATCATCTATCACTGAGGACATTAATATGTCTATAAATATTAATTGCCGCTGTTGGTAATTTTGTGCGCAATTGCCTCTACTTATTGTGCATTAATAATGAGATGCTTATTGTGAACTTATTTGTTACTAATGAAGACTTTATTTTCTATTTATTACCAAGAGTATTAATATTTACCTGGTAGAAAATCTCCAACTATTACCATTGGGGAAAAAGGTATTCCAGTTACTTCCATGTTACTTCCAGGTTCAAGAACAGCTTCTTCCCGTCAACCAAGAAGCTCTTGAACCACCTTATACAACCCTCAGCCCATCCTTACCTCAGCACCAAACTATTATGGACTTTACATCGGTTGTACAATATACTTTGGCTTGCACTATTATGGTCTGATTAACTAATATAACTCAAATGACTATAATAACTGGTTATAGTCTATTTATTTGTTGTGTTATTATGTTCACAAGTTGCAGGAGCAGAATTAGGCCATTTGGCCCATCAAGTCTACTCCAGCATTCAATCATGGCTGATCTACTTTTCCCTCTCAACCCCATTCTCCTACTTTTGCCCTGTAACCATGACACCCGTACTAATCAAGAATCTATCATTTCCACCCTAAAAATATCAATTGACTTGGCCTCCACAGCCTTCAGTGGCAATGAATTGCACAGATTCACCACCCTCTAACTAAAGAAATTCCTTCTCATTTCCTTTCTAAAGGGCCTGTCCCACTGTACGAGGTAATTCAAGAGTTCTCCCGAGTTTTCCCCTGATTCGAACTCGGAGAATGTCCATAGCGGGTCCGTAGGAGTTCGTGGATGTCTCGTAGCGGCTCGTACGAGTAACGGTAGGTACTCGGGAAATCCGGTAAACTCGTGAAGTTTTTTCAACACTGTGAAAAATGTCCACGAGTAAAAAAATACTCGTGATGAAAAAAATCTTTACTTTTTACTCGTACGAGCCACTACGAGACATCAATGAACTCCTATGGACCCGCTAAGGACATTCTCCGAGTTCGAATCAGGGGAAAATTCGGAGAACTCTTGAATTACCTTGTACAGTGGGACAGGCCCTTAAAGGTATGCCCTTTTATTCTGAGGCTATGGCCTCTGGTCTTAGACTACCACTAGTGGAAACATCCTCCCCACATCCACTCTATCCCAGCCTTTCATTATTCGGTAAGTTTCAATGAAGTCTCCTCTCATCCTTGTAAACTCCAGAGAGTATAGGACCAGTGCTGCCACATGCTCATCATATGTTAACACAATCATCCCTGGCATCATTCTCATAAACCTCCTCTGGACCCTCTCCAACCCCAGCACTCCCTTCCTCAGATATGGGGCCCAAAACTGTACTCAATACTCCAAATGTGGTCTGACCAGTGCCTGATAAAGCCTCAGCATTACATCCCTGTTTTTGTATTCTAGTCCTCTCAAAGTAAATGCTAGCATTGCATTTGCCATCTTTCCTACCGATTCGACTTGCAAATTAACTTTTTCGAAATCCTGCACCAACATTCCCAAGTCCCTTTGCAACTCTGATTTCTGAATTCACTCCACATTTAGAAAAAAGTCTACACTTTAATATGCCTGTAAAGCTGCTGTACTTAAGCCCGGAGGTAACTGATCTCAGGCTTCTGTTTCTTCTTCCCAATAGTAACAGTGAAAAGAGACTGTGGCCATGATGCTATGGGTCTTTGATGTCAACTCTCTTCATGAAGTGCAGAATAAAATGCAGATTCTGTGAAGTTAAATAATACAATAAACTGCAATGCAGAATAGAAATAAACAGAGTAAAAGACACATAGAAAGTGTACATCTATAGAGTAAACTATGGGTTTGGAGTGGTTATATCTATCCATCTATATATTACTAAAACTCTCATCTTGACCACTTCCTGTCTGCGTTGTAATTAAATTTGCGCAAAAACGATCCCCCATAGTGCTACCATTTTTCGCCACCTTACTCACCATTCTCCTCTGCTGCAAGTCAAATGTGTTTTGTTCCGATCAGTGAAATAGTACAAAAGTTATGAAGGTTTTAAAGGTTCCCCCTCCCCAACACCCCCCTCCCCACAGTCCCCCCTTACCCCACACGCCCCGCCTCCCCACAGGCTCCCCCACCCCTCCTCCCCTAACCCCCCTCCCCCACCCACCCCTGCCCCACCCCCCTCTCCCCCACACCCCCTCACCCCCCCCCCACACCCCCCTCCCCCACTACACCCCCTCCCCCACACCTTCTCCATTCAAGGACCCAAGCAGTCTTTCCAGGTGCAGCAGAGGTTCACCTGCACCTCCTCCAACCTCATCTAATGCATCCACTGCTCTAGGTGTCAGCTGCTCTACATCGGTGAGACCAAGCGTAAGCTTGGTGATCCCTTCGTCCAACACCTCCGCTCAGTTCGCAATAACCAACCTGATCTCCCGGTGGCACAGCACATCAACTCCCCCTTCCATTCCGAATCCGACCTTTCTGTACTCCATGGCTAGAGTGAGGCCCACCATAAATTGGAGGAGCAGCACCTCATATTTCGCTTGGGCAGTTTACACCCCAGCGGTATGAACATTGACTTCTCCAATTTCAGGTAGCCCCTGCTTTCTCCTCCCCTTCCCAGCTCTCCCTTGGCCCACTGTCTCCGCCTCTTCCTTTCTTCTTCCAGCCCCCTCCCACACTCACATCAGTCTGAAGAAGGGTCTCGACCTGAAACGTTGCCTATTTCCTTCGCTCCATAGATGCTGCCTCACCCGCTGAGTTTCTCCAGCATTTTTTTCTACCTGTGAGGAATGAATCATTTCTGGAACTCACCAAATCCATAAAGAGTGTGGTAATTGACAGGAGCACTTCAATATTCACTACCCCTGCCTACCTTCTGTTATCCTCTCAAGAAATACATTCCTCCTTTTACACTGTGATTTAAATTATTCTCAGCGCTTACAGAGCCCAGAAGAGCAGAAAATAAGATCAATTCTACGAGAGGAGACTGAAAACATATTCAACCTTAGCACAAATGCAAATAGTGAAAAATAGTCCTGTTTTTTTAATATATTTTTCTACCCATCATACAGGAAAAAAACATCTGTTGTAAAGGCAACCTGTTAGCTCCATTCAGGTCATCTTTCACAGTGTGGTGATTCCTTTAATAATAAACAGTCATCTCCATGTGCAGATAAACAGAGCAGACAGTTTCAATATTTTAACATGCGATAACATTTCTAGGATGCAGGGGGCAATTTCCATATTACTGCAGGCTTTTTTAAACTCGAAGCAGATTGATTTTTATGACACTCATTCTTTCCACATTCTGACAAAGTGGAGGGAGGATACAATTCCTTGCAGTAATAGCAGAGAATTTTGTAAGCTGCTCTCAGTAATAAAATATTCCAATGCTTGTGCGGTTATATGTGTATGTGTGTACATGTGTATGTGTCTCAGGGTGAATGCACGTGTGTGTGTGTGTGTGTGTGTGTGTGTGTGTGTGTGTGTGTGTGTGTGTGTGTGTGTGTGTGTGTGTGTGTGTGTGTGTGTGTGTGTGTGTGTGTGTGTGTGTGTGTGTGTGTGTTTTTGTGCCTCTGTGCCTGTGTGTGTGCGTACCTGTGTCTGAGTGTGTAGGCGAGAGAGGGAAACAGACTGTGATTGGAGTTGATGCCTGTGACAGTACTTTCCGCACATGCACTTTTTTCCTCATTTTCTGAAATAAAGGAACAGACACTCGATTCTGAAGCTGTAACAGCCATCATTGAAGACAAGATTGTTCAGCTTTGGTTTCATTACTGAATCGTTTTCTCCTGTGGGTCTGAGACACTTTCACACTCATTTAAATCCTGTTACTGCAGGGCTTATGTGAATCGTTTCCTCAGTCTGTTTAGTTGGTCAGCATGGTGCGACCGCTCCCCTATTATGCTGCTTTGGGTTCTTGTGAATAAACTTTCTTCCCAATCTGGCCACACTATACTCCCTTCAGTCACCAGCAAGTCTGGCCCTCCTCGCTGAAGAACAGTCCTTTGCCTCTCCATCAATCTGCCTGGTCACCTCCTTGGCTCCCAAGTTATTCTCTCACGCAGGGTGAGGAAAGTAAGGGGTTAAATTGTCTTCAGCCCAACAGTGAAGATGAGGCAAGGTGTTGAAACATGTGGATGGGTCAACGGAAAAGACCAATGGGTGCATGAACTCCTCACCTACCAGCACCACCGTGCTTCCTGATGCCCACATACTCTTGCATGTGCCAGAGAGCCAGAGGTTCTCCCAAAGCTGGTGGAAGGTTGTTGGCTTGGAGTTGATGAGGCTAAAATGGCCCAGAGCAGCCTTGTGTCCCATTTCAGATGCACCCTCACTTAAGCGCCAAGGTTACATGTCAAACAGATAACAAGGGGGTCAGTGTAGCAATGAGGCATGTGAAACAAAGGCGACCTTCCTGAGAAAGGAAGCAGGTCTATGATTCTAAATCTGTCACCAGCTCTCCACTGTATCTCCACCAGCAGAAGCAAGAACATTACACAGGATGCATTGAGTAGAAGAGTCAGGAACTCATGTTGCAGTTGTCTAAAACACAAGGCAGATTGGCACAAGACCAGGCAGATTGAGACAAAGTGCTGGACTAACTCAACGGGTCAGGCAGCATCTCTGGAGAAAAAGAATGGATGACATTTCGGATTGGGACCTTTCTTCAGATGCAACCCAAAACATCATCCATCCTTTTTCTCCAGAGCTGCTGCCTGACCCGTTGAGCTACTCCAGCACTTTGTGTCCATCTTTGATCTAAACCAACACCTGCAGTTCTTTGTTTCTACATTTGTTAAGCTGCAGATACTTACTACAGATGTAGATGCATGGAATCAGAATGGTCTCCAACAGCTCTCATTTGCCACAACCACACATCACCTTCTCTGTAATGTGTAGTACTATTTCAAAATTTAGCATCATTTGGAATATTCTGTGTAGTTCTGGTCACTACATTATAGGAAAGATAGGGAGGCTTTGGAGATGGTGCAGGAGAGGTCCATCAGGATGCTATAGAAGAGATTGGACAAACTTTGATTGTTTTCTCTGCAACCTGATAGAAGTTCATAAAAATGGTGAGAGGGGTAGCTAGTGTAGACAGTCAGAACATTTTCCTCAGGGCAGAAATGCCAAAGACCAGTGGGCATTGCTGTGAGGACAGAGGGTGAGAATGTAGAAGGAGATGTATGTGGCAGATTTGTTACACAGAGAGATGGGTGCCTGGAATGTGCTGCCAGGGGTGCTGGTAGGACCAGATACAGCATGAACATGATTAAGACCTTATCCAGTACTGCTGCCCAAAGACATGGTGGCATTAGGTGAACCATCGCTACTTCATGGCTTCACCTTGTGGCACCTTTTTTGCTATGGGACCAGAGACTTTGGCCATCAATGGCAGTGACAGATGGGCCAGCAAAGTGTTGGAATGGAGCAGGTCACCACTTAGACTCTGGAAAAGAGGAGCTCTAGGTTCTGCACACAGCCAGGAGTAGGGTTGCCAGGTCAACCAGAGGCTAAAGTCATCAAACAGAGGTGTATAAAATCATGAGGGGTGCAGATAGCGTGAATGCGCGCAGTCTTTACCCAGCGTAGGGGAGTCTAAAGCTAAAGTTTAAGGTGAGAGGGGGAAGGAGATCTGAAGGGCAACTTGTTCCCAGAGAGGGTGGTGGGTATATAGATGGAGTGACAGGAGGTTGGGAGAACAAACTGCCGGAGGACAAGTTATCCCTGGATCTCCCTCCCGCAAGAAACACGACTGAAAGTGGATGAGACACTTTCTGTTTTGCAGAGAAAAGCGTAAAAGTAAGGCTGGTGAGCAGAGATTTTATGCCTGAGGATCTGGTCGGAGGTAAGAGAATTTGCCCATGGACCTGTGTTACGTCCAAGCTCTATTAATTTGATCTGGTGCAGTTTCATTCAGGGTTAAGTCCTGCTGCTGGAAATCATTAACTGGAGCACAGACTCTGTGGAGAGAATCACTGCACAAAACTGAAGCCTGTGGGCCCAATCCGGCCTGGCTTCATCATTTCATCCAGACCGTGAGATTCACTTTTTAATTATCAAGATATGAGAATCTTTCAATTTTTTTTATCACTTTTAATTTTTTCCCATTGAGGTTGCATGGCATTAAAAGTAAAATTCTCATTAAAAAGAATGAAATTAATCTTGTTTCATAGAAGCCCCGATATGATATTATCCTTAATACAGTATTGTGCCTACAATATTTTAATAAATTAATGTAAAATAAAAAAAGATGAGTTTGTATCATTTCTAGATCAAATTTAGCAGTTTGAGGATTTTTTAGACTTTTTAGTTCAATGCACTTAAAATAAGGTCATTCACTTTACTCCAGAGTAAAGCGGGTTGCGTTTCTCTTGCCATATTGGCTTTTATAAATTGTTTCTCTCACACGCACACATTAGTTCCTCTTGGGGTGGTCATCTATTTTTTTTTTGGAGTGGGAATTTTTTTTTTTCCCTCTAATTCCTTTTTTGCTTTCACTAAATATTTCCAAGGACGAGGTATCTTTATGACATGACCTTCTCTTAATGTAGAACATAGAACAGTGCAACACAGGAACGGGCCCTTCAGCCCACAATGTTTGTGCTCAACATGAAGCCAGGTTTAACTGATCTCATCTGCCTGTACATGTCCCATTAAACGCCATTATTGTATCTGCCTCCTCCACCACATCTGGGAGTGTGTTCCAGGCCCCAACCACTCTGTGCATAATACTTGCTCCACATGTCTTCATTTAACATTCATCTCACCTTATAGCCATACTCTCTAGTGTTGGACATTTCCACCCAGGAAAAAAGGTTCTGGCTGTCTACCCTATCTATGCCTCTCATAATCGTACACATGGTGAAAACACTGGAGAAATGATACATAAATTCATAGTGTCCTACAGCTCAGAAACAAGCCCTTTGGCCCAACTCGTCCATGCCAAACAAGATGATCCATTTGCCTGCCTTTGACCCATATCCTTCCAAACCTTTCCTATCCATGTATCTGTTCAAATGTCCTTTCAATGTTGCTCGAATAGAGTCAGACCTGCCTTAACCACTTCCTCTGGCCTTCAACCACTTTCTCTGACTCCTAGTGCAATGTCTGAAGGTTATGTACGATGACCTCCACCATTGTGAGATCCGCAATGTGGGAGAAAGAAAACAATAGGTATTGGTTTGTTTGTTTGTTTTGTTTTAATAGTTTAGTATTATTTGTGGGAGGAAAGGGCTGTTAATCTGTGGAATAAAAGCTATTGACACCAAGGAATCCAGATGGAATCCAGATTGGTTCTGGTATTGCGCTTTTTCAGTACAGACAAAGCCAAGCCTTCAAGTAGATTGATCTTTCTAACGCTGTGTGATTAGGTATGCAACTGTGGGGAGGCCTCAGTTCAAACCTGGATTATTTCTGTGGATGCTCTTAGCTTCCACGCCTTGTCAAAGTGTTGCCTCACTTTGTGTTAACGAAATGACAGCAAAAAGGTCAAGGAATGGGAAAGGAGAAGAAAATATGGCAAGATGTTTAAAATATTTCTGCATGGTGTGTAGTTGACATAATAATCTGATCAGGTAAATTGCAATTGTGCGTTAGACATTGTGTAAGCAGAATAATAAAGAGATTAGAGAAAATATGACAGTGAATAAAATTAAATACGCTCTGCAGACACATTTAAGCTCTATAAAAGCATGGTAACTTATATTAAACATTATTACATTCGTACTGAATGTTATGGGGAGCCCGCTCTCTCTAGCATGCTATGCTATGCTAGAGAGAGTTGCAATGGTTGAATCTTCTACCTTCTTTGCACCTCAGAACTCAGGTGACCCTTAAAGAGACACACCATAAAACCAGCACTCTTTCATTCACTGGGGAATTTCAGAGGGCCAGAGACCATGCTAGGGTGACAGGAGGGTGGTAGTGGAGTCTGTCCGTGAGCACAGAGCAGTGTACATAGGAAGCAGCTTCCTCATGCAGAGGCCCTTGTGGCAGGACGTTGTCAGGAGGTACAGGAAGGACAAGACTGCCCTCACTGAATGTCTGCAATGCATCTAAATAGCTCCTTCAGGTGTCCGTATGGAACGGTGAGGCATCCAGAGGAGATTGTACAGTTGTCAGAAGTGAGAGGAGGCTCCTGAACTTCCAGCCCATCTTCTGCCACCTCAGTTATAGAGTCACAGAATCACACAGAATGGGAACAGGCCCTTTGGCCTAACGTCCACCTCAACCAAGATGCCCATCTATGTAAGCTCATTCCATTTGCCTGCATGTGACTCATATTCCTCTGAACCTTTCCTATTCATAAGGAGTATAGCAAGCCTTACAGATGAGCCAGACCCAAGGCTGGGCAGCTGCCCTGGCTCCTGGCTCTGTGTTGGAGGAGGTCTACAGTGGGTTGGAAAATGGAACCGAGCAGTTAGGAGTAGCACATCATAGCTTTAGGAATGAGATGACGCCTGGATCAAGGAGATCCAAGAAACTCCTGGATCAGAGTTACTGATATATAGGAGTCGGGTTATTTTGGCAGAAAGCAGCCATTTCAAGATGTAAGATTCAGCCGGTGAAAATGCTAATTTAGTGCTCAGGATGTCTGTCCCCTTCCCCAACTCTGCAATGGATGTTGGGCTTCCAAGTACAAGAAATAAATAGATTGATGCCGTGCCTTTCACAACTTGTGATGTCCCAAAACGCATCTGCTGAGTTACCACTGCTTTACTGTAAGAAACAAGCCAGCCATTCTGGGCACCACCATTTACAATGTAATAAATTGCCACTGAATTTTTCTGTGTATTCTGGGACAGCAGGAATAACCTCCTGCGATAGCTTACATTCACCTGAGAATTAGATGTGCCTGTGCCAACAAGAAAATAATTCCAAGATAAACTCCCCTGTGATCACGACGCTATGGTTAAGCAATGACTTTAATGTATTTTCCTCACTCCACCATGACCATTTATGCCTTCAACAGTCGGAGCCCTAAACACAGAGATTCCCTCCTTTAACCCATTCACCTCTCCACTTCCCTAGTAGATGCATCTTTAAATCTGCCTCTTTGACCAAGCCTTTGGTCCATTATTTGCCTTTCCCCATGTGTTTGATAACTCTCTCAAGACGTGATCTGGGATGTTCAATTACAATATAGGTATACATGTGAGCAATGCATTGGAATATGAGATGTATTTATACCTCATATTAAAGTGAAGAAGGTTTGTGGATACGTGCTGATTGAAGTGGAGGTCTTTTTCATTTTCCTCCCTTAATGAAAACATCATATTTCCTGGGAACATGAGCTAGTGAGAGAGATGAGTGAGAAAGAAAGAAACAGAAAGAGATTTAGGAGAAGGGAGCGAGAAGGGAGGGGAGAGGGTAATAGTGGGGGAGAGAGTTGGGGGAGAGAGGTAGGGGGGCAGATAAATTGAGAGAGAGGGAGGGAGAGAGGAAAAGGTACAGAAGGAGAGGGAAAGAAAACGGTAGAGGGGAAGGGAAAGGGATAGTTAAAGAGATCTGCAGAGGGGGTAAAAGGCCAAAAGATGGGATAGGGAGGCAACTGAGAAATGGGGAGAGGGTGATAGGAGGGAGAGTGTAGAGAGAGAGAAAGGATAGCGAGGCAGATTGTATGAGAAAGATGTAGAGAGATGAAAACTGTGTGAAATCCAGTGAGAGTAGGAGCAAAGAGATAGGAAAAAAAGACTAAGACAGGGAGTGAGAGCTGAAGATGTTGGTGAGAGCAAAGTAGAGAGAAAGACTGTGAGGGAGCTATGAATAGAAAGAATGAGAGAGAGAAATTGTATGAGAAAAATGGGGAGAACCAGTGACATTGTGGTAGAGAAAAGGGCTGTATCTTTAGAGGTTTGCAGTTCGATGCCAGTATGTTCATCAGTCTGATTTATATTATTAGTGAAAAGAATTCAAAGTGGTACAATAAAAAAATTGAAAACTCTCAAAATGTTCCTTTATCTTCATTCAGATCAGATAACATTCCATGAAACCATCAGTTTGGAAGCCTCTGCAATTACTGGATTCATGTCTAATCAGCAACATCCCATCCTTTTATTAATTCCAGTTTTCCTCTGTAGTCACCCTCCCCCAGAAGGTGCCGCTGGCAATGGATGGGCCACAACCTCCACCTCTCTGGGTGCTGAGTGCCCTCTCATCTTGCCCTGCTTTAAACTCCACCTTGCCTCAAACCCTCTCTGCTGCACGCAGGGATAACTTCCCAGGTCGAATCATCACCCTGATGATTCCTTCCCCTTCTCGAGTCAAGGGATTGCTGTAGTGATACACGGTGCTGTCTCACTGCAGCCCTCCCCACCCTATGCCCCCATCCACCACTGCAAGCCCCCGCTGCCTTGTGAAGGGTGAGATCAGTAATGTCAAGTCTGACCCGCAAGTTAATCAGTGCCACGAGTTTTCATTGAGACTCTCCAGGACGTATCGTTCAGTCAAGAGGTCAACCTACTGTTGGCTGTGGATTTCAAATTAATCAGCTAGGAGCCTTTGATTTGCTTCTTTCCCTATCACAAACAATCAGCCTGAATGGGCCTCGGGACTCCATATATTGGGCATATTAGGACGGCTATATCGGTGCGCTAAGTATTATTGTAAGTAATTCATCGTGTCTGATGGCCAGAGCGTGTTCGGAAGATATCTGGAGTGTGCGGCTGACTCTCAGAAGGAAAATGTTAATGGATTCAGACTCAACATCTTCCAGGCTATTAGAGACTTGTACCATCTCATCATGCTGTGTTATAGGAAATGGAGAGCATTTACTGTGTCCAGTAATCTTATTCAGTGACAGCAGTGTTTTCGCTAGCTTCTGACTGTCTGCTGCATTTGTTATTTAAAAAGCAAATATATATATTTCTTTTGCTTGCTTTTTAAATATATATATACACACACAATCACACGCGCGCACACACACACACACACACACACACACACACACACACACACACACACACACACACACACACACACACACACACACACACACACACACACACATACATATATATTATATATATATATATATATATATATGTAGGCAGGTTGCTGCTGAAAGACTTAAAGCCTCAGGACAGGAAAAGTTAGAGATATTTATTTGACAGGGTCAAGGTTGCTGCTTTCTTTTCCCTTCCCCAGGTCCCCTAGGTGTTAGACTGTGAGACATTTAATCGAGGGAGTAGCGATTTCATATCTATAAGAAAAATCAAATAATGCAAGATGATTTACTCCCCCTAGCAACCAGGGAGCTTACCCTTAGCAACCAGCACTGCCTCGGGCTGTGGTGTAATCAGCTTGAAAATATTTCAATTATTGTGTTGATTTTAGTGGATTTGAGAAGCAGTTGGTGAGCACAGAGGCATACTCGCTTGTGACCTACAATGGAAGATATTGATTTAAACAGGTGTCAGGAAGGAAAAGTGGAGTAAATTTAAATGGAATAGGATAGCGGAATCATTGAGTGGGGTTTGCTCTAGGTGTGACATTTGGCATGGTGCTGAATGAATGAAACTCAACTGAACTAGAAATTTCACCTTGAAAACGTTCATAGGCCAATCAAGCAAAAGACATACCTGGTGTTTCTCAAGGCAATCTTCATTTGCTGCAAAGAGGTGCTCAAGTAGAAAGGATGTTTGTCGACAGTGATGAGTCTGCATGGCCCTCTCCATGCAAGCGAGGGCAGAAAGCTGAGATGCTGCTAGTCAGCAGATAGGATAAGCCTCAGCATATTCCTTCCCTTCTCCTAAGTCTTGGAGTGTGTGTGTGTGTGTGTGTGTGTGTGTGTGTGTGTGTGTGTGTGTGTGTGTGTGTGTGTGTGTGTGTGTGTGTGTGTGTGTGTGTGTGTGTGTGTGTGTGTGTGTGTGTGTGTGTGTGTGCATATGTATACGTTTGTGTGTGTGTGTGTGTGTGTGTGTGAGTGTGTGCATATGTATACATTTGTGTGTGTGTGTGTGTGTACATGTCTGTGTGTGTGTGCACTTGTGTGTTTGTGTGCATGAGTGTGTATGTCTGTGTGTGTACACATGTGTGCACATGTGTGCATTTGTCTTTGTGTGTGCATGTGTACGTATGTGTAAGTGTGTGTAAGTGTGTGTCTATACATGTGTATGTGTGTGTGTATGTGTGTACATGTGTATGTATATATGAGTTTGCATGTATGTATACATGCATGTATTTGTCTGAGAATTTCACAGCAGAGAAACAGGCCATTCGGCCCAGCCGATGCATGCTGGTATTCATATTCCACACAGACTTTCATTAAACCTGCTCATCCTAGCAATTATTTTGCAGTTTTATTTTTATTTTCACTGTCTTGTAGAATGTATGTGTAATATATGTATAATTGATGTTTAATTTATGGTTTTGTCGATTTTCATTGTACCTGTACCTCATCTTATTTGTGTACGTGACAATAAACTCAACTTGGTTGACTTCCATTCTGATTCTTCCACATGACTTGATTCTTCCATTCTGTTCTCCCTCATGCCAGCAGAGCTGCGGCATCCCTCCAGTGACGCCGCTGTTCATTCTTAAGCTTTGGTGCTGTCGGTGTGGAGTTTGCATGTACTCCCTGTGATCGCGTGACCGGTTTCTTCTAGTTTCCGCTCCAGGTTTCTCCCAAATCCTAACAATATGCAGGTTGGCACCGTAAATTGACCCTAGTGCGAGTGAGTGGGTGAATTTGAGGGAGTTGATGAGAATGGGGGAAGGAATTCAGGGGGAATTAAGGGTACAAGTGGATTGGTCGATGAACCAGCATAGACTTGATGGACTGAATGGCCTCCTATGGAAATATGCAGCTTATTCTTAAACACATTTATGTGGTGCTATTAACATGGTTGTGAGTTATTTGTGTGAAGAAATGTCTCCCGACTGTCATGTTGGATTTATAGAAGACCATCTCCCAGTCATCAATTAACCATTTCATAATATTATAACACTTCACTGTCACTCCACCATCCTTTCACCCCACCCCACCCCACCCCACCCCATCCAAATATTCTGCTGAAATAAATGAACTCCAATCTGTTCAGTCTTTCCAATGAAGGGACGCTGATTGTAGAGAATGTGCACCACTATTTATTTTCCAGAGAAGAAAATATGGACTTCTCTTAAAGGTTATACATAGAACAGAGCAGCACAGGAATAGGACATCAGCCCTTGATGTCTGTGATCAACGATCCCAAATTAAACTAACCCCTTCTGTAATCCTTATCCCTCCATATTCATGTGCTAATCTAAAAGTCTCTTAAATGCTACTGTCGTATCTCCTTCCACCATCACCCTGACACCCACACTCCAGGTATCCACCAACCTCTGTGTAAAAGACTTGCCCCGCTCATCTCCTTTCAGCTTCCCACCCTCTGACCTCAAAACTGTGCCCTCTATTATTTTGACATCTCCACATAAGGTTTCTGACCCTACCTATGCCTCTCATTCGCTCCTTGTTATTTTTCACGTGTTTGCTTTGTATCCCCTTCAATATCTTCTGTTCTCAGCAACGATACTTCAACTGATCAAGTAGCCTGCCAGACCTCACCACCGAGGATCGCACATCGCTAATCAGGATCTGCGGGTTCGTTACGGGCGATGAGACATTAGACACTGATTGTGCATAGTCAGATTTAAAAGTAGATGTGTTCTACCCGAATGCAGTAAGCAAATGTAACAAGATAGATGATTTAATGATTAGACTGATGAAGGGTTTCGACCTGAAATCTCACCTATTCCTTTTCTCCAGAGATGCTGCCTGGCCTGCTGAGTTACTCCAGCTTTTTGTGCCTAACCAAAATGGCAGGCTGGCCAATGGAAGAGGCAAAATACTTAAGTATCTGTAGCTTTTGGAAAAGAAGGACCATGTGGACAAGAGAAAGGGCAGGCTGGTAGTTAGTAAAGAATGGTTTAACAAACAAAGGAGATCCTGATGTTAAATCAGAATGTTGAGCAATAAAATAACAAAGTGCGGTAAACCGAGAGAGAGCAGCTTCTTGGCAGCCTAACAACAGTAAGCACTATTGGACAGATTTAAATTGGTAAATTAGAGGAGCGTGTAACAAGTACAGTATAATGCAATAATCATGGGCAACTTTAATATTCATTAGAGGTCAAGTCAATTTGGCAGAATTAACTTGGAGATCTAGTTTATGGAATGCAGTCTCTCAGAACAGCATGTTAAGGAACCAATTAGTGCCCAATGAGATTGAGGAAATTAATGTAGTTAAAGAGAAAATATTTGGGAAATTTGGGCCATTTAAAGATATTGAGTCCCCCACATCTAATGGCTTACAACATTGGGATTTTACAGGAGTTGCTTGCAGGGAAAATGAAAACAATGTTTTTAACTATTTGGAATTCCCGAGATAAAAGAAGTGTCCATGATAAATTGGAAGGTAGCAACATAACCATTCTATTCACAGAAAGAGAAGGAAAAAAAAAGGGATACTATTTGACTGAAGAAGGGTTTCAACCCAAAACATCACCCATTCCTTCTCTCCAGAGATGCTGCCTGTCCCGCTGAGTTACTCCAGCTTTTTGTGTCTATGTTTGGCTTAACCCAGCATCTGCAGGTTCCTTCCTGCACAAGTGGGATACTATCATTCAGTTAACTTGGCTTCAGTAGCAGGGGAATTGCTGGAATCTTGTATGAAGGATGTAGCAGTAGGAAAATTACAAAATAAGTGGACTGCATCTCCATGCTTAGATGAACCTATTAGTTTCTTGAGAGAGTGGCTACCAGGGTCAATAAGAGGAATGAGTATATTTTAGATTTTCTGAAGGCATCAAGAGGTTGCTACTAATGATCAGAGTTTGTAGAATTAGAGTTACATCAGATTGAAGGCAACTGACAGAGAGAAGGAATAGGGAGAACATTTTGGGAAATGCATCTAGTTGAATGACAGAGGAGTCACTACTTGAACCTCAAGTAACTGCAATCTCTGTCATTATCCTAGGTGGAGCAAGTTATTTTCTGAAGCCTTTTGGTGGAACAGAGTTAGCTGGGAAGGCAAACTAAAAGAATGGGCAAAGTGATGGCAGATTGCATAGAATTTGGTGAAAGTGTGAACTTGGTTTAAGGAGGGAGGGGAAAGATTTAATAGGAACCTGAGTGGTATCTTTTTCACACAGAGGGTGGTGTGTATATGAAGAGATCTGGTAGATGAGGTGGTTGAGACAGGTACTATAACATTTAAGGAACATTTAGAAAGGTACATGGATAGAGAGGGTTTAGAGAGATATGAGCCAAATACAGGCAGGTGGGACTAGTGTAGATGGGGCATCTTGGCCGGCATGGGCAAGTTAGACCAAAGGGCCTGTTCCCATGCTATATGACTCTATGACTCTCTATGACTTATCCTCTTTGACAGGACCCAGAATGGTTTTCAAAAGATGAGAGACTAGTAAATGTTCGTATTCAGAAGGACTGATAGAACCTCCTACACAAACAACAAAGAATTAACATGTAGGTTTTGCATTTAAGACAAATTAAATATCAATCTTTGTTAAAAGTGTGTTGGAGCAAGATTGAAGATGTATTTCTCCGATTGCAACTATGTAGTGGAGCTGCATGTTGAGCATTGTGTATCACCTAGGGCACCTTACCTGATGAAGGACACACTTGATTTGGAGGCTATGAAGCATGCATTCATTAGATTTATTGCTGGAAAGTTAGGGTGGCTCTTTGAGGAAAGAGATTGCTTCGGGGATTACAAACATAACTTGAGATCTCTTTGAAAAATATAAACGTTTGTCACTGGAGGCCAGTGCCTCAGGATAAGGAATTGACTGTTCAGGTCTGTGATATGGAAAACTTTCAGCAAAAAGATTGCCGTGGATCTTTATAAGTTTCACTTCCAGAAGACAACAGATAATCAATACTCAAGATTGAGTGGAGATTTGCGGGTACTAAGTAACTAAAGGGACCATAGGGATAACGTGGAAGAGCAAAGTTGATATATAAGCTATGCCAACAAATGTGATTCCTTGTTCAGTTCGCCAGTGGGAAGATCTCATGAATATAATTTCTGTAGCAAGAGCATCTCTCTATTCACACATTCCAAACAAAGATATTCCCTACAGCACACTGATAATCTACTCACGCCATCCTTGAGAAACAAGAATGAGATAAACAAAGTGGAGTAATACAAAAGCCATCAGATGCATTGGGAACGTGATAAATAGCTTGAGAGAAGAATTTCAGCATATGGTGCAGGGCGGCATTTCACACGAGGGTTGAGTTGTGAAAGAGAGTTAGTTGGGAAGGCGTTAATAGTTCTATCTATATCGCTCAGTTGCTGGCCTTTTTAATTCCCCTTCCCACTCCCTTTCTGACCTGTCTGTCCTCAGCCTCCTCCACTTCCCACTGTGCGGGCAAATGCAAACTAGAGGCACAGCACCTCATGTTCCTCTGGATAGTCTAGAACCCACAAATTCTTTCCATTTGATCCCTGACCCCAACCCCTACTGCTCACCCCACCTATCCCTTCGTTGTTCCCATCTGCCACCATCCTTCCCTATTCAGTTCCACTCTTCACCTTCCTATCTTATCGGATTCCTCAATCTGCAGCCTTCAGTTCTTCACGTCACCTTTTAGCATCTGTCACTATATCCTCATGTCCCTTCCCACCCTATTCATACCTGCCAATTAACCCCTCCTCATCTAGATCCACCTAGCGCTTTCCCCACCCCTGTCCCCACCTGGCTACTTCCCCTTTCAGACCAGATGAAGGGTCCCAACAAAATAAATCGACTGTCCATTTCCTTCACCAGATGATGCCTGACCTGCTGAGTTCCTCCGACATCTCCCTACCGTTTCTTAACCTCACTATCTCCATCGCAGGTAACAGACTACTGACCGACATCTACTACAAACCCACTGACTCCTATGGTTATCTGGACTGCACTTCTTCCCACCCTGCTTCCTGTAAGGACTCTATGCCCTACTCCCAATTCCTCTGTCTGCGCTGCATATGCGCCCAGGATGAGGTGTTCCAAACCAGGGCATCGGAGATATCGTCATCCTGTTTGACGATAGATGAGGCTCTCACCATGGTCTCTTCTATATCCTATAGCTCCGCTCTCACTCCCATCCCCCCACTCGTAACAAGGACAGAGTCCCCCTTGTCCTCACCTTCCACCCTACCAGCCGTCACATACAACAGGTTATCCTCCGACATTTTCGCCACCTCCAAAGGGATCCCACCACTGGCCACCATCTTCCCATCTCCTCCCCTTTCGGCTTTCCGCAGAGACCGCTCCCTCCGTAACTCCCTGTTCAACTCGTCCCTTCCCTCCCAAACCACCCCCTCCCCTGGTACTTTCCCTTGCAACCGCAGGAAATGCTACACTTGTTGCTTTACCTCCCCTCTCGACTCCATCCAAGGACCCAAGCAGTCTTTCCAGGTGAGGCAGAGGTTCACCTGCACTTCCTCCAACCTCATCTATTGCATCCGCTGCTCTAGGTGTCAACCGCTCTACATCAGTGAGACCAAGTGCAGGCTTGGCGATCGCTTCACCCAACACCTCCGCATAGTTCGCATTAACCAACCCGATCTCCCGGTGGCTCAGCACTTCAACTCCCCCACCCATTCCGTATCCTACCTTTCTGTCCTGGGCCTCCTCCATGGCCAGAGTGGGTCCCACAGCAAATTGGAGGAGCAGCACCTCATATTTCGCTTGGGTAGTTTACACTCCAGCGGTATGAACATTGAACTCCAATTTCAGGTAGTCCTTGCTTTCTCCCCCTTTCCCCTCCCCTTCCCAACTCTCCCACAGCCCACTGTCTCCGCCTCTTCCTTTCTTCTTCCCACCCCCCCCACCCCCACATCAGTCTGAAGAAGGGTCTCAACCCGAAACGTCACCTATTCCTTCGCTTCATAGATGCTGCCTCACCCGCTGAGTTTCTCCAGCATTTTTGTCTACCTTCGATTTTTCCAGCATCTGCAGTTCTTTCTTAAACATGTTAGTTCCTCCAGCACCTCTCCTTCTTTTGGCACCAGACATGCAACATTGAGAGAGTGCCTCTCTGCTGGCCATGCCTTCCTTCACATCAGATCTTCAATAGACCTCCCAGGTGAACGTTATCAATCCTGAGGTGCCAAGTCCAGAAGGAGAGCAGGGAGCCCCTGGCCTATCAGTATTTGTTACCCACCAGACATACTAAAATGCAGTTTAGCAGGTCATTTACCACACTGCTGACTGTGAGAAGTTGCAATGCTTTAACGTGGCAACGTCAACACTTCAAGTACATCATTGGCATGTCAAGCATTTTGGGGAAGAGGCCATGAATATCTTCCTTCCCAATAGTACGAGGGTTTGTTTTCAGGTCACCCGCCTGTCGACGTTAAGCCTCCCGTTAAGACTGCGGGAGAGCTTGTTACAAGGTTAGAGCATTTGCTCGACCTGCGGCTGGATGAGGCCTATATTTCATTTCATTTTTCTTCATGTAAGTGAAATATTTTTCTACCCTCTAAGCACAGCAGGTTTCCAGATAGTTATAGAACTCACTATGAGTGTTTCTGTTAAATTCAATTGTCAAGGAAACATTGGACTCCAACCAGGAGCCAGTAATCTGCGAGGAACATGTATTAAACGTTGTGATGCCGCTCTGTTGAAATAAATGTGATATATTTCACATCAACTGCAAATAGTTCTGATGAATGGCTAATTTCACCAGAAATGAACCGACACTACGCATTCAGACACCATAGAATTGGCTGTTTCTTTTTTCCCATTATTTGACTGAAAATCTTTATATTAAATATTGGGCCACTCACAAGCGCATTTCCTAAAATAGTACTGCTTGACGTCAAGAGGCTCTGGAGATTATAAGTATCCTGCGTTCACACAGTTTTTTTCCTCTGCTGATATCTTTTCTGAACAGCAGCACTTTATTTAAAATTTGAAGCTATTTCTTAGCTTGTGTTCCTCAACGTCCCCCTTGCCTGGCTAAGCCTTCTGTCTCAACATTAACTTCTCGCTCATCCTGGCCTGTTCACTGCTCCAGGTTAACTGAACAATAGAGCTCATCTCAGGAATCTCTGCCTTGTTTCTGGACCTCCTGCCACCATCCCACATGTCCACCTGTCCTCATCTGCTGTTGTTAAATGTGTCATTTCCTGAATCTGATCGACCCGTAGTCTTATTCCCACCTTAGACCAACAGCAACTTGCACTTATCCAGTGCCATTGATATGGTTAATCAGCAGATCTCAGGAGAGTTGGCATATTTTTTTTAATTTTTAGTTAGTTTTACAAGTATGTTTCTTTAGTTTCTTTAACTTTTCTATGTGGGGGAGGGGGGTAGGGTAAGGGGGAAACCGTTTCCCAGTCACTTCCTGGCGAGGACGCGACTATTCTCCGAGTCGCATCCTTGCCCCCCTCCTCGCGGCCTACCACCTGGATTGGAGCGGCCTTTCCTGCCGGGGACCGGACCAGAGCTCCAGCAGCGGCGGCGCAACGCTGGATTCACCGCGGGGCAGGCGATGCCTTACCTGAGATCGCCGTGGAACCTCCGGAGTGTTGGGCCTGCTGCATCTACATCGGAGCTGTGGTCTGCAGAGCTTCCAGCACGGCCGGCGCTGTCTTCAACTTCGTGGAGACATGGGGCCCTTTGCCGAGGGCCACCAGCGTTGAATCTCCACCCGGCGCGGCCTGTGGACTTCGGGAGCCGCAGACTCTGGTAGGAGGTGGCCATTTCAGATGTCCAAGCCGCAGAGGATGTCCTCCAGTCCCGACGTCGGACTTCCGTCACCCCGGCGAGCGGGCCTGAACATCGGGCCGCCCGTAGTGGCGACAGCGGGGTGTTCGGGAGCCGCCCCGACCACGGAAAGACAACAGAGGAGGATGACTGAATTTTGGAGCCTTCCCTCACAGTGGGAAACTTTGATCCCGCTGTGTGGGGATGTCTGTGTTAAAAACTATCGTGTTCTGTGCTCTTTAGTATTCGTATGGCTGTATGGCGACCACACATTTCACTGTACCAATTGGTACATGTGACAAATAAATGTATCTTGTATCTTGTATCTTGTAAACAAGACGAGACTGAGACATGGGAGGATATGTCAGGGTGTGCAATCAAATTTGTGGTTAAAGGAAAGCTGGAAGGAACATCTAAGAATGATTGCAGGAGTGTATATTATATTATTATCCACCTATTAGTAATCCCCTACTCCCATTGGGCGGCATGGTGGCATAGCGGTAGAGCGACTGCCTTACAGTGCCAGAGACCCGGTTCAATCCTGATTACGGGTGCTTGTCTGTGTGGACTTTGTACATTCTCCCCGTGACCTGTGTGGGTTTTCTTCGAGATCTTTGGTTTCTTCCCACACTACAAAGACAGAATTGTAGGTTAATTGGCTTGGTATTAATGTAAAATTGTCCCTCGTGTGTGCAGGATAGTGTTAGTGTGTGGTATTGCAGGTTGGTGCGGGCTCGGTGGGCCGAAAGGCCTGTTTCCGCGCTGTATCTCTAAACTAAACTAAATAAAACTACCCTTTTAAAATTGTATCCGCTACAGTTTCAGGATGTGTGCCAGATTGCAACAAGCCATCTTGGAGAAATCTTACCTCTGTTTTTATTTGCCACATGCCTTAAAATTGTGTCCTCAAACTGCTAACGCATCTGCCGGTGTAAACAGCATCTTCATGTATGCATTTTCCAAATCTTTCAGATTTTCTTTGAATCTCCCAAATGAGGAATATGCCGCTTCTCCAGCCTATCCACATTTCAGAGGGATTCTCTCTAGGTAGATGAAAGAGGAAAGCAAACCTAAGATATTTAGTGGGGATACTGGGAGGGTGCGGGATTATGCAAAGCTAATGACCAGGTACGAAGCGATGAGCAATAAGCAGAGGATATTGAGGATGCACTGAATGTTACAATAAGAGAATAGCAGAGATTTCAGAGGGTTGTCAGGCTGGATAAGATTGGAGTAGAGAGAGGGTAAGGCTATGGGCAGAGATTGAAATCAGAGACATTAATATAAAAATAAAGATATTGTAAGGCAATAAAAGGTGGGATGTAGAAACATCTTTGTAGTCAACTGGAGTATGGGAGCACGATAAACCTTGCACTTGACACTGTAAATCCCACCTCCTTTTCTGCCTTCAGGTACATTGATGCCACTTTTCATTATGACCTCAGCTTGAGAGGTATGGGGCCTTCTCCTGCTCCTGCCTTCCTGTGTTCTTGTGTTCCTATTCTAAGATAAACGTATCATTTTAATCCGGGTAAGTTTCAGCACCTGCGGAGGAGGACAAAGTGAACAGACAAAAGAGAAACCCCTTAATCTCGTTTGTGACACATTTATAGCCGTGGGGTCCCCTGCATGCCTGGAGGTCAAGTATTGCATTCAGCGTAAAATGATACTGAAAACTTGTGTGTGGTCCAGTTCTGATGTTGAGCGTTGATCCATATAACGCAGGCTCCTTCTAGCCAGCTCATCATCTCAGCACAGCATCATTGTAAAGGAAGGTCAGCAGAAGTATATTACACCATCAAATTACCCTCCAACCCAGTACTACATTTATCAAGCACTAAAAAGCTGCTTCCTTTGCATTTCACATCGGGGAACTGAAGAATAGAAAATTTGGTGCTTTGCCCCGGCTCTCACGTGGACCCCGTGGAGTATATGTGTTTTTTTCTATTAATCGGATGGGTTTTGCATACGGAACAGCGGTGGACCCTAAATGAAAGAAAATCATGGATATGAGCCACTAGAGTCAGATGCACTACAAATTAGCCGAAGCACAGGTGCCATTACTGAGGGAACGCTGCACTACATTTTGGAGGACATTAAACTGGCGTCTTATTCTACCCTCTCAAGCGAATGTCAAAGTCCAACATCATGGACTCATAAAAGATCACAGGTGTTCCAGCCAATATTCAATTCCCAACCAATGCCTTAATGACTATCTGGTCAATTTTACACTGATGCAGCTGCTGTGTGCTGTTGTTTCCTGTGTAACTGAAGTGCTGAGCTTCAGGAATCCTCCATTGGCTGTAAAGTATTAATGGGACACCCTGGCATTATGTGCGGGGATCGCTGGTAGGTGCGGACCCGGTACGCCGAAGGGCCTGTTTCCGCGCTGTATCTCTAAACTAAACTAAACTAAAAAGGCATGGTGCAAATGCACGTTTTCAGACCCTATTTATTGCTTCCATTGAGTTGAAATATTAAACAGGGTTTGTCCATCTGATTGGATGGACATTAAAGTTCCCTTGGCTCTAGTCAAAGATTGGCAGTTTACCAAGCGACATTCCAATGTTTCCCTTCAACAAACATCACCAAACTCATGAAATGATCTCATCAACCATTGTGGAATAACACTATTTGTAAAATGGTTGCAATAATTGCTTATGTGTTAGTGGACTCCCAACATAATTGACTGTTGGATGGATGAAATTCAATGGGTATTATACTCTAATTTAGGGAAACCCCATCTGCAATAATTAGCAAACAACATATTGGCACATTTCTATTGACAATGGACCTGTTCCAATGATCCATCGGAACTAATCCATGGACGAACCAGCATAGCACTTCTGTACCAATCTCAGGTCATATAACTTCACGTTTCCACAAGCGATGATGTGTTGCATCATGGACGTAGCTGAATCAGCACCGGATCTCTGAGAATTCACAGCAATTACTGCCTTCATGACCCAAACTGGTAGTATTACAAACAAGAAACACAAGGAACTACAAATGTTGGACACTTGCACAGATAACAATTCCAATATTGTTGTCAAACCGGCCAACAAGGGAGGTGCCATTGTAGTCTGGCAGGCTGACCTTTATTATGTTGAGACCAGACGCCAGCTCTTGGACACCTCTTCATACCTAGCTCATGGATGAACACCAAGCTACCATCTCCCAATCTCATTGCACCTGGTGATTTCCCCTCCACAACCTCCAACCTTATATTTCCCCAACCTGTACTGTTTGTTTCTATCCCCTTTCCAAATTCCACATGCAGGACTGCCCTAGCAGACCTATTGTTTCTTCTTGCTCCTGCCCCACCAAATTCATCTCCAAATACCTCGATTCTATATTGTGCCCCCCCCCCCCTTGTCCAGTCCCCTCTACCCTACATCCAAGAGAACTCTTCGACACTTCAATAACTTTCAATTCCTAGGAGATCCTGTCCCTTTACACCTCCACCCCCCACCAGCAAGATCTCAGGGCCCTCAGAACAGAGACCCAATCAGTATCCATCTACTAAAACGCTTCTCAACATGGTGGAATTTGTCTTCACCGTCAACAAATTCTCTTTTGACTCCTCTCACTTTCTTCTAGTTAAAGGCACAGCCAAAGGCATTCACATGGGCCCCAGCTATCCCCGCCTTTTTGCTGGTTATGTCGAACAGTCCTTGCTCCAAACATGAACTGGTACCATCCCCCAGTTCTTTCTCTGCTACATCAACAACTGCATTGGGGCGGCCTCCAGCATCCTTGCAGACTTCGTTGATTTCATCACCTTTAGCAGTAACTTCCACCTTGCCTTCAATCTCACTAGGACTATCGCTGACACCTCGCCCCTTTCGCGATCTCTTTGTCTCTATCACAGGGCCTGACTATTGACTGATGAGTACTATAAACCCACTGACTCCCACAGTTATCTGCCTCCACCTCCTCCCACCCTCCTACAAGGAAGCCGACCCCACCTCTCAATTTATCCGCCTTCGCTACGTCTGTTACGAGGATGAAGCTTTCCAATCCAGTCCTGAGTTGTCCTCTTTCTTTAGTAATCATGGGTTCCTCGCTGCTCTTGTAGATGGATCTCTCACCCATATCTCCTCTGTGTCCTGCAGTTCTGCTCTTGCTCCCCCTCCGCCAAGACGGAACAAGGATAGAGTTCCCCTGGTCCACACCACTCACCCCACCAGCCTTTACATGCTGCGCATCATTTACCGACGTTTCCACTACCTGCAACAGGATTCACCACTAATAACATCTTCCCGTCCCCATTAATTTCCACTTCCGTTGAGGCTAGTCCCTCCACAACTCCTTGGTTTACTCATCCTTTCGCACCCAAACCACTACCTCCACGGGTACTTGCCCCTGTAACCACAGGAGATGTAACACCTGTCCCAACACCTCCTCCCTCATCTCCATCCATGGACCCCAGGAGCCTTTCCAGATTAGACAAGGTTCACATGCACCTCCTCTAATCTCATCTACTGCATTCCATGTTCCTTATTTGGCCTCCTTTACGTCGGCAGGGCCGAGTGTAGACCAAGCAACCGTTTTGCCGAACACTTGCATCGGTCCACCAAGGCCTGCTGGATCTCCCGTTTGCTAACAACTTTAACTCCACTTCTCATTCCTACAGCGAGCTTTCTATCCTATGCCTCCATCATTGCCAGAGTGAGACCACACGCAAACTGGAGAAAAAGCACCTCTTATTCTGCTTGGGTAGCTTACAACCAAACTGTATGAACATTGAATTTTCCAATTTTAGGGAACACCTCTCTTTTTCCCCTTGATTGATTGAATTGATTGATTGAATTGATACAGCATGGAAACAGGTCGTGCTGATCATCAATCACCTGTTCACACAAATTCTACATTATCCCACTTTGTATTTGACAATTTACCCACTTGGGGAATTTCCAGATGCCAATTCACCTAAGAAACATTCAAATCATAGAAACTATCTTTCCTGTGCCTCCTTCACCCTGATGAGCATCGATTATCCCACATCTCCCATTCCCTCACCAGGGCCCCTTCCGCCTATGTTACTCCTCTCTGCCTTTACATTCCTCTCCTCTTTCATTCCTCATCTGAAACCTATTAAATCTCCTTTTGTCATCCATTTGTCTTATTTTCATCTCTAGCTTTTGTGCGCCCATCTACCAATCACTCCCTATCATCTGCAGTTTATCCACCTATTGCTTGCTGGTATTTGTCCCACCCCCCACCTCTCTCTCCCCTACTACAATCAGTCTGAGGAAAAGTCCCGACTCTAAAAAGTCAACTATTTACATCCTCCACAGATGCTGCCTGACCCTTTGAGTTACTCCAGCACTTTGTGATCCGCCAACATTAAAAATAACATTGTGTTATTTTCTCTTACGGTGATTTGCTTATTGTATTCGTTCTTCATTAAAAGTCACCACGCTAATAAACTGTAAGATTCTGAATCATTAGCTAACTACTATGAGATTGGCATCTTACGTGACACTGACCTTCTGCAAATAGCACTTTGGCCTTTGTTATGAAGGGCATCAAGTTTGGAAACAGGGACATTTTGGTATAGTTGGGTAATTATAGTTGAATAATTCCTGGGATGAGATAGCTGTTCTACGAAGAAAGGCTAGACAGTTCCTGAGTATTCCTTGGTGTTTAGAAGAATGAGGGGGGACCTTATTCAACATATTCAACATATAAGATTCTAAGAGAGAATGAGAGGGAAAATGTAGGGATCTTTTCACAATCGTGAGAGTCCCGATCAAGATGATAAGATAAGGGACATGTAAAACTGAGGCAGAAGGAAATTTCTTCTCTCAGAGGATGGTAAATAGTTGTGATTCTCTGCCCCAGAGGGTGGTGGAGGCTAGATCATAAGATAAATTTAAGATGGAGATTTATCTATGTCTAAAGAATTGAGGAATTGAGAGCTATGGGGAACTGACACCGAAGACTACATGAGGCCAGTGTTGATCATATTGCCATGATCATATTCAATGGAGGGACAGAGTCTAGTGGCCTACTCCTGCTCTTTTTTTCTCATGTTCTAGGGTTACTGTTCTAAGATAACCACATCAGTATAATAGAAAGTAAACGTTATCTTTAGTTCTCGAAAGGACTCCGACAACAAATAGTCGTGGGGAAAAAATGGTCACCAGATTTATGATGCTTGTGTTTTATTTGTTTGCTTAGTCAATGACTGTGTGGGCTAAATCATGGTGAGAACTCCCCTGTTTCCAGGCATTGGAAGGAATAACCTGCACAAAGCAGAAGCATCAGCATCAATAGCGTGAACTAACCGGGTGCAAGACAAATGCATCGATTAGTGGAGTCACAAGGATCTGCAAATGCTGGAATCTTGAGCAGACTGAAGAAGACTAAAATGTTGCCTGTCCATGCCCTCCACAGATGCCGCCAGCCCCGTTGTGTTAATACAGCATGTCGTGTTTTGCATCTATTAATATGCAGGCCACCAACATCCTACATTGTTAACCATCCAGTTTTTGTTAGCTTTAACCTAAGCTTTACCCCATTCACGTCCATTCAACAACTTAAATCTAAGAAGACTACAATCTACCCATGTTCAACGTATGCCATTGTTCTGCAATTTCCACCCATACCATTTCCTTTTCCAACGGCATTTTCTGGTACAACCACAGGTGGGACTCTGAACCTATATTTCCAGCTGCCTATCATGTTAACTCTTATTTTCACTCCCACTCTAATCTCTCAGTCATTAACATCCATACTATATTTCCACAAGGCTAAACATAAACTAGAGCAGCCCTAGCTCATCTTAGAACATAGAACAGCACAGCAAAGTACGATGCCAAGACCACCTCTTAACTTACTGCACATAATCTGTATCCCTCCATGCCCTACATGTCCATGTGCCTATCTTCTGGATGGGCATGCTGTAATCTTCCTGACTTTTCAGATGATCAGCATGATTAATATTTTTATTTTTACTCTCCAGTTTTCATCCAACTGCACTCCGATAATTTCAGATAATTATTCCGCTTACTCTATTTATATCTCCTCCCGGCAGATCACTTGTCGCATTCCTTAATCCATCACCATCTTTTCTGAGAGAGATACAACAGGGAAACATGCCCACCGTGTCTGCACCACCCATCACACACCATTTTATCGAACCCTGACCCATTTATTCTTCCCATTATCCCATTAATTCCAGATTCCACCATTCCCCTATACACTCAGCGCACAGGGACCAATCAAACTACGAACCAAAAAACTTTGAGAAGTGGCAAGAAACCAGGACGAAATCCACGCGGTCACAGAGAACACGTGCAAACTCCACACAGACAGCACCTGAGGTTAGGTTCAAGGTTGTGTTGCCTGAGCAGTGAAGCAGCAGCACTACCAGCTGTGCCTCTGTGATGCCCCTCTTACCTCGCGCAGTCATCCATTTTGTCACTCCCACACATTTATCGGACTTTTTTTTTTTCTTTTGTGCTTTCTCGGCACCTTAATCCTATTCTCACTCGCACTGCTCCCAGTTCTGATGAATGGTTTGAACTGAAACATTATTTGCCCTTCTCATGTCTGACTGGCTAAGCATTTCAGTGAGGTGCTGTTTTAATAGAATCATAACGAGACGCAGCATGAAAATATTCCCTTCGTCCCAATCAGCCTGCACGATCAACCACACATTCGTTCTAATCCAACCTTTGAGTGGTGCTGCAACAACTACCCATTACTGAACATCAACAAAACCAAGGAACTAATTGATAACTTCAGAAAGGGGAAGTCTTTGACCACGTGCCAGTTGTCATCGGTGGGGTCTGCGGTTGCCGAGAGTTAGCAGTGACAAATTCCTGGCCGCAGTCATCTCGGATGACTCATCCTGGGTGACAATTAACCCACTGACCTGCATGTCTTTGGCATGTGAGCGGAAACCAGAGGAACTCCATGCACTCAGGGAGAGCATGCAGACTGGACAAACAGGGTACTGCAGGTCAGGGTTGAATCCAGATCTGACGCTTTGAGACACCAGGTGTGTCAGCTGTCATTTACCTTATATAATCTCTCTGTCTAATATCATCTACATTTTTGCTTTTGTGAGGTTATAGGTAGATTTAAATAAAAAGTTGAAAATATCCCACTTGAATCAGTACTTGGGAGCAGAACTATAATTTTACTTCAGTCGCGTGAGTGACTACGTGAAGAAGACCCGTCAGGGCGCATGCGCATCATTACGTCAGACGCATTGACGCTCACGGACGTGAGGAGGAGAGCTCCTCTAGTGGAATGTAGTTTTTAGAACTCCAAGGTAAGTAAAACACTTTTTGGGAGTTTTATAGGTCCGTTTGCTGTGATGGTCTGTTGCGATTTTTTCACAGGCACCATGAACAAACCGGGCAAGGGCAAGAGGCGATCCGCAAAGCCGATAGAGGGCTGCGGGAATGCGGTTGGTGAAGGGCTGCCTCATACCCCTGTAACAGTCGCCGGCTGGGAGCGGGGCGACTGTGGACTTGTGTATTTAGAAAAAGAAAGGAGCCAGCGTCAGTTGGGCGCTAGCCAACATGCAAGTCAGGTCCATGGAGCAAGAGTCAGTTTGGGATTCACCTCCAAGGCTGGATACCACTTTCTGAGTGGATATTCCAAATGGAGAACCTGTACACAGGTTGCTCCAACAAGACATACTCCAGGAGGAGTGATGTCAGAGCCAGGCTGCAGAAGCCAGGTCAGCAGCACCTAGTAAAGGGCTGCTTGATAGCACCCTCATAGAAGTGGTGCGTGCACAGGGTCAGCAGAGTTCTCCGATACAAGCGAAGACGGCAGCTGCCAGATGTTCTATTTCTGGCAGTACGATTCGCTGCTCTGTGAGAGTTCTGACCCTGACTCTGTTGGTGAGGCCGATACAAGTGAAGATGGCAGCTGCCAGATGTTCTACTCCTGGCAGTACGATTCGCTGCCCCATCAGAGTCACGAGAGCCACTGGGAGAAGAAGTGGCCTCTACGATCAACTTTTCTGTCTTCCATCAGCTCCAGTAGCTTACGATGGATGAAAATGCCAAAAAAGCACGAGACCCCAAGGAACTGCGTATTGCTGAAAGTACTAGCAGTGAACCAAGATATAAGGGGTCAGATGGGCATGTGAGCCTAAGAAATAAAACTGCAGAGAATATTGAAGCTGCTGGGTTGAGGAACAACTGCATTTTTGCAAGAACAATGGATGGAGGCCAGGGATGGAGATGCATCAAGTGGCACTAGGGTTGCTATGTAGCGCCCACTTCGAGATGAATTGTTTCAGGAAGTATGCCATTCGGCCCACCATCAACCCCAAGTTGCAACAACTCTGTAAAGCCCAGCAATGTGCAGTCACTCAACTTACTCTTCGGAGAAAAACCTCACGAAACGTGGGAAAGAGTTGGATAATGAGGCAAAAACAGCAAGGTTGATCAAAACATCGATGGTCGGCAAGTCTGTGAAGAGGAGGTATCCTTTCAGACATCATACAGAATCCTGGGCCTACACCAGGAACAAGTCGACCATTGAAGCAGGGGCGCAGTTGGCGTCCTGCAGCGGGAACACGTAAAAGCGTGGGTTTTCCTGCCAGGAGCCAGGGACCACAGGTCACTCAGGTGAAAAAGGAGGTAGGTGGACCTGGTTCTCATGGGAACATATTAAGGCAAAAACAGCCAAATATTGAAAGCAAATTACTTCAGATTCATTATTCTGAGTATTATTCACAGGTTTCGAATTGATTCGATCCAAATAGTGATTTGCCATCCAGCATGTTCCTAGCAGAACACTCCAATTTCACAAAAAGAAGTGATGGAGGTTCAAGCTGAATTTGAAAACTTGTCTATAAACAAGTAATTGAAAGGTTGGTTTATCAAAACCAGCAAAATGTGTTTAAATTTTCTCGACCTAAAAAGGTGAGGAGTATTTTAGATCTGACAAGTCTTTAAAATTTTGTAAAGTATAGACACTTCAAAATGGAGACTTTGAGACTGCCAAACAACTTATTTCAAAAGATGTTATATGGCACCTATAGATCTGAAAGATGTATATTACTCAGTGTCTGTTCATTTGTAAGATAAAAATATTTGAAATTTATCTGAATGAAACAATTATGGCAATTCAAAGTTCTGTCTAATGGGTTAACTTCAGTTCCTAGAATTTCACTAAATTGGTAAAACCAATTTTGGGGCTAATTAGAATCCAAGAACAGATGTTGATGGCTTAACTGGATGATGTCCTAATTAGGACGAACAAGAGAATTAGTGAGTTATCTCTCTCAATTGTTCAATCCACTTTTGAAAGTTTTGGGTTTAATTCATCCAGAGAAATCAAGGTTAACGCCACTTACAACAATTGATTATTTTAATTTCACAATTGATTCAATTGACATAGTAGTAATTTTACCCAGGGTAAAGGGTAGAGCTGATTGATGGTTGCATTAAGCTGTTGAAAAAGCAACAATCTTCAATTAAGAGAGGTGGCCAGCTTGCTAGGAAAATTAGTGTTATTTCCAGCAATACAATATGGGCCATTGCACTACCAGCAGCTACAGACGGCAAAAAGAAAAGGTACTAAGATGCATGGTGGCCATTTTGATAGGCCATGAAGTTAAACAACAAATGCTGCTTCTGATTTGCAGTGGTGGATTTAACATGTCTCCAGTAGTTCGAGCAAAATACTGATTGAACAGCCTTCCATGGTCTTACAGACTGATGTCAGTGCACTAGGATTGGTGCCACTGAAATGGTATCCATCTGTGGACAGATGGAATATGGAAGAGACATTATTTTTTGCAGACATGGAGAATCAACGTTTTACAGCTGTTGGAAGGCTTATGAGCTCCAAGCTTGTTGTTAATACAACTAATCTGCATGTTCAGCTTCAAATTAACAATACTACAGCAATGGCATGTATTCATCGTATGGGTGGAATTAAGTTGGTGTCATGTGACAAATTGGCTAATCAAATCTGGACTTGGTGTGTTGACAAATATTTGGTTTCAGCTATTTATCTACCAGGTAGATTCAATATAGCAGCAGACACCAGGTTACGGGAATTTCCTTGATAACAAAGAATGGATGTTGAATCTTAAGATTTTAATGATATAGTAGTCAGATTTGGGAAGCCAGATACGACTTGTTTCCATCCAGACTCAATCACCAGTTACAGAGATATGTGTTATGGGAACTACATCGGGAGACAGTAGCGATTGATGCTTTCTCGCTACATTAGGGTGGTATGTTTTTATATGCATTTTCCATCATTCTGTCTCATAAACCGGTGTCTGCTTAAAATGAAGCTGGATGCTGCCTCTGGGGTACTGGTGGTACCGGACTGGTCTACGCAGCCATGGGTCCCTTTGATTTTGGAATTAATGACACAGTTTCTGATAAAGGTTCCCAAAAGAAGGGATTTACTGGTGTATCCGATAATTGGAGAGTAACATCCGTTATATGCCTGTATGGATCTGTTAATTTGCAGGTTTTAAAAAGAGGCTTGTCTGGGCATACTGTGGACATGCTTACAGCAGTCTGGCGGAAGAGCACTCAAAAGCAGTACATTTGCGAATCTGAGGTTGTGACTCTGTAAATGCTGCTTTCCCATTCTGTAATGAATGGGAACATTTTCTGTGCACAAAAGAATATTGAATGTTGTACGGCACATGTCTCAAATGTCTTGGGTTTTCTCAACACTCTATTATGAGGGGTTGAGTTATAGTGCGATTTGTTCAGCCAGAAGTACATTGTCCTCGTTTTTTATAGATGGGGTCGGAAAGACATCCTGTTGAGTCTCGTTCTTTCGTTTCCAGATTAATGAAAGGAATTTTGATTCCAGACCTTCTAAACCTAGGTATGGCAATCTGGAATATAGAGTGGTTTTAAGCTACTTCATCAATGGACTCTTGGTACGATTCTGATTTTGGCCAAATTCAGCATGAAGGTAGTCATGCTTATGGCACTTGTAACAAGCACAGAGAGTGCAGACATTACAAAAGTTACAGATACACAGGATGGAAGTACCTCAGGATAATGTTATGTTTTACATTTATGACCTACTCAAATGAAGTAGGATCAGGTGTGACAGGATTCAAGAGTGTTTTATTAGCATATTCCATGAATCCATGTCTATGTGTTAAGACATATTTGTTGCAATACATTGAGGCTACACTTATAAAATGTGAAAACAAGATTGTTTATCATTCACGAAAAAACATACAAGATAGTGTCAGTTCAGACTATTTCAAGATGGTTAAAACAAGTCTTGGTTGCTGCAGGTGTTAACAGTGATGTTTTTACATCCCATTCGATTTAGCAGAAACATCGGCGGCCATATTCTCGCAGCCGCCGGGTGATCTAGTAAGTTAATGTTTCAACACTTTTACCATCGGCCTGTTGCCAATACGGGGCTGTTTGCAGATACTATATTAAGTTCTTCTTAAATTCCCCTGGGTTAAATATCCCTGGCCTGAAGGCTTTGTGTCTCAATGCAAGGAGCATTCGTAATAAGGTGGATGAGTTGAATGTGCAGATAGCTATTAATGACTATGATATAGTTGGGATCACGGAGACATGGCTACAGGGTGACCAAGGCTGGGAGCTGAACATCCAGGGATATTCAATATTCAGGAGGGATAGACAGAAAGGAAAAGGAGGTGGGGTAGCGTTGCTGGTTAGAGAGGAGATTAACGCAATAGAAAGGAAGGACATTAGCTTGAAGGATATGGAATCGATATGGGTAGAGCTGCGAAACACTAAGGGGCAGAAAACGCTAGTGGGAGTTGTGTACAGGCCACGTAACAGTAGTAGTGGAGTTGGGGATGGCATCAAACAGGAAATTAGAAATGCGTGCAACAAAGGTAAAACAGTTATAATGGGTGACTTCAATCTACATATACCTGTAGATTGGGTGAATCAAATTGGCAGGGGTGCTGAGGAAGAGGATTTCTTGGAATGTATGCAGGATAGTTTTCTAAATCAACATGTAGAGGAACCAACGAGAGAGCAGGCTATTCTAGACTGGGTATTGAGTAATGAAGAAGGGTTAGTTAGCAGTCTTGTTGTGCGTGGCCCCTTGGGCAAGAGTGACCATAATATGGTTGAGTTCTTCATTAGGATGGAGAGTGACATAATTAATTCAGAAACAAGGGTTCTGAACTTAAAGAAAGGTAACTTTGAGGGTATGAGATGTGAATTGGCCAAGATAGACTGGCAATTGATTCTTAAAGGGTTGACGGTGGATATGCAATGGAAGGCATTTAAAGGCTGCATGGATGAACTACAACAATTGTTCATCCCAGTTTGGCAAAAGAATAAATCAGGGAAGGTAGTGCATCTGTGGATAACAGGGGAAATCAGGGATAGTATCAAAACAAAAGATGAAGCATACAAATTAGCCAGAAAAAGCAGCCTACCAGTGGACTGGGAGAAATTCAGAGTCCAGCAGAGGAGGACAAAGGGTTTAATTAGGAAAGGGAAAATAGATTATGAAAGAAAACGGGCAGGGAACATAAAAACTGACTGCAAAAGTGTTTATAGATATGTAAAGAGAAAAAGATTAGTTAAAACAAATGTAGGTCCCTTGCAGTCAGAAACAGGTGAATTGATCATGGGGAACAAGGACATGGCAGACCAATTGAATAACTACTTTGGTTCTGTCTTCACTAAGGAAGGCTTAATTAATCTGCCAGAAATAGCAGGGGACCGGGGGTCAAATGAGATGGAGGAACTGAGTGAAATCCAGGTTAGCCGGGAAGCGGTGTTAGGTAAATTGAATGGATTAAAGGCCGATAATTCCCCAGGGCCAGATAGGCTGCATCCCAGAGTACTTAGGGAAGTAGCCCCAGAAATAGTGGATGCATTAGTGATAATTTTTAAAAACTCTTTAGATTCTGGAGTAGTTCCTGAGGATTGGAGGGTAGCTAATGTAACCCCACTTTTTAAAAAGGGAGGGAGAGAGAAAACAGGGAATTACAGACCAGTTAGTCTAACATCGGTAGTGGGGAAACTGATAGTCAGTTATTAAAGATGGGATAGCAGCACATTTGGAAAATGGTGGAATCATTGGACAAAGTCAGCATGGATTTATGAAAGGTAAATCATGTCTGACGAATCTTATAGAATTTTTCGAGGATGTAACTAGTAGAGTGGATAAGGGAGAACCAGTGGATGTGTTATATCTGGACTTTCAGAAGGCTTTCGACAAGGTCCCACATAAGAGATTAATATAAAAAAACTTAAAGCACACGGTACTGGGGGTTCAGTATTGATGTGGATAGAGAACTGGTTGGCAGACAGGAAGCAAAGAGTAGGAGTAATCGGGTCCTTTTCAGAATGGCAGGCAGTTACTAGTGGGGTATCGCAAGGCTCAGTGCTGGGACCCCAGCTATTTACAATATATATTCATGATTTGGACGAGGGAATTGAATACAACATCTCCAAGTTTGCAGATGACACGAAGCTGGGGGGCAGTGTTAGCTGTGAGGAGGGTGCTAGGAGGCTGCAAGATGACTTGGATAGGCTGGGTGAGTGGGCAAATGCATGGCAGATGCAGTATAATGTGGATAAATGTGAGGTTATCCACTTTGGTGGCAAAAACAGGAAAGTAGATTATTACCTGAATGGTGGCCGATTAGGAAAAGGGGAGATGCAACGAGACCTCGGTGTCATGGTACACCAGTCATTGATAGTAGGCATGCAGGTTCAGCAGGCAGTGAAGAAAGTGAATGGTATGTTAGCATTCATAGCAAAAGGATTTGGGTTTGGAGCAGGGAGGTTCTACTGCAGTTGTACAGGGTCTTGGTGAGACCACACGTGGAGTATTGCGTACAGTTTTGGTCTCCTAATCTGAGGAAGGACATTCTTGCCATAGAGGGAGTACAGAGAAGGTTCACCAGATTGATTCCTGGGATGGCAGGACTCGTATGAAGAAAGACTGGATAGGCTCAGCTTGTACTCGCTAGAATTTAGAAGATTGAGGGGGGATCTTATAGAAACTTACAAAATTCTTAAGGGGTTGGACAGGCTAGATGCAGGAAGATTGTTCCCGATGTTGGGGAAGTCCAGAACAAGGGGTCACAGTTTATGGATAAAGGGGAAATCTTTTAGGACTGAGATGAGAAAAACATTTTTTACACAGAGAGTGGTCAATCTCTGGAATTCTCTGCCACAGAATGTAGTTGAGGCCAGTTCATTGGCTATATTTAAGAAGGAGTTAGATGTGGCCCTTGTGGCTAAAGGGATCAGGGGGTATGGAGAGAAAGCAGGTACAGGATACTGAGTTGGATGATCAGCCATGTTCATATTGAATGGCGGTGCAAGCTCGAAGGGCTGAATGGCCTACTCCTGCACCTATTTTCTATGTTTCTTTGTTTCTATGTTAAAGGGGATACTGTTAATTATATTATTCAAATGAATGAATTGCTGCATTTTTTCATGCAAATGTCATTAATGCATTCTTGATTATTTCTCGTTCCGAGTCAATCAGTGCAGTGAGAAGCCGGGATTTGAATCTGCAGCATGAAATCACAAAGCTTTAAAGTCTTCACGTAGTTACTCACATGACTCCAAAGTAAAATAGTAAGATTAAACGAGAACTTACCAGTTTGAAGTTTGATCTTTATTTCATGAGGAGTTAAATTGGTGATTTCGTGCCCACCACGGCCCAACCCTCTTTCATAACGGTCAGCTGGAAGTTCTAAAATTTACTCGTTTTTACTATGTTACTATGTTACTTCGTTATTGGTGTTTTGTGATTGCACACCACTGCTTTGAAGATGGATGTGCATGCGCCCTGACGGGTCTTCTTCACGTAATCACCAACGTAACTCCTCATAAAATAAAGATCAAACTTCAAACTGGTAAGTTCTCATTTAATCTTACTATTAGTTTTAAGAAGAAACTTGGTAAATGTGATTTTTTTTTAAACTGCAGATGTTGGAAATCTGAAATATCAACAGAAAATAATGAAAGTATTCGGCAGATGAGGCAGCATCTGACGAAATTCTTCAACCTAAGATAGACACAAAATGCTACAGTAACTCAGCGGGTCAGGCAACATCCCTGAGGAAAAGGAATAGGTAATGTTTTGGGTCTCTGCCCTTCTTCCGACAGAGTCAGAGAAGAGGGAAATGAGCTTCACCTTTCCTCGGTCGTCGGTGCCGGCTCTGACTTGATCTGAACCTTTTTATACCCTAAGTTTCCCTCTCCCCCAACTCTCAGTCTGAAGAAGGGTTTCGACCCCGAAACGTCACCTATTCCTTTTCTCCAGAGATGCTGCCTGACCTGTTGAGTTTCTCCAGCATTTTGTGTCTATCTTTGGTGTGAACCAGCATCTACAGTTCCTTATAACAAATGTAAAGCACTTTGGCCAACGAGAGTTGTTTTTTAAATGTGCTATATAAATAAATGTGACTTGACTTGACTTCCTGCACAAAAGTCTTCAACCTGAAGTGTTAACAGTTTCTCTTTCCCTAAATGCTGCCTGATCTGCCGAATATTTCCAGCATTTCTTATTGATAAGTAGGAAGTTGAGAACATGGTCAAGAAAACAACTATTTCAATTTATATATCAATCCCCCTTTATGATAACATTCCTGGTTAATTTACAAGAACATTATTAAGTACATGTTTAGCTGCAACCACAGAAAGAAATATTTGATTAATCAAGTGTTTTGGTCAGAAAACATAGGTCTAAGGAAACATCCAAATAGAGGAGAAAGGGGTGAAGATATTTAGAAAGAGAAAAAAAGACTAAGGATTTTCAAGTCTGTTTTATATAATCCTACTGGTGCCATGGTACAACGATAATGATGATCTTGATTAATCAAGGCAATAAGCTGTTAATTGACAACAGACCCACACAAGTGAGTAAAATCTCAGGACTCTGATGCAAAGTCAATTTTTCCTGTTTCTTTCATAACCAACCACACAAGAACCAAAGAAAAACAAGAAAATTGCTGCGGGAGTCGGTCACCAGCCTCCTCAAACCTGGCCCGCCATGCAATATGATCCTGGCTGATCTGTCTCAAATCCTCGACTCCCCTTCTAAGTTTGTTGCCCATAGCCCTCATTTCATTGATCTCTCAATAATGTTTCTGTCTTCTTTTTAAATATCTATCTCCATTAATTCAGGCTCTACAACCTTCCGGGGTAAACGTGTGATTCACCAGCCGTGTAGGAAAAATTCCTCTCCACCTCAGTAATAATTGACTGGACCCTTATTTTGAAATTATGTCTTCTCGTTTGAGACCCCCCAATAAGTGAAAATATCTCAACATCTACCCATATCAGATTTTGTATGTTTCAGTGACATCCCCTCTCAGACTGCTAAACTCCAAAGAATACCGATCCAACTTCTCTATCCACTGGTGATAGGAGAACCTATAACATTTGAATTAGTCTAGAGGATCTCTTCTGGACTGTTCCATTGCCAGTCTATCCTTTCTTAAATAAGGAAACCAAAATAGTGCACCATACTCCAATACTGTGCAGAACCTCCAACTTATTGTATCTCAGATATTGGATAAAGGGAGTGTTTGGTGAAAGGGTACGGATGGATAATTCTATCCTGCTATCCACCCTCAATGCTGAGGTTCCCACCTTACTAACAGCCAAATTTTAAAAGGTTACGTGCATATTTAATAAACTGATCTCTCATCCATTCAATTAGGAGATTTAACTCTGGATGAAAGTGTTAAATGGACAATATATGTTCAGCTGCCAAGATGTTGCTTCCATTTTCATTTGAAAGCATGAGAGATCAGAGATGAGAACACTAAGCTTTAGGGAACTTCATGAGGCTCATTGTACAATTGGAAGCCACACCAAAGACCACAAAAAGACCCCAGGAGTAGAAGCTGTTAAAGTTTGTATAGGATTGGACATACAAATATTTGATGAGATTGATTTCTGAGTTTTCACTAGCTTGACAATTCTAATTACTTTAACTGTTGCCTGGACTCAAGAGTGATTTATAGGGATAGGTTGTACAGGCTAGGACTCTATTCCTTGGAATGTAGAAGATCTTACAGAGGAGTGATCTTATATAAAATCTTGAGGGGTATAGACAGTGAGAATGCACACAGACCTTTTCTCAAGGTTGGGAAATCAAGAACTAGGTTTTCAACCAGAGTTTAAAGTGAGAGGAAAAAGATTTAATGGTCTCCTGAGAGGCAACCTTTTCACACAGAAGGTAGGGAAGAATAATAACATTTAGAAGGCTTTAGGACAAGTACAGGAATAGGAATGATTTAGTTTATGAGACAAAGTGGACTATTATAATGCTGTTGGGCATCTTGGTTGGTTGGACGAGTTAGGCAAAGGGCCCTAATTCTGTGTTAAATGACTCTATGATTCTATGACTCTATAACTGCTGAAAAGCACTGTGAATCCTTTCTTAACAGTTAAGGCCCTGTCCCACTTCGGCGATTTTTTAGGCGACTGCCGGCGTCTAGGCTGTCGCCACACAGTCGCCGGGGTGTTGCCTCAGTCAGTAGTCGTAGTCTCCTCGGTCACCCAAAGAGTCGTAGCTGGATTTTGAAATGTTCAAAGCTTTTCGGCCACAGTCGACGACCGTGGGCTTGTCGTAGCCTGTATTCTCCTGACGTAGGTGCTGTCGTAGGTTGTCATAGGTTGTCGCCAGGATGGCGTAAGTTGTGGCCAGGTGACGTAGGTTGTTGCCGGTGCTGACTTCGGTGAATTCCATTGTCATAGTCGCTGGCAGTTGCCTAAAAAATCGCCTAGTGGGGCTGGCCCTTTAAGCGAGCTGGAAAGATCTTTCCTTGGGAAATACCAAGACTTGATAAAGCATTTATCACAAGAAAAATGAATCAGTGGCCCATGTAGAAATAAATGGGCTGACTAAAAAAATTGAAAAGGAGGGAAAAAATAGAATACGAGCACAATCCAGCAAGAAATATAAAAACAGATTGCAGAATTTCTGCAGCTAAGCAAAGAAAAAAGCAGCAAAAATAAACATTGATCCCTTAGAAGCTGAGATAAGGGAATTAATAATGGAGAATAAAGAAACACAGAGACATTAAATATATTTTTTATCTGTCTTCACAATCAATCACACACTAAAAGCGGTCCAAAAATAGTCAGTAACCAAAGGGGAAAAGCCATTAAGAAACTCACAACAATTAATATCACTAGAGGTAAAAAAACAGGCACCTAATGGGCCCAAGGCTGGGAAATCTGGAGATGATTCCCTTCATCTTTGGATTCAACAAGAGGTGACTGCAGTAACAGTGGACATGTTGGTTTTTGTTTTTAAAACTCCCTGGATTTTGAAAAAATTCCAGCTGATAGGTAAAGAGCAATTGAAGCACAGCATGTCAAGAAAAGAAGGAAAAAGGGACTTTAGGCAAGTTAACAAAATCAGTCGTAAGAAAAGTGCTGGGGTCCAAAGTTAAGGTGGAGATATCAGAGTACATAAGAAAACATAACATGTTTGTGCAAAATCTACAGGAAATGGAAATAGGGCTTATAGAAAAAATATCAAAGTATGTTGAGAATATTGAGAATGAATAAAGGGAGCCAGAGGATGTGATGTATTTGGATCTCAAGAGGGCATTCAATAAAGTGCCACCTAACAGGTCACACATTAAGTAAGAATTCATGAGTTCGATGGAGTTCGTGGGTTTGGCGGAGAGAAAGAGACTGCACAGGAGGGGGAGAAAGCTCCATTATTTTCGCAGAGAGACATTAAAGCAATCATAACTGAGATTGATTCCAGGAGAAATCAATCATTCTGGAGGTCCATCAGGACCACTAGGGGCTGGTAAGAATCTCCTCAAGTAGCACGAATTCCCCACAAAGGAGCAATAAGGAAAGAAGTGTCATTACCTCACCAGATATGTAAGTCAAGGTGATACCCACACTCTATGAATACTGCTCTCCCATACTGCCACTGCATATGCACTTTAGTCACCCATCATTTTAATTCATCAACCAGCGAAGAAATATATGTCATTATATTGGAGAAAATATCAGCTCCAGTATCCAATGTTCTCTCTCAAAAGTTGCCTCCTGAAGATATGCTGCCTGTGGCTTCAGTAAATTCTCTATTAGTTCAGGTGGGCAGTAAGAGAATAAGGAGCAGATGATGGGAATATATGGGAGAATCGGCTTCTGGGAAATAAGTGAGGGATAGGGAGTCACACAATTGCTGTAAGAACCAGCATAGACTCAATGGGCCAAATGGTCTCCCTCTGTGCCATTAGGGAATGATAGAGAGAATATCAGATCAGCAATGGGCCTATGACTGACGCAACAATCTTCCTGCATCTAGCCTGTCCAACCCCATAAGAATTTTGTATAGAAACGTACAAAATTCTTATGGGGTTGGACAGGCTAGATGCAGGAAGATTGTTCCCGATGTTGGGGAAGTCCAGGACAAGGGGTCACAGCTTAAGGATAAGGGTGAAATCCTTTAAGACCGAGATGAGGAAAAACTTTTTCACACAGAGAGTGGTGAATCTCTGGAACTCTCTGCCACAGAGGGTAGTTGAGGCCAGTTCATTGGCTATATTTAAGAGGGAGTTAGATGTGGCTAAGGGGATCAGGGGGTATGGAGAGAAGGCAGGTACGGGATACTGAGTTGGATGATCAGCCATGATCATATTGAATGGCGGTGCAGGCTCGAAGGGCCGAATGGCCTACTCCTGCACCTATTTTCTATGTATCTATGTATCTATGCAAGGAACCCCTGACACGGATTTCTGTTCAGTGTATTATGGCACGGTTGCTGAGAAGCAGCACAAGAAGAAACCCATGCAATATATATATGGGTACAGTAAAGATGGATGTGGGATTTGACATTGATAATGGAACCTATTTGAAAGGAGTAACTCAGCGGGTCAGGCAGCATCTTTGGAGAAAAGGGATGGGTGGTGTTTCTGGTAGGAGCCATTCAACAACATTTCCTCCCCCCCCCCCCCCCCTCCCCACTGTCTCCAAATCAAAGGTATAGCCATGGGCAACCCTGCCTTAGAGACAGACAGACAGACAGACACAGACAGACAGACAGACAGACAGACAGACAGACAGACAGACACAGACAGACAGACACAGACGGACAGACACAGACGGACAGACACAGACGGACAGACACAGACGGACAGACACAGACAGACAGACACAGACAGACAGACACAGACAGACAGACAGACAGACACAGACACAGACAGACAAATAACCAAACAGCAATAATGCAAAAATAAAAACAATGCCCCCAAGTCTATATAGCTCAGAGCTTACTTGGAGTGTGTAGTGTTTAATGCCTGATGGTTGCAGGGAAGAAGCTGCTCCAGAACCCGAATGTTATAGTTTCTAGGTTCCTATACCTTAGGCTTCATAGCATAGAGCAAAATACTGCACATCCCAGAAATCTGAAGTGGAACAGAAAATGCTGGAATTACTCAGCAACTCAGGGAGCGTTTGATTGATGAAAGGATGTCCACCAGAAACATTGACTCTGTTCTCTCTCTGCAGATGTCGCCTGACCTGCTGAGGATTTCCAGAATTTGCTGTTTAGACTTGGCTTAGTCCTGACCTTGGATATTCAGTTATTCAGTTGATCCTGCTCTGCTCACCTTTCATCAACTGTTGGCACACAATGTGGTTATCACCAAGGGCCACTGCATCGAGAAAGGCAACCCTGCCTTAATTTCACACTCTTCCGCCACCTGCCCCTTGTAATGGACACTGAGCCGATTTGAGAAAGGCTCATTACTTGTCTCAACAAACTCAAATAACTGAGCACGTTTTAGGGATCGAGTCATTGACTTTTCTGGTGAGTTCCACAACAGACAGTGCATTACCTTTGAAACCACAAGAGGAAACTAACAGTGAAATTTGATAGTGTTGAGCTCTTAATCATGTCATGAAGATCTTATTCATAGCATTGGACTGTCATAGCTGAAAGGTGTCAGGATTGGATGAGTAAGTTTGTCGCTGCCAATATAATTTTGATGTTCATATCGAACCTGGTATCAAGTCCTTTATACTTTATTTTTATATTGAAGCAAATGGCAAAATGACATATAAATAATTGCATGGAATCAGCAAAATGAATGTCAAATTATAATTTGGAGGAAAGTGTAACATCAGAATTTTTTTTAACTTTGCTTTCCGGACAATTAAAGTTGAAACATGGGAAAATAAGTGTAAAATGTGTAAGGCATTGTATTAGCACTTCCTACGGCTGTCAATACCACCTTCAACAATCAATCAGGCTCTCACACTGAGCAAAAGATTCACATCATACAAACTCAGGTGAGTTTATTGATTAAACTTCACAGACATAATTACCAGACCCTTCTACTTCCTGGTCTCAGAAAGTTCAAGACATAGCAACTCTGGCTTCCGACCAATTGTTATTTACCTCCTCTCTTTCCTAAAGGTTCATTTTAGTTTCAGTTTCCGTTTCAGTTCAGTTTATTGTCACGTGTAACGAGGTACAGTAAAAAGCTTTTGTTGTGTGCTAACTGCAATGGTGGAATTCTTCCAGCTCCAGAGAACTGAGCATAAAAGTCTAGGCTGACACTCAAGTACAGCAGTGACAGGGATACTACACAGTGGGTGAGGCCATTTTACAGGGGGGGTATTAAATCGAGGCCTGTCTATTCTCACAGGTAGATAGAATATGCAATATAGAACAGTACAACAGAGGAACAGACCCTTCAGTCTGCAATGTCTGTGCCAAATATGATGCCTAGTTAAACTAATCTCTTTTGTGTGCACGTGATCCATGTTCCTCCATTCCCTTCATATCCATGTGTCTATTTATTAAAGCCTCTTAAATGCCACTAAATGGGGGAGAGGGGGGTTGGGGAGGGGGGTGTGGGGGAGGGGATGTGTGGGGGAGGGGGTGTGTGGGGTTGTGGGGGTGGGGTGGGGGGAAGGGGGGTGGGGGAGGGGAGGTGTGGGCGAGGAGGGTGGGGGGAGGGGTGTGGGGGAGGGGGTGTGTGGGGAAAGGGGGTGTGTGGGGAAAGGGGGGTATGGGGAAAGGGGGGTTGTGGGGAAAGGGAGGGTGTGGGGAAGTGGGGGTGGGGGAAGGGGGAGTGTGGGGAGGGGGGGGGCTTGCATTCCCCGCACCTTCAGCTTTCGGCCTCACGCAGCAGATCCCGGTCCCACTCCGGCTTTACTCAGAGGCTTCCGGTTCAACTCGGCAGCTTCCGGCTGGTCACCACAGAAGCAGCCCGCGAGCCGCTGACACCCCGTGAGCGGCTGACTGCCTGCGAGCCACTGACTCCCCGCAAGCTGCTCAACACACTGCGCCCCTTCAGCTTTTTATTCTCCTCGCCGCGTTATTGACAGCGGGTACCGGAAGGGGCGGTTTTTACGATTTGTAAACCTTCATAACGTTTGTACTATTTCACTGATCGGAACAAATATTATTTGACTTGCAGCAGAGGAGAATCGTGAGTAAGGTGGTGAAAAATTGTAGCGCTATGGGGGATCGGTTTTGCGCAAATTTAATTACAACGCAGACTGGAAGTGGTCAAGATGAGAGTTTTAGTAATAGTATAGATTAGATCTCCTCTCAACCTCCGATGCTCCAGTTAAAACAGTCCAAGTTTGTCCAACCTGCAAAAGATGCTGTGAAAATATTGTGTGGCAGGGGAAATATTTCCATAGTTCAGCCCCAAATTGATCATCCATTTAGCATCTCCAAAATGGACTCTTTTGTCCATGTCACATTGCTGTTCGTTAGATCTTTTCATGTGCAAATTGCTAGCTGCATTTCCAATGCTAAAGTAACTTATCTTTTGAGTATGGTCATAGAATCCTACAAGCACAGGAACAGACCCCTTAGTCTAAAGAGACTGCACTGACCATTAAATACCCTTCCGCACTAATCCTGCCTCATCCCAGTTTATTCACCCCACGTCCCTATTCACTCCTTCCGGACTCTACCACTCCCTGCACATCAGGAGTACCTACAATGGATAATGATCCTACCAACCTGCATGCTTTAGGATGTCGGAGGAAAGTGGAGCACCCTGTGGAAACCCACAGGATGTTTGTGCAAACTCCACATGGATAGCGCCTGAGGTAAGGATTGAACCCTGGTTGCTGGAGCTGTGAGGCAGTGGCTCCACCGGTTGTGCCCTGTTTTCTGAAAATTTGCAGTAGAAACGAGATGTTTGTTTCCTTCCCTGCAGTGTCTTGAGAGGCTCCGCATGACTTTGCTAGAATTGGCGACAGAAGCAGTGACTCCAGTGCTGAGTTGGGAGTTTGGAGAGAGGGAAAGTGAGAGCTGGGCCCACACAAAGGGATTGGAGCTGCTTCCCAGGAGGAGCGTAACCACCAACATAACCTTCTGTCTGCTCACAAATGAAGTATGATGGGCCGACCTACTGACGAGTCAGACTGCTCCCCCAGTCAGAGGTGTTCAGCTTTAAATTTGGGGGCTGGTGCTCAAGTGGCCTTGGGAGCACCTGGCCTCACTGATGAAAATCACTCATACAAGGCCACAGGTTTCCGGCAGGTCCTGAAAATTGGCCCCTGTTGTCCCAGGAGAGAACTGGCAAGATTAGTTGTAACAGCAAAGAGTTTATTCTATTTCATTTTTAATGTACGTTCCAATTCAAGCAAGCCGAAATCACACTGTGCGATATTATGCTCAAGGTAGCATACAATGATGCAATGAGGTTGCTACTTCGTGTCCCTAGATGGCATAGTGCCAGTCAATTGTTTGTGTCCACCAGAGTGCCAACCTGTGAGGCACTCTTAAGACAGCTGATGTTTAGTTTTATGTGTCGCCTGGATAAGTCAGAGAACCACATAATTGAAGCCCTAGTCAGCCCTCTGAAAAGCTGCTATAGATTCACTTCTAGGCTAAGACGGCATTGGTGCAATAGCTTGTATATCTTATAGGCTAATATGCAATTTTATATGTATTTTTGTATCTCCTTATACTGTTTGATGTGTTCTATGGACCTGTGTCTGAAATAAAGTTTTTATTATTATTATTATTAACTGGGAACTTCTCCAGTAATACATCCTGTGGTCACTCTCCGGTGCAAAATTATATGGAAGGGATGGGGGGGGGGCAGTTGATGGAGGGAGTGGGGGGGAGGGGGAGAGGCAGGCTGACTTGAGTAAAAGGTTGTATTTCTGTTGCCCTTGTACCTGTTTCTTTTACCCTTCAACAAGAGTCAAAAGCAATAGTTTGATATTTTTGTTAGTGTTGTGCAGCTGTCCTTCTGGTGAATGCTTTCTCGGTGCTGTCTTACAGCGAATTACACAAAATGTACTGCAAAAAGAATGCATGAACAAAAACCACAATGCTGGATTTACTCAACAGGACAGGCAGCGCATGTGGTGAGAGAACAGAGGTAACGTATTTGGTTCAAACCCTTCCAACTGAACTGGTAGCATTAGAAGAAGACACAAGAGACTGCAGAAGCTGTAATCTTGAGCAAGATACAAAATGCTGCAGGAATCAACAACTAGGGAGCAAGATGACATCTGAAGAAAGGTCCTGATCCAAAATGTTATCTGTATTTTTCCCTCCACAGATGCTGCATGGCCTGCGGAGTTCCTCCAGCAATTGTGGGTTTTGGTAAGGATTAGAATATGGACTAGTTTTAAATTACAGAGAAGGGGGGTGGGTTGTTATTGGTATTGGTATTAGTTTATTATTGTCACATGTACCGTGAAACAGTAAAAAGATTTGTTTGCATGCTATCCAGTCAACTTGCACTATACATGAGAACAATCAAGCCGCACACAAGTACGACAGGTAAAGAGAAACATGCCAGATTGCAGAATATAGTGTTACAGCATTGTAGCGTTATAGCTACAAAAAAAGTGTAGATAAAACAGAATGCAAAGTCCACAATGAGGCAGGTTGAAGATCGGGACTACTCCCCAGTTTATGTGAGGACCATTCAGTACTCTGATAAAAGCAGGGAAGAAACGTTTTCTGATGGCATGTGGTTTCAAGCCTTTGTATCTTCTGCCCGATGGGAGAGGGGAGAAGTGGGAAGGAGCCAGGAGAAAATGGTCCTTGATTATGTTGTCTTCTTTCATGAAACCGCGATGGAGTCGATGGGAAGGGGGCTAATTTGTGCAATGGACTGGGCTACATCCACAACTCTCTGGGATTTTTTGTGGTACTGGGCAGAGCTGTTCCCAAACAAAGTTGTGATGCATCTTGATCGCATGCTGTTTACACTGCATCTGTAGAAGTTGGTAAGAGCCGTGGGAGACATGCCAAATTTTCTTCGTCTTCTGAGAATGTAGAGGCAATAGTCACTTTCTTGGGTCATGGCTTCAATGTGGCTGGTCCGGGAAAGGTCCATGACAAATTGTTGGTGATATTTAGTCTTCAGAACTTGAAGCTCTTGACCATCTCCACTTCAGTGGTATTGATGCGGACTGGAGCGTGTACACCAACTTGCTTTCCGACATCAATAACCAGCTCCGTTATCCCCAATGGAATATCTGTGAGAGCAAGAGACCAAATGATGCAAGTGGTAGTGGCATGGACTGAGAGGGGTGATGCAGGGTTGCTAATATCAGTCGATCTGTCAGGAGGAGGTTGTAAATAGAAGCAAATGAATAAACACACAGAGAGGAAAAGACATACTGCTGGCACTGTGATATATATATGTGAGAAAACCCTTCCCCGCATACTTTCAGCCTTATGTCCCATTCATCTCTCAGGTCTTAGCCCATTCATAAACACATCCTTGGTACTCTCCACTCCTCACTCTTCTCTGCAATCGAAATCATGCTTGATACTTAATGAAAGGTCTTCAACCTCAATCACTGAACTGCTTCTCTATCCACAGGTGCTGCCTGGCCTGCTAAGTGTTTTCATCATTTTGTGTTTTTATTTCAGATTTCCAGTCTCTGCAGTTTGTTGCCTTTGGGTTAGAAAAGGAGCTCATATCTCCCAACCAGTTTACGCCACCATGTTTTTCCACGCACGGGTTTCTCGCAAGCTCCTTTGTCTAAAACATTAATCACAACCCACTGTTCCTCTCTTCTTCATGTGCATTTCTAGCTTCCCCTTGCACATGGGAATGAGAATGCCCTAGTTAAATTACTGAGCGAGCAGCAGAGAGCCCTGGACTAACCATCCAGGGACAGGAGTTCAAGTCCCACCATGGCATTCCAGGCAATTACATGATCTGTAAGTTAATAATTATATAATTTAGATATTTTAAGGACTAATTCCTTTATTACAATAGCAGAGAGGGATTTCATATAAGCACATTCATTGCTAACATTGCACAGAATCCCTTCAAACCAGGGCAGGGGTGGAGATACTTACTAAAGCCCCTGGCATATAGAACAACACTGTTCTATTTTACAATGATGCTGCTGATGATGTCCCTTTGTCTTGCTGGCATTGCTTTATGGGTGTGGCACTGGCACAACTGCCCACATCATCTATGTGGGACTATCCCAACAGCAGCTCAAAAGAGGCAAATTGTTATGGACTTCCCTTTCATTCTTTTCAACCATAGTTACATGTGCAGAGTTGCACTGCGGGTAGTGCTGCAGCCTCATAGAGCAAGTAGCTCAGGATCAATCTTAATCTCCAGTGCATTCTGTGTGGTGTTTCCGCATTCTGACTGTGACCATGTGGACCTCAGGTGTTCCAGATTCCTCCCACATCACCAAGAACTGCGAGGTCATAGGTTAATTGGTCACTATGAATTGCCCCCAGGTTAGGTGGGTGGCAGAAGATTCGGAGGAGGAGGTGTTGATTGGTATGTGAGAGAACATGTTAAAGGGAAGTAAGTGAGGGAATGGGACAGGTGGGATTGCGTAGACTTAATAGGTTGAGTGGCCTCCCGACTCACCAGGAAATCTGAGAAAATATTACCTTCTGGATCATGGACCTCTGCCATCAATAACTGGAGTCCCAGTATCAACAAAACACTGCAAGTGTTCTTTAATACATACTCCAACTGCGGCATCATTTTCTGATTCAACATTCATCCCAAGGACTAGAAATGTACTAATTTGGCAGAATAGTACAGTGGTTCAAATTGTATTAAATTTAGTTGTAGAATCTGTGAGCATCTATAATTAAAAGATATTTAAATCAAACTATAAACTTTGCCCTAATCCTCTATAGGTCCACAGTCTATTCACTTCCATTTCCGTCAGCTGTGAAACTCCTACGGGTTAAGTGGCCGAGGAAAGTGTTAGGTTTTCTGCTAAAAAGATTTATTGATCCAGCGTACCATCACTGGCTGATTACTCGCTGATCTTCCAACAGCTCAGCAAAGCACTGATATCCTCACTCAACAGTTACCATCATTGGTTTGGGAAACCCCAAATTAAATTCTTAAAATGGAAAAGCAGGACACTTCGAAGATTCAGTTTAGATAGTGCTGTAGATTTGCACAAGTGTAGGGTGGCACTGTGGTGCAGACTAGGGTGGCACGGTGGCACAGTGGTAGGGTTGATGCCTTACAGCGGGTAGAGACCTGGGTTCGATCCCGACTATGGGTGCTGTCTGTATGGAGTTTGTACGTTCTCCCCGTGACCTGCGTGGGTTTTCTCCGAGATCTTCGGTTTCCTCCCACACTCCAAATATGTACAGGTTTGTGTATTAATTAACTTGGTTCTAGTGTAAATTGTCCCTAGTCTGTGTAGGATAGTGTTAATGTGCGGGGATCGCTGGTCGGTGCAGACTCGATGGGCTGAAGGGCCTATTTCCGCACTGTATCTCTAAACTAAAATTGTATAAACATTTTAGTGGACTTCTGTGAAAATCACTCCTAACTATGCACAGGAATATAAAGTGTGCATAATAATCACGGATGAGTGATTCAATTTGATCTACCACCAAAGTACTCTATCAAAACCAGACATCAAACTGGGTATCAAATCTTTATCAGATTTTTAAATTTGTCTTTGACAGATTATTCAAGATCTTCATTGCTGAGTAATAAAAAATCATTGCATCATCTCATGTGTATGGACATTTTCCTAATATCAAATTCCTGATGCACAATTCGTTTGCCTGGTGTTTCATCACCAATTGAACTGCACAAACTAGAAAAAAAAACCATAACTCTTATTTCAAGCCAGCTTGTTTCCAAGATTTTCCAATTCACCTACTGAAATTAAGAGGCACGGGTATTTCATTGTTATATGTACTGAAAGGGAGCAATGACATTCTTACTTACAGCAGCACAACAGGTTTGTAAACACAGTACTCCAATAGATAACATAATAATAAAAAAAATAAAAAATAAAACTTCAATGAACAAAATAAAAACCCAATAATAGTGCAAAACAAAACATAAGCCTGAAGTCCCCAGTGCAACCCAGACAGTTCGTAGTTTACTTGGTATTTGTAGTGTTCAATAGCCTGATGGTTGTTGGGAAAAATTTGTTCCTGAACCTGGAGCTCATGGTTTTCAGATTCCTATACCTTCTCCCCAACAGTGAAATGGGAGCATTGTAACAAGAAGTTGCATTTTATAAGAGTCAAGAGTGTTTTATTGTCATGTGGCCCAGATAGAACAATAAAATTCTTACTTGCACCAGCACAACAGAATGTGTAAACATAGCGCATTGCAAACAATATAATTAATGAGAGTGAGAAAAAAACTCAGTGTGTGTATATAAACACATACTCACAAATACACACATATATATATATATATATATATATATATATAGATATATACTTCTACATATATAACACCTTTAATAACATTATAACATCTTTAAAGTAATAAAACTTTACAGCAGATGCATTGCAGCGATTCATCCACTTATTTTTCACTTTTCATAATTGAAATGTGGTTCAAAAAGAGAAAATAAAAGGTGAATCAGAAAATGGTGAGTCAAGCTTGAGTTTAAGAGATTGTGGGAGGAATGGAAGGTGTATTAAGCGACACTAAAACTGCCTGTACAGTGAAGGACTGACATCAGGTGACTCTTCGATGAAACCTGAGCTCAATAGAATGAGGATGAAGGAGGAGGAATACTCGGAGGAACAGTACATCTGCAAGGATCAGGTAACATGAGAGAAAAACGCAATGACACAAAGATCCAAGTCTTCTTGGTATAGTTAATAGTACAAGAATCATTGTGATAGATAGAACGGCTAAGGTGAAAGATACTGTTTGGTGAAGATGTCATTGTTTGCTGGGTTGTTAGAAGATCAGCAAGAAAGTCAAATCAACTCTGCGATTAAATTAGCAGTGTGATGTCATTTGAATCTGTTAAGTAATTGCGTGTTGATATTGTCAAGAGCTCAGTTTACATTAACTCATGAGATAGGGGCATCTTCGGTAAGGCTGGGACATCGCCCATCTCGAATTACTTTGAAGAAAATGGTAATGGATTTCCTTCACAAATGACTGCAGTTCATGTGGTGTAGGTTCTCAGAGACTGTTAAGTACATTATTCCAGAATGTTGATCCCCTGATGAATAAGGGTTGTCTATGTCCTTTAGAGAGAGGAAATAACTGTGGTTTAAACTGTACTTATTTCAATGCTAGAGGCTGAACTGGTAAGACAGGCGAATGCAGGGCATGGATTGACACAAGGGACTGTATATTATAAGCATAACAGAAACATGACTGATGTAAGGGCTGGACAGCCAACTCCGTGTTCCATGGTGTAGATGCTACATTCATGCTAGAGATGCAGATAAGAGAGGAGGAGTGATTGCCTTTTTGACAAGGAAGGATAGAACTAAATCGCTCAGATAAGATATTCTTAGGAGATCCCCCTCACCCTCTTATCTGAGGCTATATGGGTATAACAGAAAAAGAAGGGGAATGATCCCTTTGATCAGACTGTACTATAGGCCTCTCAATTGTCATAACGCCATACTTGGTAGGAGTAGAATTATGCCATTTGGCCCATCAAGTCTATTCCGCCATTCAATCATGGCTGATCTATCTCTCCCTCCTAACCCCATTATCCTTCCTCTCCCCATAACCTCTGACACCCGTACTAATCAAGAATCTATCTATCTCTGCCTTAAATATATCCACTGACTTTGCCTCCACAGCCTTCTGTGGCAAAGGATTCCACAGATTCACCACCCTCTGACTAATGAAATTCCTCCTCATCTCCTTCCTAAACGACCGTCCTTTAATTCTGAGGCTGTGACCTCTAGTCCGAGACTCTCCCACTAGTGGAAATACCTCTCCACATCCACTCGATCCAAGCCTAGCCAAGGTAATGTAAGTTAGAGGAGCAGGTGGGTAGGGGAATTGCAGATAGCTGAAAATAATAGTGTGGTATTGGTGGGAGATTTCAAATTCCCTAATATTGACTGGGACTCCCATAGTGTAAACACATTGAATGGAGTGGAATTTGTTAAATGTGTACAAGAAAACGTCCTTAATCAATTTATTGAAGGGCCTACGAAGTGGATGCAACACTGGAATGTGGGAATGAGGGAACAAGGTAGGACATGTAACTGAAATATCAGAGGGGGGGGGGCACTTTGGGACCACGATTCTTTGGGACTAGCGACCATAATTCTATTAGTTTTAATGTTGTTACGAAGAATAGAACTGGCCCTAAATTAGAAGTTGGTGATAAATTAAACTTGGTGAGTTGTTGTAGATGGTAAACATCACTTACTGCAAGGCACTGAAAATCAAAATATGCCAATGCCAAAAACCTGAGATACAAACAGAAGATACACACAGCAGATCAGGCAGCACCTGTGGAGAGAGAAGTATTTAAGATTTCACGTAGAAAGTCATCCTTAGATTCTATGATGAAGGGTGTTCCACCTGTTTCTCTGTCAACTGACAACTGCTTCATCTGCTGAGTTTTTCCAGCATTTTACATTTTTATGCCTAGGGCATTTGTATTTGTCCAGATGTGGTGTTCAAAGGAAGACCATTCAGAGGGTGGTGGGTATATGGAATGAGCTGCCAGATGAGGTGGTTGTGCCAGATAATATAACAGCATTTAAAAGATACTTGGACAGGTAAATGGATAGGAGAGATTGAGTGGGATCTGGGTGGAGAGATTGAGAGGGATATGGGTGAAACGCAATCAAATGAGACAACCTTAGATGGGACATCTTGGTTGGCATGGATGAATTAGGCCAAAAGGCTTGTTTCCGTGTTATATGACTCAATGTCTCTATAATGCTCTATAACACATTCTGAATAGATGAGGGCGATTCATATCCCTGTACGAGTTCCATTTGATGGGCTCCATATCATATTTATTTGGTTTTGATCTTAATCTAAACGAATAATCTGATAACCTGCCAGGTATCGGATTAATGGTCTGCAATGATCCACACCAGAAATTCTCCCCAATAGCCTGCCTTGATTCTGCTGGACGGTTGCACATATACTGTAAGTGGAATTTCCACCATAGGTGCTACATCAAGGCAGGAGAAGCCCAGAGGAGAAGTCCTGGCAGCAAACAGTGATGGCTACAGTATAAATATAAATCACAACCCAGCAAAATACACACCATTACACAGAGAATTATTTTATGTGACTGTAAAGTATTTATACAGGGTAAACACAGCTCTCCCAACCGATATTTATAAAGAGACATTGTTGATGCTTGACTACTATGAGTAAAAATAAATACAACATAAAATATACAATAATACTGTACATAAAATACAGAATAAGAAGTAAAAAGATCTTACATAATTCATGTTTAACACACTGGCAATAAAATACTGTTTATGTCTGATTTGATGTATGTCAACAATCCATGTGGTGGTTGGTACACTGGGAGTAATTTCTAAATGGGAGCTGATTGCTACATATTGTACTGTGCATTGAACCCATTCTTTATGATTAGGCTTTTCACTGCACGTTAGTTGGACAAAGGATTGTTAGAAGCCTTTTCTTCTTGCTGATTCGGCCTTATTTACATAACATGAACGATCTCCCTCACTTACTGGACTGGGAAGGCATGTGTTACACGATGGCGGAGACTGGAATCAAGAGAGGTGGGAAAGAGTCATTCAAATAGAAATTTCTAGTTTTATGTTTGGTATAGAGATACAGCGCGGGAACAGGCCCTTCGGCACACTGAGTCCGTACCGACCAGCGATCCCCGCGGACTAACACTGTCCTACACACGCTAGGGACAATTTAATATTTTACCAAGCTAAATAACCTACAAACCTGTACATCTTTGGAGTGCGGGAGGAAACCGGAGCTCCCGGAGAAAGCCCATGCAGGTTATGGGGAGAACGTAGAAAACTCTGTACAGACAGCACCTGTAGTCGGGATCAAACCTGGGTCTCTGATGTTGTATGGCAGCAACTCTACCGCTGCACCTCCGTGCCACCCATTTGGGTCAATTTATTTGAGTTTGTAAACATATAATGGGGTTCAGAAAGGCTAATATTATTGTCAGCTTGTACAAATGGTGTTAATATTTTAATGAAACAGAGGCTTTGACCTGAAGTGCTAACTTTGTTTCTCTTCCCACAGAGGCTGCCTGACCTGCTCAGTACTTTCAGCATTTTTTTAGGAGTATTTAATAGTTTAATTCAGTTTTAGCATTTTAAAATGGGTATAATTTAGCCATTAGTGGGTTTTCTCTGCTTGCGCTGGTTTGCTCCCACACTCCAAAGACGTACAGGTTCGAAGATTAATTGGCTTTGGTATAATTGTAAATTGTCCCTAGTGTGTAGGACAGTGTTAGTGTATGGGGTGATCGCTGGTCAGCGCGGACTCAGTGAGCCGAAGGGCCTGCTTCCTTGCTGTATATTTATAATCTAAAGTCTATAATAGTTTCTTTGAGGGATTCAAAGGTTTATTCAATAGGGACAGCATAGTGTTAAGGCAATCGTCTTTTGAGTAAGTTGTCCAACTAAGGTTCTCCCCTCCACTTCTGCTGTTCTGAAAAGGAGAATTTGCTGATGCAACATTTAGCCCCTTATCAGCATTGCTCGACCGGAATAATTGTTATTTATCTCACTGCTATTTGTGGGATCTTGCTATAAGCTAATTGGGTGTCACGTTTCCACATGTTAAAACAGTGACGGCACTTCAAATGCTTTAATTGCCTGTCGGGTAATTTGTGAAAACTGACATAGCAAAGTCTGTTCTTTATTTATTCCTCATAAGCTGCAGAGGTTAAAGTTAGCTGTGGCTCTGATATAGTCTGCTCGCTTCTGATGCAGAAAGTGGTCATCAAATTATCTGAGTGTTGCTGCCATAGGGGACAGTTGTGAGTTGTTCTTCACCTGGAGTTCTATCTCTTGGAGGAAGCATTGGACGGAAGCATTGCCATCTCTCTCCATTGCACAAATAATATGAAATGGCATTAATTCACAGAAGACCAGGATAACACTCCCTAGTTTCCCATTGAAAGTTGTCAATTGCCCATTATTAAAATAGATTATTTAGTTATTCACAGATTACTTTTGTGGAAACATGCTGTCCACATGTAAGCCCTTGTTTCCCAGCAGCACTTCAGAAATATTTCACTGCCTCAAACATGCCCCGTGATGTCTAGCGATCATGACATTTTTGCTTTCTGTTAGTGGTCGCTGTTGTAAACTGAACTTCTTTCCGGTTCTTTTGCTGTCCTGCTATCCTGCTCCCTTTCCCATTCCCATTCCTGTCCTGGGCCTCTTCAATTGCCAGAGTGAAGGCACATGCAAATTGGAGGAATATCATCTCATATTCCGCTTACAACCTAACGGTATGAACATTGACATTTTAGATAAGTAACCTACAACCAAGCCTACCTACCCTTCATTCCCCTTCCCTGTGCCCCACCTGATGTCATACCCATTTCTCCCCTTCCCCCTATATTCATACCTCTGGCCTCACCATTTGCACTTCTTTGATCCTTATCTCAAACCTTTTATCTTTCCATCTCTGGCCTTAGTCCAACCATCTGCCTATCAACCCCCACCCCTCCCCCACCCTATTTCCACCTATCACTCACCAGGCTTTATCCTGCCCCTTTCTTCCAGCTTTCTCCTCCCCCCACCCCACCACAATCAGTTGGAATAAGATTCATAAGGTCATAAGGAATAGGAGTAGAATTGGGCCATTCGGCCCATCAAGTCTACTCAGCCGTTCAATCATGACTGATCTATCTCTCCCTCCTAACCCCATTCTCCTGCCTTCTCCCCATAACCTCTAACAATTGTTTTAGTATTTGCGTTTAGAAATACAGCACGTAAACAGGCCCTTCGGCCCACACAGGCCACCTCAGGGTAATGAAAGGAGTTCCATTTTTTTTGTTGCCCAAAAGTCAATTTTGTCAGCAAGTCAGAAAATACACACACAAAAATCATGATATAGTGACCATACCACTAGAGTTTTGTAATGAGTGGAATCAAAAGTGCAGAAGCCTGATAAGAAAGAACAATGACCAAATCAAAGCATATTGTAGGGTGGCATCACAGCTTGGTTTGGGAATAGCTCTGCTCAAGACCGCAAGAAATTGCAGTGAGTTGTGGATGTAGCTGTCCATCACACAGACCGGACTTCCCATTATGGACTCCATCTACACGCCATGCAGCCTTGGAAAAGCAGCAAACATGATCAAAGACTTGTCCCACCCCAGTCATTCCTTCTTCTCCCACTGCCACCCAACAGAAGATACAGAAGTTTGAAAGTGCATACCACCAGAATTAGGAACGGCTTCTTTCCCTCCATTCTCAGGCTTCTGAAATCTCCTTCCATAGCTAGGGTACTGTTTGATTCACCTCTGTCTCATTGAGGACATTGGACTTTGTCTAAGGAACTGATGCTCTACAATGCTGAGAACTATATTCGGCACTCTGTATCTTCCCCTTTGCTCTATCTATTGTACTTGAGTTTATACTGATTGCATCTATCTATGGTATATTGAATGGGTATAGTTTAGTTTATTATTGTCACATAGTGAAATACAGTAAAAACTTTTGTTTGCATGCTAGCCAGTAAAAACAAATCACGCTGCAAAACTAAAGGATGAAGGATACAACATTTAGTGCAAAGATATTACCTTGAAGTCTGATATAATGCAAAACAAAGCTTTTCACTGTACCTCAGTACATGTGACAATTCTAAACCTAAATCTTCAGTTTCAGTTTAGGTTATTTTCACGTGTGCAGAGAAAAGCTTTTGTTGTGTGCTAACCAGCCTGCGGAAACAATCGAGCCATTCGCAGTGTACAGATACATGATAAGGGAATAACGTTTAGTGCAAGATAAAGCCAGTAAACACTGATCAAAGATAGTCTGAGGGTCCCCGATGAGGTAGATAGTAATTCAGGACAAACCTAATCCGAATCGTGGAGTGAAAGAAGAAACTAGTTTTGCCATTCAAAGGAATGAACGTATGCAGATATGTATGAGTTTTGAATTTAATAATATTTTGAGAGATCATTCATATGTAAGGGTGTCCACAAGTTGGGATTTGTAGCTCACTGTTGAGATAAACAATGATAATTATCTAAAAGGAGGTTAGATAGACTCATAGAGTGATACAGTGTGGAAACAGGCCCTTTGACCCAACTTGCCCACACAGGTCAACATGTCCCAGCTACACTAGTGCCACCTGCCTGTGCTTGGTCCATATCCCTCCAAACCTGTCCTATCCGTGTACCTGTCTAACTATTCCTTAAACATTGGGATAGTCACAGCCTCAACTACCTCATCTGGCAGCTTGTTCCATACACCCACCACCCTTTGTGTAAAAAATGTTCCCCTCAGATTCCTATTAAATATTTTCCCCTTCACCTTGAACCTATGTCCTCTGGTCTTCGATGGTTTTATACACTGAGCTGTGAGCTCAGGTGTTGTACACTTGCTTCTGAGCTGTGTAGATTCAAGTCCTAGTCAGTGTACTTGAGCACAAAATCCTACGATGGCATTTCCAATGTAGTCTAGGCGGAGTTCCGTTCTTCTGAAAGATGGCCATCCTGAGATATAACTTTGCTTGTGTCTTCGAAGATGCTGTCTGACCGGCTGTGTGTTACCAGCATTGTTTTATTTCAGATTTTCAGCCTCTGCAGTTTAATGCTACGAAAGAGATTCATTGCTTAGCAGTCACAGCTCTAATATTAATATATTGTAAGTTATGTGGCATAACATTCAGTTGTTATGGCTTGTGCTCTGATTCAGAATGAGCAATGCCACAGGATATCATTAGCACCATAATGAAAGAGTACACATGCAAACATTTCCTTTCTATCAAATTAATTTTGCTGTTCATGTTTCTCTGCTATGCCTAATGATGTACTAACTTATATGGTGCAAATCCCTCACAGTTGATTGGCTCATGAAAATATTTTCCAACAATATATGTTTTTAAAGACGCTGGCATTGTGTCACAGGAAGTTCTTCAATAAGCGGCTAATTATCATAGGAAACAGAAAATCAGGCACAATGTGGAGCAGCCTGCCAATTCATCCATTGTCCATTTTCCAACAATCAACTTTCATGGCTGGAATGTTTGCACCTTCTAATTTGCAGAATTACCTCAGCAATTGCACAGCAAAAAACAACAACTTTTCATCCTTAGTGCTAATCTAAAGCCTGCAAAGCAATTAACCTCTCTCAGCACAGTTCTCTCGCGAAACAATCAAATTCCGATTGACCTAAGGCTTTGTTTATTTAACGAGAGCAGAACCTGAAAGGATACAATTCCATTTTATCATGCAGGATAATATACCTCTTATCATGTAATGCACCAATGTTGCACTGCTGTCATTTGTCAGAACATAAGCAATGCTAAGACATATTTCAACGAAGCAAATAAAACTACCTATGATTTTTATACAGTCATTCATCAGAAGAAAGCGTGTGCACACTCACTGCCACACAGGGAGGGTGCCACTTACAAAATAGTTGCTGTTGAGACAAGGAAATATCATCATGCTAAGAGACAATGCTTTAATACAAGAATAAGCAAAACTGGGATAATGACACTGCTTCCACAAAAATGGGTTTGGCATTGATGGTAGCACAGTGGCACAGTTGGTAGAGTTGCTGCCACACAGCTCCAATGATTTGGTTCAATCCTGATAATAGGCCGCTGTATATTATGACTAGTGTGTTGGTGTGTGGTAGAACCTAGAAGGTTGAAGGGAATGTGGGGAAACTAGAATGGGATTAGTGAAGGATTAGTGCAAATGGGTGGTTGATGGTTGGTGAGAACTCATTGATCTCAAGGGCTTAGTTCCATGCTGTATCCCTCTCTGATACTGTGACAATGGTTCTACATTTGTATATCATCTTTAGCATTGTAAATTATACCAAAGCACTTGGTAGAATTGTCCTGAAACAAGCTTTAACTTGACCAAAGGGTTAATTTACAGGTAGCATTGTAAATAAAGAAAAGAACAAGAAAGGCAGCGACATTCACGAAATAGGTCCCAGATCTCGAGGGGCTTGGAAGTTAAAGGCTGAGCCAGTATCGTTGGGGCAAAACAGTATCAGCAAACCTAAAGAGCCAGAGCCGAAAGAACACAGAGATCCCAGTGGGTTCTAAGCCAGAAGATGGGGAGAGAGATAGGAGGGTCTTGTAAATAGGCTGAGCATTTTCAAATTGAGGGACCATGAGACGGCAAACAAATGTCAGCTGATAAGTTGTGGATCAGGGAGGAATGATCTGAGATGCAAGTTAACACAAATAAGTCTCTGTTTGTAGCTTTATCTTTTGCTGATCCTTTGATTTCTCCAAGCTTCAGTTTTTATTTCTGAAACTGAGCTGAGTTATGCAAAATAAAGATGAGATCACAAAATAAAGATCACAAGAGTTGCAATTGCAGCTCCTTATTGCGTTTTTGACCATGATGAAGAGGTGTTATAGGTGCCAGGCTGAATTGTAAATAACGACTTTTGCATAGATTGGAAACCTGGTTTTGTAGAAATGAACTGAGTCGCCAGTTTAATGATGAAACATCTCAGTGGTTTTGAGACCCACCATGTGGCCATTCCCTGATTCTGTCTCTTCTGGACCCTGCAGCAGAAATAATCAGCAAAGCAACGGCTGGTGAGAAGACCCATGAGAGGCATCGAGCAGTGGAGTAATATACTGCAGGGGCAGGTGAAACAATTATAATATGGGCGGCACGATAGCACAGCAGTAGAGTTGCTGCTTACCGCGCCTACAGCGCCAGTGACCCAGGTTCGGTCCCGTCTACAGGTGCTGTCTGTACAGGGTTTGTTCTTTCTCCCTGTGACCTGCGTGGGTTTTCTCTGAGAATGTCAGTTTCGTCCCACACTCCAAAGATGTTCTGCTATGTAGGTAAATTGGCTTGGTATAAGTGTAAAGTGTCCCTAGTGTGTGTTGGACAGTGTTAATGTACGGGGATCGCTGGTCAGTGCAGACTCAGTGGGTCAAAGGGCCTGTTTCTGCACTGTATCTCTAAACTAAACTAAGTACAAGTTTTAAAAAGCTTGAAAAATGGTCCAATTTGAAAAGATTGTGCTGACTCAAGAATTTCCTTTTCTGAAACAGTTATTTGGAGAATGTTAAGGTCAATGTTTTGTCTTTGACAACTTGACTATACATCACATGCAGAGTCCAGGATGCAGCCCAGTTTGTCCTGAGAGTGGAAATCATTTTGTTCCGTGGATCTTCAGGAGTTTTTGAACGTTAACATTACCTATTCCTACATCATTTGATAACCCATTCCTTAATTACCCACTCCTTCACCATTCTGGTTTGTGCAAAATGAATACATCCATACGTGTCCACATTACAGAGTATTTGCCAAGTTGTTTCCCATTTCACTCCACTATATACCCTTGAAGCCCCTTCCCATCCTCCTCGCTAGTCACAATCCCACCTGTATTTGTACCATGTACAACATTGTGCCATCCAAAGGAACGCTACATTTTCAAGCCATGGTGTTAGCAATATCAAACTAAGGACTATTACTTCTTAATACCAAAACAAAACAACCTTGCTTCATCCTCGCATTGTGCTCGAAATCTCCTGAACATTTATTCTAAATCAGAAGATTTTCTACTTTTGTGCATGTGACAATCGACAGATTATTTTGCTCACACAGCCAAAGCTCCATTCCTTTCCAAGATTTTGTATTACCTTGAAAATGTGACTGAGCTCTGTACATCTGGAACTCTTTATGTACATCGAGAGTCAAACACTGCTCACTATTTTCACCATTCACGTGATAGGGGATCAGCCTACGTGTTTGGATGTCTGTGTAAAAGTCACACAATGTGCAGAAATGAAAGAGGGAAATGATTGAAAATGCAGCATAATATTAACAAGGGGGCAGTTCAACGATCCCAATATTAATTGGATCAGAGGTAGGCATGGGATCTAGAGCATGTAGACAAGTGTTTAATAGAGTGCATTCTACTAAAAGGAGAAAAAAAGTACTCTCACGAATCCATGGATTAATAACCACACTGGGGAATAATTGAGGCAAATGAAAGGACATTGTATCTAGATAACAGAGGATCACAGGGGGTAAGAGAGGCCATGAAGAGATTAGAAGTAAAACAACTAGAAGGCAAGGAGTGATCTTAAAGTGAGAACATCAAATCATAAAATGATTTGCAGATATCAATAGAGGGTCATTAAGGAGACAGGGAAAAAGAACAGATAACTGTAAGGAGATGGAAGAAATATTTAATCTTTCGTTTTGCTTTGGTATATACCAATGAATTGGAACAGATGGACAGATGTCATTGGATGACAAGGCAAGCTGTGGGTAAGTTCATTTAAAACAGATAAAACGATCTTTTTTTTTAAAGAGTCAAACCCCTAATCCAAGTGCATGAATGGATCAATGGTCCTTTATTGTCACGTGTACCGAGGTACAGTGAAATTTGATTTACCATACAGTCATACCCAAAAAAGCAACAAGATACAAAACTACATAAAGATTAAACATAAACAGCCACCACAACGGCATGTGAGAATCCCCAGGGCACACAGCATTAGCGGAGACCCACAGCCATCAGTTCAATGTCCGGGCCACACACACGCTCCTTCACTGTGATGTGACCAGAGTTGTACCAACCGCTGTCACTCTCTCTGCAGTCCCTGTCCGCCCAAACAGTCAGAAAGTCTTGCACCAGACTATGGGATGTCCTCATGGCACAATGCCCCGCAAACACCGAGATCACTGCACTCACGGCAATCCCTCCGCGTCCTCAACAGTGCAGGCAGCACGTCCATCTTGTTTTTTGGTGACCTTACATTCCCCACTGTGATGGAAGGCAAATGAACTTTTACCTTCTTCCTCCTTTTCTCCCGTGGTTGGGGTGTTCGAAACATCCGCAGTTGGGGCGATCGAAGCTCCCGCTTCCGGCGATCGAAGCCCCCGCAACGGGGCGATCGAGACTCCCGAGATCGGAGCAGTCGAAGCTCCTACGGTTGGAGCTCCCAAAGTCGATCCCTAAAAAAGGGACCACCAGCTCCACGATGTTAAGGCCGCAGTCGGACCTCCGTTGAGGGAAGAGATAAAAAAAGTTCCCCTCCACCCCTCCCCCCCCCCCCACCCCCCACATAATACAAAAACTAAAGATACTTTAAAACATACAATTAAAACAGACTATAAACAACAAAAGAAGAAAGGGATGAGGCAGGCTGTTGGCGAGGCTGCCACTGACGGCCCTACCCGTAAAAAAAATCTAGGGAAGTGATAACAGAAGCACTTCTGCACAACTTGTTGGGAGAAGTATGGTGTCAGAGGACCAGCTATACATCTTACCTCATGGTAGAAGTAATAATGGATTGCCTACCAAACAAGACAATATCATCTCAAAATGAATTTTGCAAAGATAAATATCAACAATGTTTTCAAAAGAGGGGTTCCTTCTCTCCAGAGATGCCGCCTGTCCCCAGCTTTCTATGTCTATCTTAGGTTTAAACCAGCATCTGCAGTTCCTTCCTACACATTACTTTCCTACTCTTTTTGAAGAATGAACAGAGAGGAGGCAATGATAACATAATGGTCGTAATTTTCCCCGGGTCTTGAACAGTGTACTTCATGAGAGTGAATTGAGGAATCAGCAGAATGAGTGCTCATCTCTCTTCAAAGTAGAAGAAAGAGAATGGGAGTAAAGAGTAGCTGTTCACCGTGGGTAGTAGCCTTCCACTGGGATTAGCATTTGCAGCACGGCTGTTTACAATTTACATGAACAATTTAAACATTATGATCAAAAACACAGTTTCTAAATTTGCAGATAATGACAAATTGGGGAAATGATGGAGCAGTCAATACTGCAGAAGACAGCAACAAATCTAGGAGGACATGAACAATCTGGTTGAATGAGTAAATAATTGACAAACAGAGCTTAAACACAGATAAATGCAAGGCAGTGCATTCCGGTAAGAAAGCTTGGAAGGTGCAGGTCTGGTTGTGGTAGAAGAACAAACACATCTCAGAGTACATATATACCAATCACTAGAAATTGTGCCTCAGGTTAGCAAGATCATGAAAGAGTCAAACCAAGCTCTAAGGTTTAATTTTAAAGATGGAATTGAAAAGTAGTGAAGTTATGAACCTGGGTTTGAGCAAACGTAAAGCAGTGAATACAGCTCCGATTGCCTTCCATGAAGGATATAGAGTCAGTGGAAAGAGTGCAGGGAAGATATACAAGGATGATTCCAAAGCATGAAGGCACACTCATCAGGAAAGCATAAACAGACTGGGTCTCTTTTCTCTTGAGGGAAGGTAACTCAGTGACTCTTTGTAATTATGAAGGTTATTGATAAAGTGGATGCAGTTCGAATGTTTCTATTTGTAGGGAAGACTATAACCTGAGGCCAACAATGTACAATGATCTCCAGGAAACCCATGAGGGAATTCAATAGAAACTTTTCCAACCAAAGAGCAGTGAAAATGGAGAACTCATTCCCTGAGGGAGAGGTTAAGGAACACGCAAAGGTTGTTTGGATAAGCACAGGAGGATGCGGGAATAGTTACATGGGTTGATTCACACGAGGAAAGATGGGAGAAGGTTTCAGTGGACCTTACAAGTTGGTTGGACTACTTGAGCCAAATGGCCCATGATTTATATAATCCTATGTGGCTTTTATAGATCACACAGACTTCTCTCGATCTGCAATTGACCAGCTTCGCATCTGGTCCAACGCAAATGTGCGCATTATACTCAGTACAGATGTCTTAAAATGTCTTGTCACGCCTTCTCAACAGTGGCACCAGAGATGACTTTGAAGCATCAGTGCCGCAAGCCTTCTTCCAATGAGGCTTCAGTTGTCTCAGCCGGTCCTCAGCCTCTATTCATCGCCGATTTAAACGTTCGTTCTCTGTTGTGTCAATGCCTGTAAAACCTCAACAGATCAGTCTATAACTTGATGCCGCTTGCCATCACTGATATCCAGCTGAACATGCCAGTGTGTGTGTTGACTTAATACCAAACAATCTGTCACATTATGTGAATACATATTAATCATCACTCAAAATGATTTTTTTTTAAACTGCAGATGGTGGAAATCAGAAATAAAAATGTTGGAAACACTTAGTAGGTCAGGCAGAATGTGTGGATCTCACAATTCCAGTTCCTCTTTTCTGCATGACCTTACAAATTTCTCTGCAGTTGTCACTTCACATTAGCCTTATATCTGTTAAAATGTGACCTTTGTTTTAGCAACCAGAACACTGTCCTAAGCTGACATGACTATGGTGAGTGATGCCCATTGGAATCTTATCAATTGTATGAGCTGGTTTCACCAGTATGCTTCGGATTCAGCCTTGGGTCCTCCCATGGCTCTGTAACTGCACTGCAGTTATACCAATTGCTTCTAGTGGACAAAATCATTTGTATTTTTGCAAGTTATTTTGATTGATGCAGCAACTTTGTCTGCTCAGCAGCATTGCCTGAATGTATTTGTCCATTGGACTGAGACTAAATTATAGTCCAAGGCATGATGTAAGTTACCAATATTTTGTTTACTGTAGAGGATGATTTGTCACCAATCCTTGCTGATTGTGGTCTGTTGCTCAGGAAGTCAAGGATCCAGTGGCAGAGAGGAGTGCTAGCTCCAAGTTCCATGAGTTCAGAAATGATCTTGGTTGAGATAATAGAAAGTAGACAAAAATGCTGGAGGAACTCAGCGGGTGAGGCAGCATTTATGGAATTGGTATAATAGTATTGAAAACCGACTTGTGGTATCTGTTCTGCTCTCACTACCAACCCCTCCGCTTGCCACTGCGACTTGGCATTCTCTGCACTCTCATTCCTATGAACAGGGACCAAATCAGATTTATTGATACAGACTCACCTACAGCTTGCTAAGTAGCAGTCATGGATGTACCTCAGAAATCTGGAGTAAAACATTGTCATCAATCTTATTAAAGCATATCCAAAGAAGTAGTCACAACATGCTGGATTAACTCAGCAGGTCAGGCAGCACCTCTGGAGAAAAGAAATAGGTAATGTTTCGGGTCGAGACCCTTCATCTGTTGTAGTGATTATTTACAAGGAAGCCTATTAAAGGATATACATATTGAAACTTTAAGACTTGCTGCAGAGTTAATGTCGGTGACAATTAACATTGCTGAAAGGAAGACGGACCACGTGAGTCTGCGGTCCATTCGGGTCTCAATACAAACGCACAGGTGGGTCGGGAGAGAAAAGCACATTCTCATTTGAAAATGTACGGTAACGCTGCAGCAATGTTAAGGTGTTTAGAGCCATAGCTCTAGAGTAGATCTTGATTACCCAGGCTGGAATGTAAAGTGTGCTGAGGTGTGAAAGTAATCCATTAAGTAAGCAATTTCAGTCCATAAAGGTTGAAAGAAGTCAATTATCGAGCTAATCTAGGTCATCCGCAGGATGTCTGTATGGACACCACCTCGTGGGTTGTCCTTTTAACATTTGATTGATAGCCAGAGCATGAACCCGTGTGAACATAAGCATGAAGCCTCCTTTGCATTTACACAATCTCAATTTTGTTTAATTTTCAGCTGTGGCTCAGTGGGTCAAACGGTTGGTAACTTTAAATCCCACACCTGAGCTTTGACCACAAAATAAGGATGTCACAGCGATGCAGCTCATAGAGCTGCTGCCTCTTTGTGCATCCGGGTTCGACCCTGACCTCAGGTGCAGTATATGTGCGCAGTTTGCACGTTTTCCCTCTGACCATGTGTGTTTTTTCCCGGTTCTCCGGTTTTCTCCCTCATCCCAAAGACGTGCGGTAATAAAAAGGAATTGCAGATGCTGGTTTATACCAAAGATAAACACAAATTGCTGGTAACTCAGCGGGTGCAGCAGCATCTATGGAGCGAAGGAAATAGGCAACGTTTCGGGCGAAACCCTTCTTCAGACTGATGTAGGGTGGTGGGGGGGGGGGCAGGGAGAAGAAAGGAGAAAGGAAGAGGAGGAGCCCGAGGGCTGAGGGAGAGCTGAGAAGGGGAGGAGACAGCAAGGGCTACCGGAAATTGGAGAAGTCAATGTTTATGCCGCTAGGGTGCAAACTGCCCAAGCGGAATATGAGGTGCTGCTCCTCCAATTTCCAGTGGTGCTCACTCTGGCCATGGAGGAGGCCCAGGACAGAAAGGTTGGATTCGGAATGGGAGGGGGAGTTGAAGTGCTGAGCCACAGGGAGATCAGTTTGGTTAATGCGGACCAAGCGGAGGTGTTCGGCGAAACGATCGCCAAGCCTACGCTTGGTCTCACCGATGTAGATCAGCTGACATCTAGAGCAGCAGATGCAATAGATGAGGTTGGAGGAGATGCAGGTGAACCTCTGCCGCACCTGGAATGACTGCTTGGGTCCTTGAATGGAGTCGAGGGGGGAGGTAAAGCGACACGTGTAGCATCTCTTGCGGTTGCAAGGGAAAGTGCCCGGGGAAGGGGTGGTGCGGGAGGGAAGGGAAGAATTGACCAGGGAGTTACGGAGGGAGCGGTCTTTGCGCAAATCAGACAGGGTGGAGATGGGAAGATGTGGCGAGTGGTGGGGTCACGTTGGAGGTGGCGAAAATGACGGAGGACTATTTGTTGTATGTGACGGCTAGTGGCGTGAAAGGTGAGGACTAGGGGGACTCTGCCCTTGTTACGAGTGGGGGGATGGGGAGAGAGAGCAGTGTTATGGGGTATTGATGAGACCCTGGTGAGAGCCTCATCTATAGTAGGGGAGGGGAACCCCCATTCCCTGAAGAATGAGGACATTTCCGATGCCCTGGTGTGGAACTGACTCCCATGGCTATCTAGCTAACACTTCTTCCCACCCTGCTTCCAGTCCTTACCAGGAAGCAGGGTGGGAAGAATGTTAGCTAGATAGCCATCCGTGATGTCCAGGGGGTTCCACACCAGGGCATCGGAAATGTCCTCATTCTTCAGGGAATGGGGGTTCCCCTCCCCTACTATAGATGAGGCTCTCACCAGGGTCTCTTCAATACCCCGTAACACTGCTCTCTCTCCCCATCCCCCCACTCGTAACAAGGGCAGAGTCCCCCTAGTCCTCACCTTTCACCCCACTAGCCGTCACATACAGCAAATAGTCCTCCGTCATTTTCGCCACCTCCTACGTGACCCCACCACTCACCACATCTTCCCATCTCCTCCCCTGTCTGATTTGCGCAAGACCGCTCCCTCCTGTAACTCCCTGGTCAATTCTTCCCTTCCCTCCCGCACCACCCCTTCCCCGGGCACTTTCCCTTGCAACTGCAGGAAATGCTACACTTGTCGCTTTACCTCCCCCCTCGACTCCATTCATGGACCCAAGCAGTCGTTCCAGGTATGACAGAGGTTCACCTGCATCGCCTCCAACCTCATCTATTGCATCCGTTGCTCTAGATGTCAGCTGATCTGCATCGGTGAGACCAAGCGGAGGCTTGGCGATCGTTTCGCCGAACACCTCAGCTAGGTCTGCATTAACCAACCTGACCTCCCTGTGGCTCAGCACTTCAACTCCCCCTCCCATTCTGAATCCGACCTTTTTGTCCTGGGCCTCCTCCATGGCCAGAGTGAGCACCACCGGAAATTGGAGGAGCAGCACCTCATATTCCGCTCGGGCAGTTTGCACCCTTGCGGCATAAACATTGACCTCCAATTTCCGGTAGCCCTTGCTGTCTCCTCCCCTTCTCAGCTCTCCCTCAGCCCTCGGGCTCCTCCTCTTCCTTTCTCCTTTCTTCTCCCACCCCCCACCCACCCTACATCAGTCTGAAGAAGGGTTTCGGCCCGAAATGTTGCCTATTTCCTTCGCTCCATAGATGCTGCTGCACCCGCTGAGTTTCTCCAGCACTTTTGTCTACCTTTGGTTCCCTGATAGACTGATTTTTGGATAGAGATAGGTGTGAGTTTGGGTACGGGTGGGTCTGTAGGCTAATTGGCTGCTGTCAATTGCCTGTGGTGTGCAGGGAGTGGATGAGAAAGTGGGATAGCATAGAACTACTATGAACAGGTGATCGATGCTCAGCATGGACTTAGTGGGCCAAAGTGCCTGGTTATATGTTGTATCTCTCACTACAAATTCTGCATGGAGGATGGGAAACACAAATCAATAGTGGACACAAGGAACTGCAACTGTAAAAATCACAGAGGTGCAGCATTGAGAGAGAATAGGAGTGGACCGCTTTGCCCCGAAGCCTGGCCTGCCCTTCAATACCTCTCAGACACATGAACTGCAGATGCTTGAATCTTGCACAGAACACAATGTGCTGGTGCAACTCAGTGGGTCAGGCAGCATCTCTGGAGGACATGGGTAGGCAACATTTCAGGTCAATGAAGTAATAAAATTCTTACTTGCAGCAACATAGCAGGTCTGCAAACACAGTGCACAGAGATAATATATAATAAACAAAATAATCAATAACAATAATCCCAATACTAGTGCAAAAAAAACCCTTATTGCAACCAAAGGCAGTCCACAGCTCATAAATGAGGTTAATATTGTATCGTGTGCATGTGCTTGATGGCTGTGGGGAAGAAGCTATTCTTGAACCTAGTGGTCACGGTTTTGTCCTTCACCTTGATGTTAGGAGTGAAATAAGAGCATGGCCAGGGTAACGTGCGTCTCTGATGATACTGGCTGCCTTTTTGAGACAGCGACTCAATGGTGGTGAGGTCAGTACCTATGATGGACTGGGCAGTGTCCACCAATATTTATAATCCCTTTTGTTTCTAGGCATTTGAGTTGCTAAACTAGGCCATGATGCAACTTGCCATTATGCTCTCTGCCGTTCACCTGTACAATCTCGAGAATATTCATTGACATACTGAATCTCCTCAATCTTGTGAGGAAGGAGAAACATTGATGGACTTTCTTTACGATTGCATCAATGAGCTGGGCCCAGGACAGATCTTCAGAGATATGCAAGCCTAGGAACTTGAAGTTGTTGACTCTCTCTGCTGCCATCCTGGGTGATTGGTCAAATCAGGCAAGGAAATAAGAGGCAGATTGAGCTGGGTGAGGGTGGGAAGGGTGGAGGTGGAGACAAAGGCTGGAGGGTGATGAATATTTACACAAAAGCAAGTGCTGGAAACTGGCACGGGTAAATGGTTTCAGGAATTTGAAAAATATTGTAGATGCTGGAAATCTGGAATAAAACAGAAAATGCTGGAAACACTCAATACTGCAGATTCCCATGGCTATCCTGGACTACACTTATTCCCACCCTGCTTCCTGTACACTCCAGCCCTACTCCCAATTCCTCCGTCTACGCCGCATGTGCACCCAGGATGATGTGTTCCACACCAGGGCATCGGAAATGTCCTCATTCTTCAGGGAAAGGGGATTCCTCTCTTCTACTATAGATGAGGCTCTCACCAGGGTCTCTTCTATACCCGGTAACTCTGCTCTCACTCCCTATTCCTCCACTCACAAGGGCAGAGTCCCCCTTGTCCTCACCTTCCACCCTACCAGCCGTCACATGCAACAAATAATCCTCTGACATTTTCACCACCTCCAACGGGATCCCACCACTGGCCACATCTTCCCATCTCCTCCCCTGTCTGCTTTCTGCAGAGACCGCTCCCTCCGTAACTCCCTGGTCAATTCATCCCTTCCCACCCAAACCACCCCCTCTCCTGGCAATTTCCCTTGCAACCGCAGGAAATGCTACACTTGTCGCATTACCTCCCACCTTGACTCCATTCAAGGACCCAAGCAGTCTTTCCAAGTGCGGCAGAGGTTCACCTGCACCTCCTCCAACCTCATCTATTGCATCCGCTGCTCTAGATGTCAGCTGCTCTACATCGGTGAGACCAAGCGTACGCTTGGCGATCGCTTCTCCCAACACCTCCGCGCGGTTCGCATTAACCTACCTGATCTCCCGGTGGCTCAGCACTTCAACTCCAACCTTTCTGTCCTGGGACTCCTCCATGGCCAGAGTGAGGACCACCATAAATTGGAGGAGCAGCACCTCATATTTCGCTTGGGCAGTTTGCACCCCAGCGGTATGAACATTGACCTCTAATTTCAGGTAGTCCCTGCTTTCTCCTCCCCTTCTCAGCTCTCCCTCAGCCCACAGCTCTCCCTCCACCTCTTCCTTTCTTCTTCCCGCCCCCCCCCTCCCCACTCTCACATCAGTCTGAAGAAGGGTCTCGACCCGAAACATTGCCTATTTCCTTCGCTCCATAGATGCTGCCTCACCCGCTGAGTTTCTCCAGCATTCTTGTCTACTTTTGATCTTCAATGTTAACTTTGAACTCTTTCCTCAATTGCTGCCTGACAGCATTCTCTGCTTATACCTGCGATGGATTCGGAATGTTGATTGAGATCAGTCCAACATTGGGAATAACTCACGCAAAGATGGAACATAAACGTGGAACAAAATCTTGGAGCTCTCCTACGTATTCGTTTTTTTTATTTTGGATTTCCAGGATGTGCCGTATGGTGTTGCCAGGGTTGTAGTCAATTTATCAGATCAGCGCCATTCATCAGGAGTGGGAAAAGTTGGAGATAAAGTACAGAGGAAGTGGGGAGCGAAAGAAAAGGGCAGTTTATGATAAAGTGGAAGTCAGGCGGAGGAAAGAGCAAAGTGGAATTGAATGGAATGGAATACTTTATTGTCATGTGACAAAGCACAGTGAAATTATTTGCTTGCATATGCAATGTATGCAAATAGTCACCACATACAGTGCTGACAAAGTTACAAATTACCCCCGCTGGCTCCTCCATGGTTCTTCACCCCCCCCCCCTCACGTCGGTCCCCCCATGCCAGCTCCTCCATTGTTCTTCACCCTCCATCCCTCACGATGGCTCTTCTGCGCCCTCATCGACCGCCGACCGCCGACCGACCTGCGAGGCTTCACCGCTGCCGCCGCGAGAAGTGATAGGGGAAAAGTGAAACAGCGTGGTGGAGGGATTAGTGAAGGTTAAAAAGTCAGTCAGGAGGAGGAGTGATTGGGAGAACCAAACAAACTGTCTGAAATTACCAACAGGAAACTGTGAAGCTGGAAATGTGAAAAGCAAATGCTGGAACAACTGATTACTACAATCTGTTGAGCTCAGTGTTGAGTCCAGAAGGCTGAAGGTGCTCAGTCAGAAGATGAGGAGTCATTCCTCCACCTTACACTGGACTCCATTTGAACAGTGGAAGGCCAGTTCCAGAGTGGTCAAAGTGAGGATAGGGCACTGAACCAGCAAGTGAATGCAACTTCTGGGTCACATTTGTGGAACAAGTGTTCTGCAAAACAATTACCCAATTTTGTTTGGTTTTACTAATATAGATGAGACTACATTGTGAGCGACAAAGGGACTATATTTTGTTACCAGATCTGCGGATACATTGCTGCTTCACTTGGAAAGGATGCTGAGGCTCCAGCAGTGGAACAGGAGAGGGCATAGCTTTAAGATAAGAGGGGCAAAGTTTAATGGAAATGTGTGGGACATGTTTTTTACAGAGAGGATGATGAGTGCCAGGGGCAGTGGTTGAGGCAGATACGATAGTGGCATTGGGAAGACTTTTAGATTGGCACTTGGATATGCAGGTAATAGAAGGATATGGATTATGTGCGGACAGAGAACATTTGGCCTTATATTTGGCATAGACGTAGTGGACCAAAGGGCCTGTTCCAGTGCTGTACTGTTCTATATTCCATGTTCTATATAAAAGAGCAGAAGTGGCATCTCATACAAATACTATTTCCACAGTCGGATGTAATGGGAAATGGAGTGGCTTTTGGTGCAGATGGACGAGTAAACCAATCCATCCAGGAGGCAATCATCCTGAAGGAACGCTGAAAGAGGAGGAAATGGCAAGAAGAGCCAAACAGTGGCACAACATAGAAGATATTAGCAGTGCATGAAATGTTATGGGTGCTTGAGTAAAAAATGAATGTATGGGGAACCCTATTCCTGCTTCAGGAGGGGATGAGAAGGCTTGAGATCAGAGAGCGTGGTAGCTAGTCAGATATCGTTCAGGTTTCATCAGACATGTTGGAGGAGAAGCCAGTCTTTGAGGAAAAAGGATAATGGATTGGGACCATCAATGCAGTAGGTGGCACCAATGGAACAGATGAAGTGGGGTGGAGGAACTGGGAACAGCGTTCCTGCATGAAGCAAGAGAGGAGGAATTGCAGTCAAAGTTACTGTGGAATAATTCCCAGCTCTTTTACAAAGTAGTGCCATATGATCATCCACATGAGAGGGCTGGGTTGTCTTTGGTTCCTGGTTTGCAATCTCTGCGACATCTGCAGTGCATGTTGCCATCAGTTCAGCAGCCTAGCTCTTTGCACCCAGGACTAAAACTGATTACTCATCCCATTTTGATGCAAGTGGAGCCTCTGCTGTGCGCAAGTTGGCTACTACAGGTCCCACCATTTCCATCTGGACTTCACTCATCTGAGAAGTGTGTTGGGTCATCCAATTACTGTGAAAGGTTTATGGAATACAGTTCTTCTCTTGGAATAGAGCACTGTTCTCAGAAGTGTCGTTCCACTGTAATCGAGGTAATACAAGCCTAATATGACTATGCCCCTAATCGAAGCACCATTGTTTCATTTTAACAGGATATCAGGTCTCCAAGGACTTGCAGCACTTCAAGAGTTAAGTTTCCATCAGGAGGATTCACATTGCAGCTTGTTAATAGCAGCTCAATTGCTTGTGATGCTGGCATGGTACTTGGCCTGCAGAACTGATCGCCTTGTTCAGCATCAAGTGAATGGCTGTTGTTTTTGTCAACCAACTCCAGCACCACTTGCAAACGTAGTACTTCAACCACAGACACTGGTCAACAAAAGTTGCTGTCTGAGGTGACAGAATCTCCTACTTCTCCAACCCGCACCACCGCCATCTCACTCATCCCTTCCCCCCTCCCCCCTCAGCCCAATTACACAGGTTCACAGAAGACTCAGCCGTCAATGTTGTGTTGTGACATGTTGTAGAACCAGACTGACAAATGGGGTTTGCCAACTTTGGTTGGATAGATTCCTGGAGAATTCATCATGTGACCTCCCACCTTCAACCTCCCCCCCCCCCCAGCCCCAGCCAACATTATTTTCCTAATCTCCAATACTTCTATAGCTAACAAACGAGAGTGCTCAAACTATAAAATTGCATAAAACACACTGTGCTTGTGGTAGCCAGGACTTTAATCTTTAATTCCTTGAAGGTTGGCATCGTTGAAGTCTAACCTCAGTTCTAACCGGGTTATGTGCCTTTGTGCCGCTTCTTTGTGCCAACCAAAGCTCGCTTCCAATGAGGAACCATCTGCTGCAGAAGTCAGAAATGGTGCTGGCGATAGCGAGTATATCCCGGCTTCTGCCAAGACGTTCTCTACTTCCACCACGGAGGTGCCAATCCACCCATACTAGTTGGAGATGCATGACATTGGGTTACCTAGTGAGCCAACAAAATTAGTCGTAAAACGTCGGGGATTCAAGGCAGCAGAGGTTCCTTCCAGTCTTGAGACCAAGTCAGTCATTGGCTTCAATCCTGCAATGCTGTCTTAAGGCTTCTGGCTTTCCTGGATATCCAGGAAGTAGAAATAGGCCTGGAACAAGCTTGAACCTGGCTCCTATAAAGGTGAGATCCTGGGAGCTTCCAGCTGGAACCTCTCCTGATTTATTAATAGGCATAATTTACTGAATTTTGAGACTTTCCGTTGCACACTCTATCTGGTTCCCTCCTGCGACCCTACCATCATTACTCTGTCATCTGGGTGATGCTGAGGCCTTTTAATAGCTTCTCACCTAATACTGACAACCATTCTGCAATCTTGACAAACATTTTGCAAAGACCAAATGCAATGGGGCTGGTCCAAATATCAATAACTTCCTCTGGTATCTTGTGTACAATGACTATAAAAAATATTTCTTTCAGATAGGATTGAAGAACGCCTTATTCTATTGCCAATTTTAAGGCAGATTGGATGCATTTTCATTATGGTATAACAAATGGGTTAACGAATCCTGCCATGCACTAAAACCATACGCATCACTCCTTCATATTCATATCCGATCATGCCTTACAGTTACAATCTTGCAATATTTCCCATTTATGATATTGAGAATAATTCTCACTTATTGATGTTACAACACTAACTGGAGCTCTTTGACCAGATTTTCGTCTCTAATGCTAGAATAATAAACCAGTGGAGTGGGATTATCAATATGCTACAATTTATCTCATTTTCAATGCCCAATTTAGCATCTAGGCGTCGAAGGCCCCTTCCTTCATGTGAACAACTCTTTAGCTACACAACTCTTTAAAAACTAAGGGGCAGGTAGCCTCCTCCCGCTCCTGTTTCTTTGTGTTCTAATAAACTTAACAGTCAATTCTCAGTCGAAGCAGTAGGTTTCATGATCATCTTAAAGGACAGAGAGGCAGAGGGGTGGATTTTCAGATCTCAAGGTCAAGGCAACAAACGGCACTACTGCCAAAGCTAAATTGATATAATTTGAGATTGCAGGGGAATTCGGAAATGGAGGAGCATAGGAATACTGGAAGATTTTGGCCAAAGGAAGGGAAGAGGCCATGTTGCAGTTGGTTTCCAATCTTCCAACCACCCCCATCCTCATCCCCATCCCCATAATCAACATTTTTATGGTAATTGCTTCAGTGAAGTTTGTTCCCTTGATGTTTCTTAGAAGCAAATTATTCTTCCTCTTTGCAAACCTTATGTATTTTGTTATCAAAACCTCTTTTAAATCAGATATTGACTCAACCCCACTTTATTTTTCCCCCCCACGATGTCAACGTCTACAAATGAGACCTTAGAGCAAATGGGATTAGCTTTGATGGGGCATCGTGATCAGCATAAACAAGTTGGGCCAAAGAGCCTGTTTCTGTGCTCTATGATTCTGGAATTTCTTGAACAATGTATTTTTAATTCATGCTCTGAATGTTGGGGAAATCATTCCATTCTGATAGAAATTGTCTCTTGCCTTTTATTTTCTACCTTGAATTGGTGTGCCTCTTGCCTTTTGAGATTCTGCCCAGGCTTTACAATTAACAAAAAAAGGGGGTAATTTTAACTACAGATTATCAGTTGATAAAAAAACAGATGAACCTGAAATATATGCTTAGTGCAAATTAGTCCCCCTTCATGGTTGGTTGAAGTTTAGAGTGGACTTGGATTATAGTTGGCTGAAACAATAGCAGACATTTTGTAAAGAAGTCCAAATTCAAAATAACCCCCAGTTAATGTGAACGCAGGCTTAAAATCAAAATTGCAAACCTGACAACTTACTAGTCCATACACTCAATACTGGAACAATTATTAGACTTTCTAACACCATAGCCACCAGGTTAAGAGAACCTTAGCTTGTTGTGACTTCTTTAGTCTCTAGATTGGCAGCAACGATCAACTAATATTCTTGACCTAAAATAATTAAGCATCAGTTACATCAAGATATGTAACATTGGAGTACTTTTGGAAACTAGTTTAAAAAAATGTTAAAACCAAGTATAATTACGTAGCTGGTTTAAAATGCGATTATTATTTAATTCAGATAACATAGGTTGAGGAAAAAATAAAGTATTTTCCATGCTTGCCATAGGCTGTAAACATTTGCTGGCCATGTAAAACATGTATTCTTTGATGCAGAACATGAAATTCTGCAGCTTAAACAGACACTGATGTTAGTTAAAATAAAACAGAAAATGCTGGGTATATTCAGTGGGTCAGGTTATATCAGAGGGGAGAGAAAAAGATTTAATGTTTCAGATCAATAACCCTTCATCTGCTCCAGAAAAACAAGATGCAAGCCTGTTTTAAGCTGCAGGGAAGGGGAGGGATGGAGAGGACAGAAGGAATTCCTGCGATAGTGTGGAGAGCACTCAAACAATTGTTCTCAGTGATATTTAAGAAATAGAAATTAATGCTTGTTAATTCTACCTGATCTGCCCGGTGGATTGCAAACTGAGGGAGATGAATAAGGGCAGCAAAGAGAAATAAAACCCATCGGAATTGCGAAATGCAGAACAAAGCAGTTGCTGGAACTCTTAAATAAATGAGAATGCTAGAAACAGAGACCAGGTCGGGCATCGTCTGTGGAGAGAGAGAGACCTGCTGTTAGAAATGGACAGCATGGAAACAGAACTGACCAGTTCCGACACAAACAGGAAAGGCTGGTTATCCAAAATTGTTGAATTCAATATATTGATTCTCGAGGGCGGCAATTGCTTTGACTGAAGATGAAGGGTTTTTTCTTGGGACGTGGCAATGTTATTATTTGAAAATATTTTACAGGTTTTCTTTTGATTTGGATTCATTTATTTTGCTTTTACTTTCTTTACTTGGGTCAAAAAGCGAAAGGCTCTGATCAGTGCATGAAAGGTATGATTACCTATCAAAGGGTGCATGCAGGGTTAAATCTGTCAGCTTTTGGACTGGCATTTGCACAATTGTGTGGCTTCTGGATAGACACATGGATATGCAGGGAATGGAAAGATATGGATCACATACAGGCAGAGGCAGTTAATTTAACGTCATCATGTTCTGCACAGACATTGTGAGCCGAAGGGCCTGTTCCTGAGCTGTACTGTTCTATTTTCTGTATACTAATTTCTCCATTTTTGGTGGGGATCTGTGCAGATCTGTCGTCTTACATCATAGGTTTTATGTTAGGAGAGTGTGGAGAATCAGTCTCCTGTCCTACCACACGTTGGGTCACACAGCCCAAGAGGAGCACAGATTTTGTGTCCAATTCCCTTTGACTTGACTAATCTCAGCAGCAAGGGTAACTCATTCAACAATAACTGGCCTTGGTACCTTTGAGAGAAAAGAAACACAAAGCGACACATAATCAGCTCCAGCTTCTCATTGGCATCCAATGACCCGTACTTGCCTGTACGGAGTCTGTACGTTCTCCCCGTGACTTGTGTGGGTTTTCTCCGGGAAGCTCAGATTTCCTCCCACACTCCAAAGATGTACAGGCTTGTAGGTTAATTGACTTGGTATAAATGTAAATTGTCCCTAGTGCGTGTAGGATAGTGTTAGTGTGTGGGGATTGCTGGTCGGCGCTGAATCGTTGGGCTGAAGGGCATGTTTCCACGCTGTACATCTAAACTAAACTAAACCTAAGACCCATGCTGGAAGGCATGCTCTGTGCGTTACAGGTATGGATGATATGAGTTTAGCACTCCCCGCTTTCACAGACAATTTGCTGGTCCTCCTCCAAAGTTCACACACAGCCCTGCCTTGAAAAACTATCCTGTTCCTTCCTCGTCACTGTGTCTCAATCCTGAAACTCCATTTCCTCCAGCAGTGTGGAACCATCTTCCTCACAAGGACGTCAATAAGATAGCTCAGAACCTTCGCCAATTAAGGATGGACAATGAATGCTGGGGTTTACCAACAATGCCAAGGTCCTGAAGATGAAAAAATCAATGAAACAAATTGCTTGCTGAAACCCATTTTCTCCATTAAAAAAAAAAATCTGGGCTATCAGCACGTTGGAGATGAAAAAATTGGCACATAAAGGAACAAAATTAGCAGAGGGGAATGTTTAACTAAATTAATGCCTATATTTTAAAGGCTCAAAAATCACTGTGCATTCTGCAGCAGGCTTTAGCAGCACGTTAGAGGGGGGGGGGGGGGGGGGGTTCAGTAAATACGAACGAACAGAATTCTGGAAACTTCTATTCATGGACACAATAACCAGCGTCGATTTGGAAAGTAATTATTCAGCTGCCAACCTGAGTGCTGAAATCCTCTTGGCTGTTAAACAATGGATTGGAGCAATAGAAAATATTTTACTTTCTAAACTTGTGTCTGTCAATTTAAATAAATGTATGTGATCGTGCTTCTGTATTAGGCAGACATGAAGGGATCTCTTCAACACTGACATGAGACATCGGATTATTAGTTTTACACAGTATCACACAAAGCTTTGCGAGCAAATATTCACCAAATTGTACAGACAATGTGTGGATGAATTAATGCTGTGGGGTGCAATTTGCTTTGATCTCCTGCTGACAGAAGTAGTGGATTTTTTTAGTATTTTGTTCATATATGTATATTTAAATAAGCATGCACATAAATGCATTGATGTATAAACAAATATACATGGACATATAAAGGGGGGTGGAGGCGAAACTTGCATTTAGGCTGCACTGTAAACCACTTCAGGAGATTTCAAAGTGCTTCATTGCCAATGAATTACTTTGTGAAGTGTAGTCACCGGTTTCGAAAGTCATTCTCTCATGAAAACACATGATAAAATGGCGCCATGCAGCTGAATGCATCAGCCTTGTCCTGATGATCTTACTGTTTGATACCCCTATGCACATTTTGTCCAAGGATTTAACCATGTTCTCCTAATTAGTGCATGTTAAGTACAAGTATGTAGTTTTAGGAGCCCTCCACTTGCTGAAACCGATCAAAGCTAATTGAGTTTATAGCTGCGCTTGTAAAAGTGACATGACCGTGTCTTGGGGAGCATGAGCAACAATAGCAGCAGAGACTCACGAGTGGCAACCTATGCCAACATTGGGAGTTCAATACCTACACATCAGGATCCCAGTGAACTAGCATGCATTAAAGTAATGGCATTTGCAGGAGAATCTGTGGAATTCTTTGCCACAGAAGGCTGTGGAGGCGAAGTCAATGGATATTTTTAAGGCACAGATAGAGTGGATGTGGAAAGGATGGTTCCACTGGTTGGAGAGTCTAGGACCAGAGCTCATAGCCTCAGAATTAAAGGGCGCTTTTTTAGAAAGCAGGTGAGGAGGAACTTCTTTACATAGAAACATAGAAACATAGAAAATAGGTGCAGGAGTAGGCCATTCGGCCCTTCGAGCCTGCATCGCCATTCAATATGATCATGGCTGATCATCCAACTCAGTATCCTGTACCTGCCTTCTCTCCATACCCCCTGATCCCTTTAGCCACAAGGGCCACATCTAACTCCCTCTTAAATATAGCCAATGAACTGGCCTCAACTACCTTCTGTGGCATAGAATTCCAGAGATTCACCACTCTCTGTGTGAAAAATGTTTTTCTCATCTCGGTCCTAAAAGATTTTCCCTTTATCCTTAAACTGTGACCCCTTGCCCTGGACTTCTCCAACATCGGGAACAATCTTCCTGCATCTAGCCTGTCCAACCCCTTAAGAATTTTGTAAGTTTCTATAAGATCCCCCCAGTCAGAGACTTTAGTCAGAGAGTAGTTAATCTGTGGAACTCATTGTCACAGAAGGCTGTGGAGGCCAAGTCAGTGGATATTTTTAAGGCAGAGTTAGACAAATTCTTGATTAGAATGGGTGTCAAGGAATATTGGGAGAAGGCAGGAAAATAGGATTAGGAGGCAGAGATTAGCCATGATTGAATGGCGGAGTAGACTCGATGGGACGAATGGCCTAATTCTACTCCTATAACTTGTGAATATAAGACCAACCTATCCAATCCCTCCTCACACATTAGTCCTACCATCCTCAGTAAAGGAACAGCCAGGCACTACAGATCATAATAAAAAATGATTAAAATTGAGAATAGTAAAAATGGTGAAAGTCAGGTCAATCAATTAAAAGAACAGTTGTAGGAAGGAACTACAGATGATGGTAGTTAGTCATAAAATGCTGGAGTAACTCAACAGGACAGGCAGCATCTCTGGATAGAAGGGATGAGAGACCCTTCTTCAGACTGACAGTCAGGGGAGAGGGAGACACAGAGATAAGGATGGGTATGGTGTGAAAACGAGACATCGAAAGAGATGAGGCTCAAGAAAAATGCAGAATCGATCATTGTTAGCTAGGAGAAGGCGACAACAAAGCAAATAGAGGTAAAATGTAATCAAGGGGACAGTTAGACTGGTCGGAGAACTGGGAAGGGGGAGGGATGGAGATAGAGGGAGAAAGCAAGGGTTACTTGAAGTTGGAGAATTCAATATGCATACCGCTGGGGTGTAAGCAGCCCAAGAGAAAAGTTAACTTTGAGGCGCTTGAGAATAGAAGTTGGGAAGATGAAATGGGTAGCAAAGTTGGCAAATGGCATTGTGGAACATCAATGAGAAACTCTTAGAATGGTAATGAACAGAGTGCATGAAATATATATTTTGTCATAAGAACAAGCTAAACACACAAGAGGCAGTGCAGATAAATAAAGTCATTTGGGTCTGACTGAAGAAAAGAGGTTGCAATCAAAAATATGACAGCAGAAGAAATTTTTAAAAACCAAGAAGGGATTAACATAGAAGTAAATAAAAACTATTAGGAAATCAAGGATGAATTATGAAATTAAATTAGAAATGAACAGTGAAAAATGAGAATTATTTTAGACACATCGGAAAAGAAAGCAAGCTTGGGTTGGGAATAGGACCATTAAGTGATAGAAAGAGGAACACTACAGATAACAATAGGTTTACAGCAGAAATACTAAATCATTATTGTCATTATTTTGCTTTGGTATTTACCAGGGGAGATAGAACCGGTGTACATGAGCAATGAGATGTGCATTTCAAACAGAAAAATGCGGCGTATTAAATAAACAAATCAAACTCAAAGAGAATGAAAACCCATGGTCTGGATGGATTACATCCAGGCATTATTTTTTAAAAAATCTAAGGAAGAGAAAGGGAAATGATTGCCCATGTTTAATAACCTGTTAAGAATAAGGGTGTCCTGCCTGACAGAAAGGCAGAAAGCTAATGTAATACTGAAACTCAAGCAGGGTGATAGTACATGTCCAAGGGATTATAGACCAGATTAACAGTAGTAGGAGAAATAATAGAATCCCTGCTAAAGGAGAGAATATAACATCTTGAAATGAAAGGAATTGTCAGCTTGGATTTCAAAAAGCAAAACCTTGTTTGACCAACGTTGATTACTTGAGAATGTGACAAAAAAAAATAGACAATACTAATGTGGTAGATATAATTTATCTGGATTTCCAAAAGGCTTTTGATAAGGTGCCCCACAATAGATTCATGAATAAAGTCAAGGGATATGGAGTCAGGGGACAAGCAGTAGAAGGTGTTCTAAACTGGCTTCAGCACAGGTGTTAGAGAGTGGGGATAAAGAACAGTGTTAGGAGATGGGCATTGGTATTCCATTAGTGCCAGAACCAATCTTATTAATGTGTAGGAAGGAACTCCTGATGCGGGTTTAAACCAAAGATAGACACAAAAAGCTGGAGTAACTCAGCGGGTCAGGCAGCATCTCTGGGTCTCGATCGGAAACGTCACCCATTCCTTCTCTCCAGAGATGCTTGCTGCCTGTCCCGCTGAGTTACTCCAGCATTTTGTGTCTATCTCCAATCTTGTTAATGATACAGTCTGGAATCAAAAACTTATCTAACTTATCAGACACTAACACATTGTCTGATGCAGTTGGTAGGGAGGTGCAAGGGAATACTTCCACTGTGGTGGACTCTAACAAATTACAGGAGGTTATTAATAAAATTGCAGAATTGGGTAATAATTGACTAATGAAATTCAACATAGAGAAATATAATATAATAGAGCAAGGCAATATATTCTGGTGGAATAAAAATAGGTCACATAAAGATCTAGCCAGGATAAGGGATGAAAGAAATCTCGGAGCACCCAAACACCAATCACTAGAAGTTGTACAAGTCCAATGATTAGATCAAACCAGGATTTATTTCAAGAGAAATAGAATTGAAAAATAGGAAATATATGGCAAATGTGAATGGGAACTTGGTTAATCTCAATTTAGGGGACTGTGTACAGTTTTGGTCACTAAAATAATACAGCGGCAGTGTAGAGGGAACATAAGGGATTTACAAGGGAGGTACCAGAAATGTGAAGATGTGCACGGAAGCCAATGATGAACAGGCTGGAAGAAAAGAAGATTGAAGAGCGGCCTAACAAAGACCTTTGAAAGGTTTAATGGAGTGGACACAGCAAGAAAGGCTAGGACGAGAGGGGACTCAAGCGTAGCATGGCCTTGTAGTGGCAAATGGTCTACATCTGTGCCATAAATCCTACGTATGTTATTCTATGTATGGCAGTGAAGAAGTTGCCAAGTTTGACATATGAACCATACGGGGGTTTCTGAGGTTAGTCAACCACCTGAATAACTTGTTGTCCCATCTGTGTAAGACTTGTGAGCTCCCTGTAAAAGAATGTGGAATGTTAGACACAAAATGCTGGAGTAACTCAGCGGGACAGTCAGCATCTCTGGAGAGAAGGAATGGGTGTTGTTTTGGGTCAAGACCCTTCTTCAGTCTGAAGACCTATTTTTTTTTTCCCCACCAGAATATATTATCTTGCATTTCTCTATGTTGAATGGGTGATGTTTTGGGGTCAAGACCCTGCTTCAGTCTCGACCTGAAACATCACCCATTCCTTCTCTCCAGAGATGCTGTCTGTCCCGCTGAGTTACTCCAGCATTTTGTGTCTATCTTCGGTTTAAACCAGCATCTGGAGTTCCTTCCTACACAATGTGGAATGTTACTGGTTGGCACCCATGTGAAAGCTGCCTGATGTATCCAATAATCGTAAGAAGGAGAGGGACAAAATGCTGGAGTAACTCAGCGGGTCAGGCAGCAGCTCTGGAGAAAAGGAAGAATGGCAAGTAGGAGATGGCTCCATAAGCTGGCGCCTCCAATCTGGTCATGGAGGAACAATCTTGCAGGAGTCACAGCATACGCGAGCAGAGTTCTGATGGATGAGGAGATACAGTACATTGGGTATAAATTGTGTAGGAAATATTTTTGTCATTTTTTGATTTTACAGCTCACATGAGAGGTCATAAGATCATAAGGTCATAGGTGATAGGACCAGAATTAGACCATTTGACCCATCAAGTCCAATTCACCATTGCTGATTTATCCCTCCCTGCTAACCCCATTCTTCTGCCATCTCCCCATAACCCTTGACACCCATACTAATCAAGAATCTATCTATCTCTGCCTTAAAAATATTCATTGTTGGCCACCAACGCCTTCTGCGGCAAATAATTCCACAGATTCACCATGCTCTAACTAAAGAAATGTGTCCTCATCTCCTTCCTAAAGGAACGTCCTTTAATTCTGATGCTATGACCTCTAGTCCTGGACTCTCCTACTAGTGGAAACATCCAGACCTCCTCATCCCTCCCCCCACTCCCTCACAGAACACTGAAGATAACTACAGGGAACACACGAGGAAGCAAGCACATAGCATAAAGACTCGGTATAGTCTGAGCAAAGACATGGAAGATGCTGGCGCAATTACTGAGACTATCTCAAGGATGCAGGGGATGCTCAGCTTGAGAGGTGCAGGCCAACACTAAAATATTAACGAGTACTTTGCATAACTATTTACTAAGGAAGAGGATGTTGACAAAATATATATTGGAAGGGGGTGGGTGTTGGATGAGGTGAGAATTAATAGGCAAGATTGTTGGAAAGGTTGTTTATTCTTAGAAAATACACGTTGCCTGAGCCAGATGGCTTATATCCCAGGTTGGGAGGGGAAGTGGGCATGGAGATCACAAAAGGCTTTGCCACAATTTTACAATAGTTTGAGTATTGGAAAGTGGCAAATGTGAAAACAATTGTTCATTGTATGTGGATATTCCTAGTAAACATGGACAATTTAGTTTAACTTTAGAGATGGACAGGGTTTAAAAAATTATAATTAGGGAGAAAATTATCACGGAGTATGAGTTAAGTAAGGAGAACCAGACTGGATTTGCAATAGGCAGATAGTATATGACTAACCAAATCATTTTTTAATGAAATAGCAGAGAAAGGTACTGTAGGGATGTTGGATTGTAAGGAAGTGTTTGACAAAGTACCAAATGGAAAGCTGGTTAATAAAAATAAAGCACATGGAATACAAGAGTCAGTGTTAACTTGGATATCTATATTGCTAAAAGTCTGATCTTGACCACTTCCTGTTGTTCTGTATATTGATTTTAGAAAAAACGCTGCCACATACGGCTGTGATTTTTGGCCATCTTACTCAGAGCACCTCTCTGCTGCGCAGGACAAGAGGATTTTTCCCATCGATGAAAAATAAAAGAGTTATTAGTGTTTTAAAAATGTTGAGATTCTCTCTCCTGAAGGCCACGCCCCTTCCGGAGGGACTATAAAACCCGGAAGTATTGAGTGCCTCAGTCAGTCTCTGCAAGATGGGGGAGCGAGAGGGTCACGTCTCTCAGTCTGAGCTGTGAATAACACTGAACACATGTCTACTAAACTGTGAGTGGTTTTACTGACCTGTCAGTGCCCTTAATGTGGTTTGAAAATATAGTTTGGAAATGCTAAAGTTGTGTTGCCTTTGGTTTGGAAATGCTAAAGCTGTGTTGCCTTTGGTTTGGAAATGCTAAAGCTGTGTTGCCTTTGGTTTGGAAATGCTAAAGCTGTGTTGCCATTGGTTTGGAAATGCTAAAGCTGTGTTGCCTTTGGTTTGGAAATGCTAAAGCTGTGTTGCCTTTGGTTTGGAAATGCTAAAGCTGTGTTGCATTTGGTTTGGAAATGCTAAAGCTGTGTTGCCTAATTAAAGTTGCCTTGCCTAATTAAAGTTGCCTTGCCTAATTAAAGTTGTCTTGCCTAATTAAAGTTGTCTTGCCTTCTATATAATTAAACGTCTAATCTTCACCACTTCCTGTTTGTGCTTTATGTTGATTTTAGAAAAAAGCCTACCATATATGGCTGTGCTTTTTGGCCATCTTACTCAGAGTCCCCCTCCCCTCATCAGGTGCCGAGGTTTTTTCCCACGACAAAAAATAAAAGAGTTATTAGTGTTTTAAAAATGTTGAGATTCTCTTTCCTGTCAATCACGCCATGAAGGCCACGCCCGTTCTGGGGGAGGGGGAACGGGAGTATAAAACCCAGAAGTGTGGGCGTGACTCAGTCTCTGCAAGATGGAGGAGGGAGAGGTCACGACTCGCTGTCTTTAGTGGCCTTGCACCCTGCTTGAAATGGTAAGAAACTGCACTTGAATTTGGTGGCCTTGCACCCTGCTTGAAATGGAATTTCACGGAATAGACGCGAGTCAACTGCCAGCCCACCAACCGTGAGTGAGTGAGCTGCCAGCACAACAGGCTTGAGTCACTGAGCCGCCAGCCCAAGAATCCATTCAGCCCTCAATGTCCATACTAGCTCTCTGGAAACCAGTCCCTTCAGCCCACAACACCCATACTAGCGCTCCAGAAAGCCCCCCCCCCCCCACCAATATTGGAATTGGTGGAGAGGTGGAATATTGCATTGGGGGACCAGCCCTCCCATGTGATGCTGGGACCCACTTAGTCTAGTTTATTATAAATGGCTTTAGGATAGAAAATAGTAAGTTGTAGTGAATGGTTGTTTTTGAGACCGGGGTTGATGGATAATGGTATTCCAAATGGATTGGCATGGGAATCAATGTATTTTTCATGCATATAATTGAGTGGACCTTGGAACACAGAATATAATTTAAAAATTTGCCTGTAATGTCAAACCTGGGGCTGTGACAAGTAACGCGGCTGGTACCAGGACCTGGGCAGGCTGGCTGAATGGGCAGATATGGGGCAGATGGAGTTCAACACAGACAAGAGTGAGGTGATTCATTTTAGTGGAACAGAGATGGGGCGAGGCAGTATACATTTAACGTCACATTTTAACAATTGTACCACATAGAGATCTCGTGTTTATGTGTGGTGATCTTCAAATGCGGCAGAACAAATGAGTGAGTAGTTAGTAAAGGCTACATAAATATAAATATTTCGTACAATGTGGCAAAGTTATGCTGAAACTGATAACACTGTGATTAGGCGAGAGCAAGGATGTTGACTGCAGACTGGGCACCAAACTTTGGGAAGGATGAGAGTTCCTTGAAAGAGTGCAGATGAGATTTGCCAGAAGGATTCCAAGGGTTTTAGCCAGAATAGAAAAGGTGGTTGAGGGGACATTTGATTGAGGTTGTCAAGATTTTTGCAGGTTTATATAAAGTACACTAAGAAAAAGGCGATCCCATTACTTATGGTAGAAAGACGGAGCAAGAGATACAGATGGATAAGTGCAGAGCCTCCTTGTAGGGTGAATGATAGTGACCTGGAACTCACTATCTACAAGAAGTGGAGACCATGGGTGTAGAGTGGAGAACAGGACCGAATAAGGAGCTGGCATAAATATGATGTGCCAAATGGCCATTTCTATGCCCTTGTGACTCTAATTGTACAACTACGTGATTGTCAAAATGGTTAGACATGTTCCAGACTCTCAATCATTGATGCAGGAGGACTTGGAGGCTGCCAGATAAGATGTAACGAAGCATCATACCAGCCTGGAGACAGGATTCAGACAGGATGGACAGATGCGCAGTGAGAGGTTGAACCTGTCTCAGGCCATCCTTCTATGTTGGAGATGTACTGGGCAGGAGATTCTGGCCAGAGCCCATCTCTCCATGCTCTTTCAGCTTTGTGTGCTGAAGTGTTCTTGTCCCCTCTCCTTCAGGTTCAAGTTGCTCTGTGGGCCGCACAACAACATCCTTGGCACAGAGTCACTGGTGGGGAAGCAGCTCAGCAACTTTGGTCAGAGAACCTGCCATCAACCTTCCAGGCTTGTAGCTGCAGTTGAACTGTTGGACTGTATCGAATCTTATTTAAAAAAATAGATAATTTGTATCTATTTATTGAATGGAGATCAAAGTCTCACTGAACAGCTTAAATGGTGAGCTTCAGTCAATGAGCTACGTTCATTGCATCCCCTGCATGGAATCTGTATGTCATGGAGGGATTGAAACAAGCCTTCAGCCTGCCTGCATTTCATCAATTACCTATCAAACCTTATCATTAAATATAATCAACCTGTATCATTTCTTGTTCCAACCATATGAAAGAAGAGACAAGGAACTGCAGATGCTGGTTTACAAAAAAAAGACACAAATGGTTGGAGTAACTCAGCGGGACAGGGAACATCTCTGGAGAACATGGATGGATTTTGGTTCAGGTTGGGAGTCTTCTTCAGACTGATTGTGTGTGTGGGGGGGTGGTGCTCACCTGGATACAGGTGAAGGTTGGGGGGGGGGGGGGTGTTCATAGGCAGATGGTTGGACAAAGGCTAGAGATGAAAAGACAAAAGTTTTGAGATAAGGAAAAAGTTTGGAATTGTGAAGCCAAAGGAACTAATGTAGGTGGAAGGGGAGGAGAAGGAGATAAGTGGGTGCAAGTCCAGGTGAGGCAAAGGGGAGGATTGAGTAGTGGGTGGGGGGGGGGGGGTCATAATTTTGGCCTGATCCAAACTGCGTCTGATTCCAGTGAGTTCAGCTGAAATAAACAGACAAGAAATCTTGATTGCTTTAAATAATGCAGGAAGAGGACTTATCCCTGCTGTTTAGACCTGCTTTCTCACACCGAGCGCTAATTCTGTACATGCAAACCAATTGCACAGGAGAGGTTTAAAGTGGGCACTGCATGCAGTTTGAGTTCTCCCCCGAGAACTGTAAGTATGTTGTCCATGTATGTAGTGCACATGTAAGCTACTTAATGAAGGCTACACTATGTGCAACAACACTACAAGATCATGATCACATGTAGCCATCAATTTTATGCTGCATTTTAATCAAATGGCGCATTAAGCAGATGCACTGTGCAATTGCATTTCCAGGCCAGAAATGCAGCAGCTAATTTGCACATACTGTACTTGTTCCACAACCAGCAATCAGACATCATTTTTTTTAAATGGTAACATTGGCCAGGAAACTCCGTCTTATCTTCAATAGGATCTTTGAAGGGTGCCTGAAACGTAATACATGGCAGCAGTTTGTCATCTATCCCATAGGCAACATCTTTGGTACAGCACTGGAGTGTGATATGTTTATGTGTGTATACAATATATGTAATGGTGAGAAAACTAATCAGCTAGTTTAAAGTGATCTGATCAGTAAGATTGGAGGAAGGAACTGCAGATGCTGGTTTAAGCCGAAGATAGACACAAAATCCTGGAGTAACTCAGCATGACAGGCAGTATCTATGGAGAGATGGAATAGGTGACGATTCGAGAAGGGTTTCGACCCAAAATGTCACCCATTCCTTCTCTCCAGAGCAGCTGCCTGTCCCGCTGAGTTACTCCAGCATTTTGCATCTATGATCAGTCAGGTTGCAAGGCATTTAAGAAATGATGTTACTTCCACCTTGATTTCTTATTTTGTATTAATTTTAGCCTGTTGTTGGCAAAATAGCTAGCTGCGTATTGCATAATTATGGTGGTTGTTAAAGGGAACTGAGAATATTCTGTGCTATATATTAGCCCATTGGGTTGAATTTGTTAAGTGACAGCTACATCAAGTTAGTCAGCATGGAATTCTGACCTAAATGTATTTTCATTGTTGTTTCATGTCAACATCTGGCTGCCCAAAGCAAAGTGCGTGGCATATTTTTATGGGATCGATGCAGCACGTTGCTAACTAGACTTGCTTGTCAAATCCTGTTTGCTTTGCAACCTCAGTAAAGTTAGACGGCGAATACTTTTCTCAAGGAATTGCTTTAAGGTGTATAGAAGAATAATTTTTCTCTCCTCTGAGCTGATGTGCAGTCAGGTAAGTTGACGATTTTGCGTCTATTTGAAGATAAAAGCAAAATGCGGGACAGGCAGCATCACTGGAGAGAAGGAATGGGTGACGTTTCGGGTCAAGACCCTTGTTCAGCCTGGAGATGATATTGCTTGTTTCACAAGAAGTGATTGTGCCACTACAAGAGTTTGCCAGAAGACGATGGAATTACCATTCTTATCAACAATCAGTTTGGTCACATGGATTACAAATGTCTATCATCCAGGATATATCTTTGCTTCTGTTAACGAAATCATTATCAAAAAATTATCAATTTTAACCTGTACAATGTGATCTGGGAAAAGTATTTTCAAGTTTCACAGCTGATTACTGAACATAATGTTCAGTACAAAGTATTACTGGTAAATAGGGTTTTGTAAACACTGTCTAAGCAGACCACGTGTCAATCTTGAGCTAGTCATATTCAACATAACATACACTCAGAATGTAGGTGGTGATTTCAAAATATTATATACATTCCTTTCATAGCGGTGTTATCCCTTCCTCAAAAGAATTGGTTAAAATCTCCAAACAACAAAAGAAATACTAGCTGCAAAGGTATTCATCGCTTGTTATCTGATACTGACTGACGCAAGTTCCACAAGGTTATCTGGTAGGGTAACACACATCACCTATGTTTCCAGTGGAGGGGAGCATGTCTGAAGAAGGGTCTCGACCCAAAACATCACCCATTCCTTCTCTCCAGAGATGCTGCCTGTCCTGCTGAGTTAATCCAGCATTTTGTGTCAGTCTTCACTTTGAACATTCAGTGTTTTCACAACTCACTTCTAAGTCAGCATCATTTGCAATCTAAATACTTTTTTTTGTTTGGTTTCGCAGATCTGTAGCCGAGAACAAAAGGTACAAGAAGTTGTGGTTGGATGAGGTGCAAGTGAACCTCTGCCTCACCTGAAAGGACTGTCAGAGTCCCTGGATGGGTTCGAGGGAGGAGGTATAAGGACAGGTGTTGCATCTCCTGCAGTTGCAGGGGGAAGTTCATGGGGAAGGGATGGTTTGGGTGAGAAGGTATGAGTGAACCAGGGAGTTGCAGAGGGAACTGTCTCTGCTGAAAGCCGAAAGGGGGGGAGATGGGAAGATGTGACTAGTGGTGGGATCCCGTTGGAGGTGACGGAAATGTTGCAGGATTGAGTGTTGTACAACAGGCTAACCAAAACTGAACACAATATTCCAAATGTGGCTTCACCAGTGTCTTGTACAAGACAAGCAGACAGGTATTTCTGTGGCTGTGAATTATGCTTTCAAATGTTATGTTGCATCTCTGATGCCAGAGTCAGTGATGTCTCCGAGCGGCTGCAGGAGGAAGGTGAAGATCCTGTAGTTGACACCAACACGGTGGCATGGTGGGTTGAAGGGCCTGTTTCTATGCTTCACTAACACACGCACACAAACACACACAGGCATGCGCACACACACTAATAAACACGCCCACAAGCCACACACATAGGCATATACACACACGGGCACAGGAAAATGGGAGGAGTAGGCCATTCGACCCCCCATGCCTGTCCCACCATTCTATATTATCATGGCTAATCTATGCTAGTCTCAACTCTTCTTCTGTGCCCATTCTCCATAATTCTCAATTCCTCAATCTATTAAATATTTATCAATTTCCACCTTAAATATATCTAATAATCCACCATCCTTGGGGGCAGAAAATTCCAGAGACTCACCACCTTCTGAGGGATGCAATTTCTGGGCTTGCAGACACACAAATATAAATACTATTATCTGGTTGCCAGACGTAATGGTAACTGAGTGTGTCTGCTGGGCCGGGAGATTTCTCTGCGCTGTGAGTTCTGTTCTGAGACAGGTAATGTGGGTGTGATTGCAAATAAGCATCACAATTGAGCTTGGTGCCTGTGTGTTGACATGGGGAATGGAAATGATAGTCAGCCAGGAACTTGGATCCTGGTGTAAGGAGCAGCAGAGAAGGACAGTAGGCAGTGCTCCCACATAGTCAATGGGCTGTCACTGTCCAGGCCTCAGTTCACAGAGGTGCCACTGCCCCTGTGACAGTGCCTGAAGACACTCTTTCTGTGCAGGAGGGGAACAAGTAAAAACACCACCATTTAAGTGAATTAAAAGTGAACAAAAGCTTTTCACTGTACCTCGGTGCACGTGACGATAAAATAAACTGAATGGTTCAAACACGAAGACGTGCGGGCTTGTAGGTTAATTGGCTTCTGTAAATTGCCCCTTCATATGCAGGATGGGTAATAGGGATAACATGGAACTAGTGTATGGGTGGTCGATGGTCGGCATGGACCCAGTGGGCCGAAGGGCCTGTTTTCAGGCTGTATCCCTGAACTAAATCTAAAGTAAACAAGCATGCGCTTGGTTAAAAGACAAAGAGAGCGGAATGAATGAAACACAGGATGATTGCAGAATGGAACTGTCATTGCTGAACCATTGTTTTAATTTGCACCTTCTCAGCACCCAAGATAGACACAAAAACACTGGAGTAACTCAGCGGGACAGGCAGCATCTCTGGAGAGAAGATGGGTGACGTTTTGGGACAATTCTGAAGAAGGGTCTTGACACAAAACATCACCCATTCCTTCTCTCCAGGGATGCTGCCTGTCTCGCTAAGTTAGTCCAGCTTTTCGTGTCTATCTTTGGTATAAACCGGCATCTGCAGTTCCTTCCTACACATCTCAGCACCCGAGTTGTTCCATGTTTTCCCTCTCTCTGGCGGCTGACCCAGATTTCCAGGTTGAGTGCCTTGCCTGGCTCGATGCAACAGGCTCACTAATATGCTGGCCGTCAATATGTATGACCCCGGATCATTGCAGGAGCGACTCCCTGAGAGCACCCGTGCCTCGTGAAGTTAGAATACGTCTGATTTTACCAAAGTAAGCCCTTTTTAAAAAATGCTTTGAATCCTCCCTGGAGCAGCAGCAGTTCTCTTGCTTTCAATTATTAGAGAGGAACTAAAATCGATACTGTGACATAATGTGAATATTTGTCCTGCTATGATGCCCTACCTGTTTGGAGCGCAAATTAAAAGACCGAGGTTCAGAGACAATTATTCTCAATGGAGGAGAAATCAGTTTAATTTAATTTATTTTATTATTGTCACATATACTGAGGTGCAATGAAAAGCTTTTGCCTTGTGCTACCCAGTCAAAGAAAAGACTAGACATCATTACAATCAAGCCGTCCACAGTGTACAGTTAAAAGATATATCATATGTATTGCAAGATAAAGTACAATAAATGCAGATAAAGATAACAAGGGGTCACAGTTTAAGGATAATGGATTTTTCATCCATTGAGTGGTGAATCTCTGGAATTCTCTGCCACAGAAGGTAGTTGAGGCCAGTTCATTGGCTATATCATTGGTTAGATGTGGCCCTTGTGGCTAAAGGGATCAGGGGGTATGGAGAGAAGGCAGGTACAGGATACTGAGTTGGATGATCAGCCATGATCATATTGAATGGCGGTGCAGGCTCGAAGGGCCAAATGGCCTACTCCTGCACCTATTTTCTATGTTTCTATAATTCAAGGTGGCAGAGGGTGGCACAGTAGGGTAGTTTGGAGACCTGCTGCCTTACAATGGCAGAGACCCACGTTCAATCTTGACTATGGATGCTGTCTGTATGGAGGTTGTACATTCTCCCCGTGACTGCGTAGGATTTCCCCGGGCGCTCCGGATTCCTCCTACACTCCAAAGACATACAGGTTTGTAATTGGCTTTTGTAAAAATTGTAAATTGTCCCTAGTGTGCAGGATAGTGCTAGTGTAGGGTGCATAGACTCAGTGGGCAGAAGGGCCTGTTTCTGTGCTGTATCTCTAAACTAAAGGTCTCCAATGAGGTAGATGGGAGATAGACACAAAATGCTGGAGTAACTCAGCAGGACAGGCAGCATCTCTGGTGAGAAGGAATGGGTGACGTTTCGGGTCGAGACCCTTCTTCAGGACCACACTCTAGCTGGTAAGAGGACAGTTCTGTTGCCTGATAACAGCTGGGAAGTAACTGTCCCTGAATCTGGCATTTTCAAACTACTATTACCTCTTGCCTGATGGGAGAGGGGAGTGACTGGAGTGAGACTGGTCCTTGATTATGTTGGTGGCCTTGCTGAGCCTGCATGAAGTGTGGATGGAGCCAATGGAAGGGAGGTTGTTTTGCATAATGGTCTGGTCTACATCCACAATTCTGCAATTCCTTGTGGTCTTGGATGGAGCAGTTCCCAAACCATGCTGTCATGCATCCCGATAACATGCTTTCTGCATCATTTCTGCAGAAGTTGGTGAGGGTTGTTGGGGACATGTTTTACTGGCCACAGCTTCAATGTGGCTGGTCCAGGAAAAATTGATGGTGATATTTATTCCTAAGAACCTGAAGCTTTCACCCATCTCTATTTTGGTGCCATCAATGCAGACCAGGGTGTGTGTACTGCTTAGTTAATCACCAAGTCAATCACGATTTACTTTGTCTTGCTGACATTGAGGAAGAGGTTTTTGTCTTTGCACCATGTTACAAGGCTCTCAATCTCCTTCCTGTACTCCGTGTCATCATTATTTGATATCCGGCCCACTACGGTGCTGTCTTGTGTGAACTTGTAAATTGAGTTAGATCAATAGTTGGCTGCACAATCATGCATGTATAAGCATTATAGTGGGGGGCTGAGATAGCCTTGTGGGGCACCAGTGTTGAGGATTATCATAGAGGGTGATTTGTCACCTATCTTTGATTGTGGTCAGGAAATCGAGGATCCAGTTGTGGAGATGAGTGCTGACTCAAAGTTCCACATGTTTGGAGATGAGCTCTGTTTGGGATAATGGTATTGAAAGCAGAGCTGTAGTCTATGAATAAAAGTGAGACATAGGTGTCCTTCTTATCCAGGTGTTCCAGGGATGAGTGTGGAGCCACAGGGATGGCATCAGCCATCAGTGGCCCGATGTGGCGATAGGCAAACTGCAGTGGATCAAGGCTGCTTGGTTGGCTGGATCTAATGTGTGCCATAACCAGCCTCTCGAATCACTTCATGATAGCAGATGTCACGGCCACTGGACAGTAGTCATTAAGGCATGAGATCTTGCTTTTCTTTGGCACTGGGATTATAGTGGTCTTCTTGAATCAGGTGGGTACCTTAGAATGTAGGGAGTGATTAAAGATGCCTGTGAACACTAGTTGGTCAGCACAGTTCCTACAGCCGTGGCCAGGGACTCCATCTGGCCCAATTACTTTCCATGAGTTCACCCTCAGGAAGGTCGATCTAACCTCTGCAACAGTGACCCTGGGAAAAAGCACACTCGCGTCTGACGGAATGGCCTTCTGCTCAAAATGCAGTGTTTATCAGGGAGGGTCGCACTATCACCAGCAATGCTGCCTGACCTCACATGGACTGCGTGACCATCAATTACGGATTGTACCCTGTATACCTCAGCATTACACGTCCACTGCCATGCTAACACAACATCATATATGTAAATACTTCATTCAAGGTAGGAAAACATGCTCAAGTCTTCACAGAACCAATGCCAAACACCATTTGACATTGACTTACGGGAAAGACATATCGAAATACAATTAAGAAGGGCCAGCACACATATATAATGCATATATAATGCATATATATATATATATATATATATAAATGAAAGGGAAATCCCAATGAGCAAAGTTATTACAGCATTCTTTGAGAATTTATCTAGCAATGCGGAGAAAAGGGGAACCAGTAGATTTGACGTATTTGGATTTTCAAATTGCATTCATTAAAATGTCACATAATAGCTCAGCACTGGAGATCTGAGCTTATGCTGGTGATATATCTGCACAAAGGAAACATTGAGCAACTGGCAGGAGAGTACAGCAATAAATAGGGGGGGGGGGTTATTTTGAGAGAGATACAGCGCAGAAACAGGCCCTTCGGCCATCCGAGTCTACACCGACCAGTAATCCGCACACATTAACACTATCCTACACACCAGGGACAATTTACACTTATACCAAGCCAATTAACCTACAAAACCTGCACAGTGGTGGAGTCTACAGAGACCTGGGTGCTGTCCATATGGAGTTTGCACATTCTCTCTGTGACTCTGTGGATTTCCTCTGAATGCTCTGGCTTTCTCCCACATCCCAAAGATTGGTTAGTAGGGTAATTGGCCATGGTAAATTATCCCTCATGTGTCAGGGAGTGGTAGAATTGCAGTGGTGTTGATGGAAATGTGGGTATAATAATATGAGACTACTGTAGAATTATTATTGATGGAGCAATAATTGTTTTATTGTATATTGATTAGTGTCACGTGTACTGAGGCACAGTGAAGCGTTTTTCTATGATACGATATGATAGAACTTTCCTTATCCCAGGAGGGAAATTGATCTGCCAACAGTCATAAAACATAAGATACATGAACCATGAAATTAAAGTGACGAGTGGAAAGGATTGGTGGGGGGTGGGGGGGGCGGGGGGTCAGGCTGCCCCACGACAGAAGGGGGAAGAGTTGTACAGTTTGATAGCCGCAGGGGAAAAGGATCCCCTGTGGTGTTCTGTACTGCATCTTGGTGGAACCTGTCCGTTGCTGAAGGTACTCCTCGGGTTGATCAGTGTGTCATGGAGGGGATGAGCTGTATTGTCCAAGATGCTCCGCAGTTTGAGGAGCATCCTCCCCTCCAAGACCCTCTCCGTTGGGTGCTTAATGGCTGGAGCGAAGCTTGATTGGCCGTGTGAGTATGACTAATATGACCATGCCCTCCAATTATTCATCAGCAATGGAGTGTGCATGACCATTTCCCCACCTTTTCGATTTGGTACAAGTTATTGCCTAACCCAAGTAAGAACTGCTCCTCTGCCTTAAGTTGTTTCACAGACTATGGCTGGAAGTATCCCCAGTGATATCCTCTAATGCCCCATTTCTATAGGTTACTCCCACCAGCTCAAGCTATGTTACCTGATGACTATTCTTCATCCAGTGGAACCAGGTTTATTAATTGAATTGAGGCCCTTTAACAGGTCTATTTTTACCCAGCATTTAGATATCTGCAAACAACACTGTTCGAAGAAAACAAAGTTCATAGCATTTGTTTCGATGCACGAGTAATTTTATTGAATTGAGCCACTTGCCACTGTGTAAATGAGAGCAATCTTTAATTTCCAGAGTCTCCAAAAAACTTTGGATTGGCAAAAGCTCCATCAACAGTGAAAGATGCAGAAACCAAACTATTAGAGATTACAGAAACTAAACTATGTCAGTGATATAGAATCTAGAGTGAGAAGCAAACTCTAAACTGTGCGGAGACTTTGAAACTCAAATACCAGAGAGAGAGGTGCAGAAACACAATTAAAAATGCAGAAACTAAACTCTGATATAGACAGAAATGGAGCCGTGCAAACTAATGAAATCAACTCATGAGGGAGAAGGAAAAAGGATTTGCATCCTATATTGCCTTTAACATAATTTGGGGGTATATCACATAGCATATGAACAAGAAAAATAAATAACCATTTGATACATTGGATTAGATCTTATCATTCAATAAGATCACAGCTAACTCTACACCTATCTACATTCCCATCTAATTACCATTCCCCTGGACCTCTTGGTAACCAAAGATCCGTAGATCTCACCCTTTTACATACACGATGAGTGTATAACTATATGTAGGAAGGAGCTGCAGATGCTGGTTTAAACCGAAGATAAACACAAAATGCTGGAGTAACTCAACGGGGCAGGCAGCATCTCTGGAGAGAAGGAATGGGTTATGTTTCAGGTTGAGACCCTTCTTCAGACTGATGAAGAAGGGTCTCAACCTGAAACGTCACCCATTCCTTCTCTCCAGGGATGCTACCTGTCCCGCTGAGTTACTCCAGCGTTTTGTGTCCATCTTGAGTATATAACTATAGTCTTCTGAGGTAGAGAATTCCAAATAGCTCTGCTCCAAAAAGGACCTGGTCATTCCTGGATTGAATTTAGTAACTCTAAATTACACCTACTCCAATACTAGTATATCCTGCAGAGCCATCGATCCAGTGAGTCACTGCAGTTCAGAAACAGTTCATTCAGTCCATACCAACTCTCTGCAGAGCAATCCAGTTGGTCCCATTCCCCAGTTCCATTGCCTTGCAAGTTTATTTCCCTTCGATACCCATAATTTCCTTTCACAAGCAAAGATCTGTGGGTCCCAACAGTAAATATACTCAATAACTGTGCAACCATGCTCTTCAAAGGTAGGGCATATTAAAGATGTTAGTCTATTTCTGTCCGATGCCTATCCAGTATTCTTTCACCATCCCGAGGTGGCAAATTCTTGATCTTTACCATTCATTATTCTTCATCACTATCCCCATGTCTTTTGCCCAAAACTTCAATTTATGTCCACCAGTACCAACAGATAATGGGACCAGTTATTTTTTAATCCATGTCATCAAAATCAATCTTAATCTAGTCTCTCAACCTGGTCTCTAGTCCCAAATCTCCCTTCAACCACCTTTGCCCCAAGGAGAACTATCCCATCTTCTACACCTTGTAAATAAACTCGAGTAAGTCTCTATTTTCCCCTCTCAAGGAGTTGTCATGTCCATCCCAAAGTATAGTCACTAAACCTGGAGTCAGCACTCTGGCTGTGGATTAATCAGAGCTTTATGAAGGGTCAGCATAATCTGACTGCTTTGTACTGAACACCTCTTTAAGAAGGAACTGCAGATGCTGGAAAATCGAAGGTAGACTAAAATGCTGGAGAAACTCAGCGGGTGAGGCAGCATCTATGGAGCAAAGGAAATAGGCAACGTTTCGGGTCGAAACCCTTCTTCAGACTGATGAAGGATTTCGACCCGAAATGGTGCCTATTTCCTTTGCCCTATAGATGAAGCTCTGGATTCTTTATGTTTTACTAACTCCACTCAATATATATTTCCACCTACAAAGATCAGGGTACATGAATCCAGATCCCTTAGCTCCTTCACACACTTTAAAAATATGTTATCATCTATACTTCTTCTCCCTATCCCTTCCACCAAGATGCATCACCTCCCTCTCCTTGTATTAAATGTCATCTGCCACATATCTGCCCATTCAGCCAGAACTATCTCGATCCTGCTACAGTCAGTTGATACTTTTGGACTTTAGAGATACAGCATGGAAACAGGTCCTTTGACCCACCGAGTCCACACCGACCAGCGATCACCCCGTACACCAACACTATCCTACACACCAGGGACAATACAGAATTCACAGAAGCCAATTAACCTACAAACCCGCACGTCTCTTGAGTGTGGAGGAAACCGGAGCACCGGGAGAAAACCCATGCGGTCACAGGGAGAAGGTACAAACTGTGCAGACAGCACTCATAGTCAGGATCGAACCCGGGTCTCTGGCACTTCTCTGGTTTCTCACAATTTGCCATTGTTTCGTGTTTGGTATCATCGGCAAATTTTGGAATGTTACTCTGTATTCCTAGATCCAAATCAGTTCCATGTATCTAAAGTAATGGATGCCCCGCAACAATCTTTTCAGAACAACACTGTGCACCCTGTTCATGTGTGAAAGAAAACAATTCACCACAACTTGCTATTTTCTGTCCTCAACAAAATCTTTTTCCTCCATGAGCTTCAAATTAGTTAACTGTCCTTTTCCATAGGCTCTCTTTAAATTCATACCGAAAATGTTCATAGCTTTCCCTTCACCAACATTTAATGTTCTATCATCAAAAAATTAATTAGGCTACTCAATCATGATCTACTTTTTACAATCCAGTCCAGGCTCTCCTTTATTAACTCAAACCTGTCCAAGAGCCTGCATTTTCCTCCCTATGTCCTTACTTGTCAGGCCAGTAGTTACTGGGATCATCCTTACTCCCATTCCGAAACACAGGTGTCACTTTTGCCATCTCCCAATGCTCAGGCACTTTTCACACGTGTAGTAGGGAGGATTGGAGACCATGACAAGCTCTTCTACTCTCTCCACCCCATTTCCCTAAGCAACCGAAGATGTAAGCCATCAGGAGACATAACTAAACATACCCAGCCTTTCCAAATCTTTTTTTCCTCAGTTGTGGAGATTGAATACTCCAGTCATTATAGCAAGAAACATAGGAATAGGAGTGCAGGCATGGCAGAAGTAAGCCCAGGTAACTGCAGGCTGGATAGCCTTACTTCAGTGGTAGATAATTATTCAACATTCTAAGGTATGGAGTTTTTCAGGTATCAAAAATCAAGAAGGCATGAGTTTAAAGTGAAAGGATGAACATATAAAGGGAAATAGAAGGGTATGTTTATACACCGAGCGAGAGTTTGATATATGAAACTTGCTGCCAGAGGAGGTAGTGAAATCACATACAAACAACATACAATTATTACCTTTAAGAAGCATTTTGTCATATGGGCAGGGTACAGAAGGATATGGACCAAATGCAGGCGAATAGAATTAATGTTGATGGTCAAAAAGGTTAGCATGGATATGGTGCACTGAAGGTCCTGCTTTGTGCTGTACTATTCCACTGCTCCACGAGTCGACTATTTGCCCCTCCCTCCTGTTCTGTCATTGATCAAGATCATGGCTAATCTTCTCCCTCAATGTCATTTTCTGTCACTGTCCCCATATCCCTTGATTCCCTTAGTATACAGAAACCTCTTGATCTCTGCCTTGCATGACCTCAATGACTGAATGTGTCCAGCCATCTAGGTTGAAGAACTCAAACGGTTTATCACTCTTGAAATGAAGAAGCATCTGTTGGTCTCAGCCCCTCGTTCAAAGTCTCTGACCCATAGGTTCTAGACACCTCATTCAGGGGAAATGTTCTCCCACATTGATTCTGGAAAAAATGTTGTACTCCAGGGCCTGTTTCACCACAGCCCTGTGTAAATGTAGTATCCCTTCCTTACGTTGTATTCAATTTCCATTTCAATGAAAGCCTGTGTTCCATTTGGCTTCCCAATGGCTTGCTGTACCCGCAATCATATGTTACCATATGTTAATCATAGCTAACCTTTGTACACCCATATTTAGCAGTTTCATACAAGTGTTGTTAAATTATCAGCACAGAACCCCGTAATTAATGCAAAATTAAAACAATTTAAGTTTTAGCCTGTTAATTGTGCACATTGATGTCAAAAACAGCACAGCTTAAAATGTAATTTTAAAATGTAACTTACCTGCAGATGTTGATCTTTGACCTGCTGCGTATTTGCGAGAGACTTCCCCAAAATGCACGGTGGCGAAGAGGTGAAGGCTGCAAAGGTGCATGCATCCGCTGCATCACCTGCTGGGTTCTGCAACATGGAACAAGGGAAATGGCGGCTCGCACCCTTCAGCTCCAACTGCTACTGCCAGGTGAACCTGTTGAGCAACAGGACCCTGAGAGGACAGGGAGAGAGAGTGGGTGGAGGGACAGCGGAGGGAACATGGAGGAGATAAAGGAGGGAAAGAAGAGGGAGAAAGGAAGGAAAAGAAGAAAGAGTGGGAAGAGAGTGGAGGAAGAGGGGAAGATGGAGGATTGTGGTAGGTGGATGACAATAGACAATAGGTGTAGGAGTAGGCCATTCGGCCCTTCAAGCCAGCACCGCCATTCACTGTGACCATGGCTGATCATCCACAATCAGTACCCTGTTTCTGCCTTCTCCCCATATCCCCTGACTCCGCTATCTTTAAGAGCTCAATCTAACTCTCTCTTGAAAGCATCCAGAGAATTGGCCTCCACTGGCATCTGAGGCAGAGAATTCCACAGATTCACAACCCTCTCCTCATCTCCGTTCTAAATGTCTTACCCCTTATTTTTAAACTGTGGCCCCTGGTTCTATACTCCCCCAACATCGGGAACATGTTTCCTGCCTCTATCGTGTCCAAACCCTTAATAATCTTATATGTTTCAATAAGATTCCCTCTCATCCTTCTAATTTCAAGAGTATACAAGCCCAGCCGCTCCATTCTATCAACATATGACAGTCCCGCCATCCCGGGAATTAACCTTGTGAACCTATGCTGCACTCCCTCAATAGCAAGAATGTCCTTCCTCAAATTTGGAGACCAAAACTGCACACAATACTCCAGGTGTGGTCTCACTAAGGCCCTGTACAACTGCAGAAGAAACACTTTGCTCCTGTCCTTAACACCTCTTGTTATGAAGACCAACATGCCATTCGCTTTCTTCACTGCCTGCTGTACCTGCATGCTTACTTTCAGTGACTGATGAACAAGGACACCCAGATCTCATTGTACTTCCCCATTTCCCAACTTGACCATTCAGATAATAATCTGCCTTCCTGTTTTTGGAAGAAATGCGGGTAACATAGTCATGCAGCTGGTAGTGCTGCCGCCTCACCATTCCAGCAACATAGGTGTAATCCTGACCCTAGATGATGTCTATGTTGAGCTTGAACATTCTCATTGTGATCATTTGGGTTTCTTTGGGGTGCTCCGATTTCCTCCCACATCCCAAGGACATGTAGGTTGGTAAGTTAATTGACCACTGCAGATTGTCCCATGTAAGTGAGTGATAGCATTTGGAGAGGAGTTGATGAGGTTAATGTAAGATTAGTATAAATGGGTGGGTGATGACTGGTCTGGGCTCTGCAGGGGAGTTGGGGGGGGGGGGTGGGAGGGCTGAATGGCCTGCTTCCATGATGTATGCCGGTATGACATTACAGGAGGCAGAGAAAGAGAGGGTTTGACAAAGAGAGGCAAGCTGCAGCTGTGGCCAAAAAAGGGGGAGGGGCTGCAGCCCTCACAGACCCCCCCCCCCCCCTCTCCCCCTGGTTCTGCAGCCCATGCTTAGTGCCTTAACTTTGCAACGAGTGTACCAGATTACATGATAATATTGTGTGGGAAGGAACTGCATATGGTGGTTTTCACCAAAGATAGAAACAAAATGCTGGAGTAACTCAGCAGGTCAGACAGCATCTGGAGAGAAGGAATGGGTGACGTTTTGGGTCACGAGGTCTCGAGTCGACCTGAAATGTCACCCATTCCTTCCCTCCAGAGATGCTGCCTGTCCTGCTGAGTTACTCCCATATTTTGTGTCTATCTACATAATGATAAGGTCATGGTTATCAACACTGGTTTGAGGGGTGATGGGATGTGCAAGAGGCCAGAACTGGGGGAATAGTGAGGTATGAGGATTGTAGGACTGCACAAGTAATTTGCACAGATGAGGGAAATATGCCAATGGAGGGAAATGATCCTAGTGAGATTTTTTTTATTTATATCATTAACTATTATAAGGACAACACATTTTTTGCTGTACCATTCATAAAATTTGAATGGTATTCTATGTTTCTATTCTTCCAAAATGGCTTAAAAGGGCTCAGTAATAATGAGTACTGAAAGGCAGGTCAACAAAACAAACTGAGGTAAAATGTCCAAACTGTAAAATACATAAAAATGATTGAAGTGAAACAAAATATGAACTGAAGGTGAAACAGAAGCTATATTATCAAGGCGAAGCAGACACACAGGTGTAAGAAATTCAAAATATGACTCGAGATAGAAAATTCTACCATAAAATGAAAATAACATTGAGACATACAGTATCTAAACAGTGTGATTCCAAAACAGACAACGTTTGGAAATCTGAACTCCAGGAGAGCTACAAATATGAAACGGTAGTGAATACTTGGAAAATAAACTGAGTGATACACAAAAACTGAAATAGATAAATGAAAACTGCAATGTTTATTTATATTGTGGCTTTAATGTAGTGCAATGTGCTGATGACCTGAACCACAAAGTAATCATGGGATGACATAAACATCAACTTTGTCACCAAAAGGGGACCTTCAGAGAGGTGGCGAGCACTAAAAGGATGAGACCAAAACCCGAGGAGTAAATAGTGGAAGGAATGCATAACAGAAGTGAAATGATGAAAATCAGGAGTGTGAAAAACCAGACTCGAAGCAATGCAGGGATCTAACAGGACTCAATGAGTTGACAAAGATAAAAATGATTGAGGTCAAGGAAGGATTTGAAAGCAGGGTGAAAATGTTAAAATGGAAATGTTAGTGGACCAGGAGCCAGTGTGGATCAGTGAGCACAGGGGCGATGGATTCTGGAGTTTCATGTAAGAGGACAACTAGAACAACCTAGCAGAAAGATCAAAACCTGAGAGACAGCAACTAAGCCAAGATTGAAATCAGTGAAATATTGAATATAAAATGTGAGCTGCAAAGCTAACTCATTTATAGGAAAAGAGGGAGTGTAGAATTAAACCATAAGCTATGCAGAGAAAAATGTGAATCAGATGTGAATGTAATGGATCTATCAAAAGGATCTACAGGAGTCACTGCCTCAAAAAGGCAACCATCATCATTAGCAGAGACCCACACTACCCTGACCGCACATTCAGTTCACTCCTGAATGAAATTGCAGTAATGAGCAAACCAGGTTAGTTGCAAGGCCATAGTGTTGGGCATGAGCAGGTGAACAGGATTTATTCCGTCAGGAAGCAGCCTGTGGAAGTTTGGAGAGGGCACGCTTGAGAAAGAGAGAATGAGAGACATCAACTGAACAAAAAACAAACAAAAAAACTATCAAGGAGGTGTAAAAATTAAACTGGGATACAAGCATAGAAAGTGACCATTGAGAGATACAGAAACTGGACTGGAGGTGAAACGGATTGCAAACATGTTACTAACATTATATTGAAAACTGAGTTTTGAGCACAGCAGATAGACACAAAATGCTGGAGTAACTCAGTGGGACAGGCAGTATCTCTGGATAGAAGGAATGGGTAACATTTCAGGTCAAGACCATTCGTCTGAAGAACCAAAACTCACCCATTCCTTCTCATTCCTGTCCCACTGAGTTACTGCAGCATGCTGTGCCTCTCCTTGGTGTAAACCAGCATCTGAAGTTCTTTCCTACATGTGTTATGCACCATTCTGGGTTGCTGCACAGAAAGATGTGGTTACACTGGAGAGTACAGAGGAGATGCAACAGGGCATTGTATTGATTGAAGGACATCAGTTATGGGGAGAGGTTGGTAGGGGTGCATTTATTTCCCCTGGAGACCAAGAAGTGAGCTGATGTAAAATTATAAGAGGGCAAGATAGGGTAGAATCTTTCACCCTCGGTAGAGAAATTAAAAGGAAAACATCTGTTTAAGGTGAGCAGAAGGAGGTCTCACCTCGGAGGAATTTGAGATTAAAGTTTCTTTTACACAGAGAATGGTAACTGGATGCACAGTACAGTCCCTCGGAGTAACGTATAGTATGGTATCTGGAACTCCCTGACAGAGGAATCAAGTGAAGTGTATTGTCATGTTCACAAGTGCAGCTGAGATTCAGGTACAAAGAAAATCTTGCTTTCAGCAGAATCACAGGCACAGACTCAGCCAACACATAATATATTATACATAAATGACACAAATTTACAGAAGAGTGAAAAGAAAAAAATTGCGCAAATACAAGGTATCAGGGCAAACAAAAACAACCGGTGAAGTCAGACACAAACATTACATTTAAGAGGAATTTCTACAGGCACTTAGACGGTCAAGTTGTGTCGAGTTTATTGCTGTATGCACAGGAACTATGAGGTACAGGTAAATAGGCTAGACAGAGCCATGGGCAGAAGGCAGACAAATGGAATGAACGTAGATGGGCATAAAGGTAGGCGAATGGCCCGTTTCTGTGTTGTACAACCTATGACACAGACGGTACAAGAAATGGTTACTAAAATGTCATACAGGGGGTAGTAGAAATGTAAGCAATGTCGGAGCAGGAAGTAAACCGAGACAAGACAGTCGGTCGGACGTGCCCAATAATGTTGAACTTCAGGGAGGGGGAGAGGAAGAGGGTAAAAGATGGGCGAGTGTAAACCTTTTGGTCAGAGCGATTGGGGGGGGGGGGGGTTGCGAGAAAAATAAAATAAAACCGACAGGCAAAAAACGCAGGCAGGGGTGGGGGTGGGGGTAAAAGGAAACTTGTGAGGAGACAAGAAGTGTGTGCACCAGAGAGAGAGAGAGAGGGGGAGTCCCTTTAACCCGGGACTGGTCACCCATCTCCGGTGGTGAATCTGTGGAATTATTTGTCACGGAAGGCTGTGGAGGTTCAGTGGATATTTTTAAGGCATAGATAGATTCTTGATTTGTACAGGTGTCAGATGTTATGGGGAACAGGCAGGAGAATAGGGTTAGGGTTGGGGTTGGGGGGGGAGGGGTAGATTGAATGCGGAGTAGACTTGTTGGGCCGAATGGCCAAAATCTGCTCCTATCACATGATCTTAAAGATCTCCCGGGCAGGACGTCTCCGCACCTCACTAACTCCAACTCTCCAGCAGTGCGGGACGGAGGGTCAGTGCTCCCGGAGTCAGTCTCTCCGTCTCGGCAGAGAGAACAAAACGTATCCAGCCGGCAGACAGCCCAGTGCATCGACTGAAGCGGGCTCGCTGTTAAATGAGATTTCATCGCCATATGGCCTCTGTCTCGATTGTTTTTCTTTAAGAATGGGAATTAATCAAGTAGCACATGGTCCCATTGAACCCCCGTAACAATCAGATCAAAGGGACGGGCCACGTCGGTCTCTTAATTAACTTCCCCTCGCTGCTTCAAAACTTCATCATGGCCAGCGGATTTCTCATACATTGAGGAAGTTCTTTCGCGAAGGTCAAACTTTGTGATCCGTCCTCTCAATGACATGGAACTACCTTGGGTGTAAGTTGGCTGGAGGGAGAAGGGGAGGGAAAGTTTGAGAGGGAGTGGGCTTTGGGGGAGGCCGGCGTCGAAAGAGATGGGAGAGGGATGGAGAGGCGGCAGGATGAAGAAGAGCGGAGAAGGAGAGGGAAATGGGGTGAGGAAGGAAAGCGGGAGGGAATGTTGTTGAGAAAGACAGAAGGTGAGGTATGAGAAAGGGGGAAGACGAAGATATACAAGGGGATGGCAGGTGCGGAGTATTCATGGTAAGGGGCGAAAATGGGAGATAAATCACGGGAGATGACGGCGAGGAGGCGGCTAGGATTGGTGAAAGGTCGCGAAGAACCGGACAGAGAACATGAATGTTAATTAGAGGGAAATATATTTAAAATGTGAAGAGAGAACCAGACGTGAAATGGGAAAAATAAACCGGACAAATGACAAAACTAAACCTGCGAGGCTGCTTGTGGTATGAGATTAGATGGAAACGGAAAGTTGCTGTGAATTGCTACCTGGCCCCAACATTGCTTTTGATCCGGTGACCAGAGCATTCTGCAGTAATCTTGTTGCTCGAGCTTTCATTAAATATCCTTGAGCTCCATTCTATTCTTTGATAATGCTCCGGCCTCAGCACTTAAAGTGATTATCCATTCAGCTGATGTGTTTAATTGAAACAAATGCTCTCCCTGCGCCCCCCTCCCTCCCTCCCCCTCATCGAGACCTTCCTTCCACATATAGTTAGTGTCAGTGCGAGACTGGTGTGCGCGGCCACCCGCTGTACAAGTGACCCTATCTCTTCCCCCTCTCTCCGATCCCCATTTCCTTCTCGAGTGTTGGGATTATCCACGTTCCCGAAATGGACAGAGAGATTGGAATCACCAGACCATCGTTTCCGTGTAACCGAAGTAGGTTCTTAAATGGAACGAATGCACTTGTGCCTCCCCTGCATAACCTTTGTTAATCTGAGCCTGTCCAGTCCAGATATGTGCCGTTTGAACCGCCTGGGAACTGTGGAGTAAAGCGCTTTTAGATAAGAATGTATTTCAATTAGCACCAACCCAACCGCTCTCTATCCGCCTCTTTTAATGTTTAAACCTCTCCCCGCCCCCGCCGCTATAAATTTACCAGAATCCTCCATCAAAGTAGCTCGGAAACGTCTCCTGGGTCACGGAGATTGTTGTCTGATTTCACCCGGTCTGTAGCAAGCTTCCAACAACATATCTCAGTCCATTTCTCCTTTCCAAAATGTTATCTGCAACGAAGACGAGGTCCTCTCCAACAGGAAAATGGAACTGTTCAGATTCCTCGGAGGATTTTATGACTTTCGAAAATGCGCGTAGATTCATTTGGGAAAGATGTCTTTCCTAAGGCTGATCTGATTTAAAGCCCAGGATAAACCCACCACGGATTTTATGAACGTTGCCATTGGTCCAGTCTGATGTATCCGTTGCTTAAATCCAATTTATCATCAAACTCAATCTTCTAACCCCAACCTTCCAAATCCTGCACACCAAACCTATCAAACCTCTGGGCACAATTCATGGTCACCATCAGCAAAGCCTTGCCCCAAATGTTTTACATGTACTGTCTAATCTCAATACACTGTCATTACTGAGCAACCTATTCCAAATTTACAATAAATAACAGGCCATACCAATTACTCTAACTATCAAACTACCTAATCACAACAGACTGTGTCATAGACTAATCATCTAATGCAAATATACTGTGGGGAGTCAACACTCCATCTGATGCGCAGTATGATGCACCTACTAATTTAAAACAAAATGCTGGATGCAGATGATATCTGTGCATTTATTCACCATTCTTATTGCATTATAATTACTGTGGAAAGCTCTGGGCCCAATGCAGGTGGGATTAGTATAAATGGGTGCAACTGCTGAAGTGGACAAGATGGGCTATAGGGTCTGTTTCTGCCATGAGTTTGTAAAAAAAAAATGGTGCTGAGCTGCTTTCTTAAACAAGTGTGGTCCATATGTATAGACAGTTCCATAGTACCATGAGGTACAGGGTTCAGGATTAGATCAAATGACACAGAAGGATCAGCGGTATAACTGACTGGTAAGGAAGGTGTGTGATATTTTTCAAAAGAGAGTTAGATTTAGCTCTTGTGGCCAAGGGATATGGGGGAAAAGCAGGGAAAGGGTTCTGATTTTAGATGATCAGCCATGATTATATTTAATGGCTCGAAGGGCCGAAGGGCCTACTCCTGCACCTATTTTCTTCTGTTTTCTATGTATCTATGTTTCCATATGGAGAGGTACCTGCAAGGATGTTATTCCGGTCCTTGCCACCACTGTTCCTACAGATTGTGGCCAGGTATCTGGGAGGCATGTTGAAGAAGCTTTGGTAATTATTCCAGTGCACCTTGTAGTTGTGATGCACTGTAGGTGAGGAATGGTGGAATGAGTGATGGTTTTGGGTGGTGACTGGGGTGATGGTCGGCAGCTATTTAGAACTGGATCGTCTAGAGCTAGTTGAGTGTTGCTGGAGCTGTACTCATCCTCGCAAGCATTCCACCACACTCCTGATGGACCAACATTGGAAAGAACATGGAAAATGGTGGAGTAACTCAGCAGGGTAGGCAGCATCTATGGAGAAAAAGAACTGGCGATGTTTCAGGTTAAGACCCTTACTACAGACTGAAAGTCAAGGGAGAGGAAAACTAGAAGTATGGAAAGGGAAGACCAAGTCACGCTGCAAAACACCCAGCTTCAGCTCTGCTTTTCGTGATTGAATGTCAGATAGACTCGCTGGTCCGAATGGCCTAATTCTACTCCTATAACTTGCGAATATTTACCATGCCTCACCCAATATGGAGAGCCTTTACACTGCGACAAACAATCTAGTTGTTTACACTGGAGCAACAAGTTTGGGGAATATTTATACTGTGGCTCCCTATCTGGGGACTGTACATTGTAAAATAAAATCTGGGGATTATTTGCACTGAGAAGCCAATCCAGGGCTGTTTACAAAATAGTTCTCAATAGGGATAGAGTTTACACTGGGGCTCAAACTGTGAAGTAAATGCAGGGACTACAGTATTTACAATTTTGACACTATCTCTGGGCTGTTTACATCAAATGCTCAATATTGGGACTGTTTAAATTGTGGCAGTGAATAAAGGGACCTCCATACTGTGGCACTGAATGTATGAAATGTTTACAATGTAGAGCTGCTGCTCTTAAAGTCTTTTGCAATCAGCGACCACTGAGGGCAAGAATCCAAAATTGAAGATTTTTTTAAAGTAGGTTTTTGTCTGTAAATTTTAATTAAATTTCACGTGCCATTTTGAAGGGACGAAAATGAATTAGAGCTTGGAACATAGGAAATGGGGATAAGCCATTCAAATAGATCATGGTTTTTCCGTTATCCAACTCCACTTGGCCATACATGGCAACTCAGTAGCCCATTTAATGAAACAAATCGAGGGGCTACTTCCAATTTAACACAAACTTGGTTAATAAATGCAACCCCATATTCAGGTACAATTTCCATCAAGAGACCGTGCACTGTGCTGAAATCTGTCTATGGCTGTAAACAGGATTCCTTATGAAACCAGCTGCAGTTTCTATGGTACCACTGGTCAGTGGAAGGTTAAAAACATATGAAAAATAGATAACTAGTGATAGCAGTACTTATGTACTAATATCTTACCTCAGCCACTAAGATCTGAACACTAAATCTCTTAAACTAATTCAAACAATTAACAATAAACATAACACTTTCCTGTAAATCCAGTCCTCTCTAATCACTAACGATAACCCCTACTGGTAATCATTACACCTAATCCAAATCACTCACACAGCTACATCACACCAGCACACTATCTAATCTCAATAATCTTACTATTGACTGGAAAATCATTTAAAGTAATATTACTAATTTCAGAATGAATCAGAAGCCAAATTATACAAAACAAGTTGAAGGTTGGGAAAGCACATAACCTGTGATAGTGGTGTTTAAATTCTGGTTCTAAAAAAAGGGATTAATATAGGATTAGTGAAAACGAGGGTTGCGTGTAAATTGGGGTCAGTGTGGACTTTATGGGCTGATGAGCCCGGTTCTGTGTTGCATCCTCTATGACACAAACTAACTGAGCACTGGACCAATTAAATTCAGTTCATGGGTGAAACCATATTACTGATCCCATATATAATGCATTTTACAACCCTATATCATTTATTTTGTTTTTAAAATGATGGAAATAATCAGCAGATCAGGCAGCTTCTGTGGTGAGTGTAAGAAAATTCACATTTCAGATCGATTATCTAATATGGGAGCTGGGAATGATTACGTGTCCATGGGTTAGAAGAGGCAGGGGAGTGCAGAGGGGAGGGCAGAATTACTGAGCAGGCAGGCAGATGGCTTCTTTCTTTCATCGGTCTAGGCATTGAGTATAAACATTGGGAATCATTGCATTATATAAAACTTGGGTTAAGCCATTTTTGATGTATTGTTTGCCGTTCTTGTTGCCACATTACAGCTTTGGATAGGGTGTAAAAGATAGGGTGTAAAATAGATTTTTGATTGTTTGATTGAAAGATACAGCATGAATACAACTTCAGCACACAAAATCCATGGCGACCATCAATCACCCGTTCACACTAGTTCTATGTTATCCCACATTTACATCCATTTCATACACACCAGAGGCAATTTACAGAGGTTAATTAATCTACAAAGCTGGGATGTGGGAGGAAACCAGAGCACCTGAAGAAAGCCCATGTGATCACTGAGAAAAGTAGTAAACTCCATACAGACAGCACCTGAGGTTGGGATCAACCTCTGGTCTAAGGCAGTATGAGGCAGCAGCTCTATCTGCTACATCACTATGATGCCCAAGAAGCAATTCAAAGGAAATTCATCAGAATAATTCCTGCGGTGAGAGGGTTTGTGTTCCTTGGAGTTAAGAGGAATGAGGGGTGACCTTATTCAAACATATAAGATCTTAAGGGGACTTGACAGGGAAGATGCTGGGTTGTTTTCATGAGTGGGAGAGTCACGATCAGGGGATATAGCTACAAAGAATCACTTGAAAATTGAGGTGTGTCTGCATGCCTAGAAATCACTACTCTCAGACGGTACTGAAACTCTGGAATTCACTGCCTCAGAGAGTGGTGGAGATTGGATCAATATCAACATTGACAGGTAAATATTTGAAAGATGAAGGAGTTGAAGGTTATGGGTAGCTGGCATAGAACAGCCAGGATTACGTATATTGAATGGTGGGTAGATTTGAGGGGCCTGGTGGTCTACTCATGCTCCTACTTTTTGTGTGTTTATGCTCTTGTGCCAAGAACAGAGGCTGAGAGTGGGAGTGTGATAGTCATGCTTATGGAGTGGGTGGAAATCTTATCCAAAATGTCCACCCAATTGCCAAATGATGGGGGGTCACATTGTGAGCAGTGAATAACGTATATTACATTGGAAAAAAATATGGGAAATGGTGCTTTACATAAAATGAGTATTTAGAACCCTGGAGTGTGAGAAGAGGTTGTTCAAGGAGCAGGTATTGCAACTCCAAGGGTTACATTAGGGGATTCTGTTTAACTTTCTTATCCATTTTTTATGACCCTTACATTGCTGGCAAGCCAATCCTCCCAGTGAAGGTGCTCTGTTTGGAGAATTATGCTGTTGGGGAGGGAATTTCAGCATTTATCTCAGCAACAATGAAAGAATAACAACAAAATATTTCTATAATAGGATGGCTTGCAACAGGAAGAGGAATCTACAGTGGTGTCACACATAACTGTTGCCTTTGTCCTTCTTGGTGGTAGGGGTTGTGGCTTAGGAGGTGTTGTGCAGTAGCATAGTGAGGAAGGTGGAGCAAGAAAGAGGAAGGAACAGGAGAAATGGAGGAGTGATCCAGAGCATTAGGAAGTATGCTGACCTTCCTGAAAGGTGAGAGCGAAGAATGCAGTGTATTGGTGGAAGTTCCAAAATTGCAGAGGAAGATTGGTTGAACATGAAGGGTGGTGAGGTGTTCAGGCAAGGTGTGAGAATATTAAAGCAACAACTGGAATATCAAATGCAATGTACAGTTGAAGGCAAACCCTTGGCTGAAGAAGGAAGACACATCGGAAATACTGGTGTGATGTTGGCATTGTCAGAACAGAAAGAGGAGCTGATGAAATGCAGTCTTTATAAAAACCTCAGTGGGTAAAAATGTAACTAAGTTAGCTGTGGAAGTCAGTGAGCTTTTAGTGAATGTTCTGTGATCCTATCTTCACAGAGGCAGGGAAAGAAAATGTAAAATGTCATAGATGGATGGTGGAAAGATAAGTTCAGGGTGGAAATTGACAGTAAAAGAATTGGTGTTTTCTTATTCAAGGAGTCAGCAAGAAATGGTCTCTGTACATGTTCCAACAAAAAAAGGTAAGTGAGAAGATCTGAGTGTGATTGAAATGGAAAAGGTTCAACAAGCACTGCTGAATCCATATGTGTTCCCATAGCAGCGTATTTTGCTTGGAAGTAATAAATGGATCCAAGGGAATTGTTGTTCAGTGTGCGAGTGAGTTCATCGAGAAGGATAGTAGTGGAAAGGGAACGTTTCAGGCTATGTTCAAGGAAGAAGTGAAGGGGCCTCAACTGGTCTTGGTGAGAGGCATGGAGGATTTAGCCAGATTGGTGCAAGGAAATTAGAAAGTGGCGGAGAGTGTCATCAAAGTCCTGGATGGAAGTGGCAAGAGATTAATCAAGGATGATAAATTAGACTCATGGAAGGAATAAATAAATCTGTGGCGAGCAGAACAGGCTGAATGAATAGGTGCACCAGGGAAACTCTGCTATGAATATGAGCAAGACAGGAGCAATTGCATGTGTGTGTTTGGGGATGGGGGAGGCAGATCTAGCACCTACAAGGTCGTCACAAATTGCTGGAGAGAAGGAATGGGTGACGTTTGGGGTCGAGTCTGAAGAAGGGTCTTGAACCGTCACCTATGCCTTCTCTCCAGAGATGCTGCCTGTCCCGCTGAGTTACTCCAGCATTTTGCGCCTATCTTCGGTGTAAACCAGCATCTGTAGTTCCTTCCTACACCTACAAGGTAGTGTTCAGCACCAACCTTGCGCTCAGTGTCGATCTGGAAGGCGCTGTGTTGATTCGTACTTGTTTGGAGCCAGTTATGGAGGTAAAGCACAGAGTTCAGGGCGGGGTTTGAGATAAATGTAACAGGTTACTTGAGGATCAGACCCGCTGACTGAAAGCGGGGTGCTCTGCCAACCTGGCCAACAATCTGCGTTTGACCTCCCCGATAGAGAGGACCAAAGTCAGCACAGTAAATCGAAACAAGTCCAAATGTATCACTGCTTCACCTGGAGGAGATAAAAGACACCCATCACCTGTGGTTGCATGGGATGGGACAGGAGGGAATAAGTTACACAGAACTCATTTCTTCCTGCCTTGAGTCTATTTGTTTCCGACAATCGACAAAAAAATAATGCATATTCTGGAAATCAAAAATAAAAACGGATAATTTTGGATGTACTCGGCAGGCCAGGCTGCACTGCGGGAAGAGAAACAGAGCGGGGATTATGTATCGAATACTCTTTTATCAAAACAGAGTACTTCCAACATTTTATGTTGCAAACCGTCCCTTTGGAAGGCTGAAAGAGGGGAAGAGCGTAAGATGTACAGTACTTTGCAGACGCGGTTTACTGAAGCTATTCAAACAACTGTCATCTCTCAACCCTATCCAAAGCTACCAATCCTGAATCACCGTTTAATAGGGCAACCTACCCAAACTTTGCATAGCACGAGCATAATCGATCCTAGCCCCGGCTCCATAAAGCAACAGAAGGTATTCCAACTGGGTAAACCCAGACGGCAGCTGAATCAAGTGGAACAGAGGGTCCAATTTACGACCAAGTCATTTGAAAGGATTCCCGCTAAGTGAATGTCCAACCTCAACCTCCTCACCAAGTCATGTCACCGCAATTCACCAGTGCACCGCCTATCGAGTCCCAAAATTAGCAGCTGCAATTAATGATATTATTGCCGACATATCAACAAAGTTTAAAACTAGGAATGCACGGAGTCCACTTAACTCCTTGTAGCATGCATGGTCGTTCCGCCACACCGGTTAGCCATACTTGCTGCATGCATTTGGATGTCCGTGCATGCTGCACACATGCAGTATGCACCTTCTACACCCATGCACGAAGACACATCCAGCCCGTAAACCCAGGCTAAACAGAATCAGTTTGCAGGCAGCCCAAGACCACGCCGTTTCATGAATTTAGGGGGGAATCAGTAGAAACCGAACACATCGTCAGGAACAAATACACACTTGGAGTCAATGCACATTTACAGTACAAACATAGCGTAGAGGCCGAATTAACCACCCCAATTGCTCGTGGTAATATTTATGGAGATTAATATAATTGGTTATAAAACGGGGTTCAGAAAAGACAAGAATGGGGAACAATTGGAATAATTCTGCCGTAAATCCAATGTACGTTTTCAATGGGAGCAAGTTTATAGCGGAACAAATCTGTTTATTATAAGAAAGCAAAAGGGAATATATAGCTGAGTGTGAGTGGAAGAATATATAATGGCTTCTGCTGTCTTTCAGTCAGGGTCAGATCATAATGATTATTATTTTTGGTTAGCCTACTGATAATTAACTAAAAGTAGGACCTTCTTAATGAAACACGTTCCAGAAGGTGATAATTAGTGGGAAAGAGTGGAGATACAAATGACTGGGATCTGTTCTAGCAGCAGAAACGAGTTTGGCTGGCCGTGGAAATTTTATTTTTCAGATGTCAATTCTGTTACTTAATCAGAGCAAATCCACTGACCGGACAACTCTTGCTAGTAAAATATGATTCAATTCGATTTCAGAATCAGTTAGAAGGAAGAAAATTGTACGGGAAAAAAAATCTGATTTAAACGGGGTTCATTCTTAATCCTGTTGATTAGACCGAAGTGCCAGTTTAATTCTGCGCGTTGTAATTTGGTTTTTTTTTTCCTGGGGTAGTTTAATACATGCCCTTTGCAATAAATAGTCCAACGTGTGTATCGGCGAAGTCCAATACATTGAAACAGTCAGCGTACTGCGAAATGGTTGAAATGCCTCCCTAACTTCTATTTCTTTATTTAGCCCTCAAAGAAAAGTTATAATTGGCAACGTTGGAATATTAAAAATGTAATTAGATGGGATTAATCTACAATAAATGGCTAACCGGGCATCGCCGAGTGCCTTTGATACCACATTACGTGTTTTAAACTGTTGTGTTGTCTGATGATCCTAACAGTACTTTATAAATATTTCCTTTAGAACACAAATAAGTTATTTTACATTATTCGTGTGAAATAGGCACCAAATTTGGAAAAAAAAACAATCTGGATAACTATAATCTCCGTGAGCAGAGAGAATAGCTGAAGGAAAACGAAAACGATTACGAGGCGTTTAAACATTTAATAAGTGCGGCTAGTTTAAGTCTAAAAGAAGGCGTCACTTTAGCAAAATTCCAGATAAACCTTTATCACAGAGAGACAGTGTCTAATTATTTAAATGGACTGTGATACCCAGCAGCAACTATTAAATTATTATTCTCTGTATAAATACCTCACCGCCTGCGTGTGTCTGTAACTAACGTGTTTATGGCCGGCATTACCCAGCTTGAACCTTTACATCAAGTCAAGGCGTATAAATTAATAACCTTCATATATGTTAACGACCCCCACCCCGAAACAAAATCCCGTTTAATAAAAAAATAGCTGTCACCCTTATTGGTGACAAGTATGAGCAAATTTGCACTATTTTACGGGGGTTGCATATTTTCGACAGTCATAATCATTTCTTATTAGTCTGCCCCGCTGATGTTCTATCGATCAGCGTACAATTTAATTGGTGGCTTTACGACGAGTCCCTCAGTTCCCCAGGTGTCCTCATCTCCTAGTAACATACAAAGATGTATGAAAACAAACTAGTCTCCTTTTACTGTCTTTGTTTAATAGTTCGTAATGTGCTAGCGTGAATTCTCTAAATTATGTTTGACGACAAATACACTGCCAAACAAACGCCCATGAAATAAATAATTACTATTTTCAGATATGAGTCGGGTCTGGAACTGGGATCAGAGGATTGGAAATTAAAATTCAGTGAATCAGGTGTGGAAAATCGAAACAAATTTCCAGGATCCCGAGGCTGTGTGAACGCTGAATTTCATCCGCGATAAAATAGAAGTCTTTCTCCCAATAATAGTTTTTTTCCTTTAAAAATTGCATATGAGATTACGTTCTACGGAAGCGTTTCGGCGAAGCGGATAGATTTTTATTTGCTCGTTGCAAAATTAAAAGCCGATTTAAAGCGTGCGTGGAAAACAGGCCCGTTGATTCCAATCCCGAATGCAATTTTAAGTTTCGATATTTTTTGTCTCAGTTACAGGACTGGGGAATTGCAGTTCATTGCTATATCATTGATAGTCTACAAATTTAAATCATTAGGAGACATTTCTCCTGCATTTGACACAGTTATGATGTTCAAGTTCTCTGTTACCTGAGAGTTGTAATCATACTGCAGGTTACGGGTTTTGTAAACACTGTCTGAAGAAGTCTACAAATACATCAAAAAAACAAAGCGTCACTATTATTTCACGATGTTTCTGGGGGGGGGGGGGATCAAATATACTACATATAAATAAGTAAGGCAACACCCAACCATGGGTTATATTATAATATAAAAGCAGTGCTGTTATAGACTAAATGTACAGTTCATTCCAGACTCCTTGGAGAGTTTCCCCAAGCTGTGTGCAATATCAGGGCAAATAAATTATGTTCTTAATAAGAATCTATCGTCAGTCTAGCAAGGTATATGTGCGACATCTTTGAAATGAGAAAGGACGGTTTAAAATCACCCTGTGAAAAACAATTAATTAAACGGTTTAATCAATTTGGATATTGTAATAAATAATGTTTTGTTTTAACTTTTCAACAATTTTTTTTAAAGAACGTGGAATTGTATCAGGTGAAGCTGTCTAGGAAAATCTAATTTGGAGAGAACTGTCTACTTTGGTGCGACTTCAGCCTATACTGTGAAGTCGAAGTGTCTCGCGCCCATTTGCAGCTGTATTATTTTAATCTATATGAATTTGTCTCCGGATTAAATGTGGTTAGGATTTTTTTTTGTAATTTACACTCTGCTCTCCGATCGATCCGACACCTCTTATTGAGTACGCGGTAATTTTTCACGCTAGCTGCGAGGTGCTGAGATAAACCCCTCTCATTAGAGGCGACTGCGAAGGATTGCTAATTTGTCCAAACTGTCAGTGCCTTGTACAACCCCAGGTTAAAAATAAATCACAAAATAAACTGCACCTTCCCAACCTGTGCAATTCATCATCCTGTAAGGATCTAGGGGTCCAAACCAAAAAAAAATATGCTTCTTCGGTAAACACTTAGGTGGGTGGGGGGGGGGGGGGGGGGAATAATAAAAGCATCTAATTTGCTTCAGCTAATTTGGAAATGTGTTGCAAATGGGGCTCTTGAAAATTACGTTCATAATTAATTGTGCAAATTTGTTTCTATTAAATAAAAATAACACGTATTGAAGAACTCAATTACCATTAATTAAGCTTGATATCCTAATTTGGAAATTCTGTAATACAAACCAGCCGTTTTGGAACCGGTTGTGAGAGAGAAGAGTGCAGCCCTTGGGCTGCGCTCAGTCCTTGGAGATTTGGAAATCAGAAAACGAGATGGAAGCGCACAAGGTGCTAAATTAGCTCCGTGATCTGCACTTATTGCATGCACACTCCCCATTACTGCGCCTTTCTGCGTGCAACTTAATATTCAGGGCATGGCGCCTCGTCTAGATAGCAGATTTATCAAATGGGAAAATGAATGTATGATGATCAGTTAAATTGAAAATCAGCGCCGGGATGACAGCTCGACCTGACACCTCCGTAATTAGAAAGAAAAATGATGGCGTCCGATGCATAATAGAGCAAAAACAATTTGCACAGTCCCATAATGATCCAGCGTTCAAATTGAAAATTTCTCTTGGTATAAATTGAATTCATAAAGTATGATTCATCGCGGACACATCTCCCGGAGACTGCGAGCTAGATCGATTGATAGTTTGTCTAGAAACAGCTTCCTCCTCAGGCTCAGCAAAAAAAAAAAACCCTATTGAGCTGAGTGCAGCACCAACATTGGAGTAAACTGCTTAACTAAATCACTAATTCACCTTAAGGACATGTGTCTGCTAGCGACCGATACTCGGCCTCATTCACAACCGCAATCATTATGGCTGTAAATAAATAAAACATGAGCTATACAGACAAAATGAACAGCTGCAAATTGAAGAAAGGACGCAATTTATTGCTGGCAGGGAAATATTTCACGTTATTTAAAACAACATAGCATTTTAAACGCCCGGGCTTTTCCCCTCCTTTCGCGGATTATAATTTCCCCCCACCTTTTGGTACCAAACCGATATAGAAATGGCAAGCGTGACCACTCGGGTCAGGGATTTGAGGCGAGACGGGTTTAAGGACACCGACACAATCATTTTCCTATTAACTGAATTTGTACAGAATGTACATTTCGGCTCCTAGAATCTAAAGTGACGTCCGTCTCGACACAAATTCTCTTTTTTTTTAATCTAATTATTTTTTTCTCCAAAAGCTGTCGCGTCCTGCAGAGCAAATATCACAGACACCGAGCGAAAATTATGTAAATATTATTAAAGAGAACGGGAGCTCAGAAATTCATCTGCGCACACCCAGAACTAAGCCGGCCTTATTATTATATTCAATTTATTTGCAAATAAAAGTCCCGATGACCAGAAGGGATCAACGATATTTAACTAGGCTGTAAACATAATTCCACTATGCACAGACTCGACAAAATTAATGGTTTTAATAATTGGGATTTTAATTCCCAGGGAACTGATGTAGTTTACACTGCATAAGTGCCCTGTAAATTGAAGGGGATTGGCGTGGGAGGGGTGGCGGCTGATGAGGCGGGGATGGGGGGAGGTGGGGGTGTTAGCAACACTGGGTGCGAGTTTTTGGCAAAGTTTCTCATCCCCCCACCCCCCACCCCACCCCTCCCCATCTCCCCACCCCTCCCCTCGCCCCTCTTTTTTTCTCGGTACAGCTGTCCTGAATCTTGCAAACTCCCCCCTTGGGTCTCCTCCCTATTAGAACAAATGTGTTCTTTTGTTGAGGCGCGTTTGCTTTCCCTGTCCTATTACAGGCGACACATGATCAATAGGATGATAACACCAGAACATCAATATAAGCGACAGAACAATGAAGGATATCATCGAACATCTATCTTAATATAGCCTGCTACAAGATACATGACAAAGGAAATCTCATGAAAATTCCAACCCACGATTTCCCATTTCACAACCAATTCAGCACAGTCAAATATGCACACACGCATCTCATCCTATTATTTTGCAATTTCAATTTTATGCCCCAGCCCTTTCATGCTAATTCTATTATTGAAGGAACTTGTGTGATTTCATATCACTATAAAATCGGTAATGTGTAATAACCCTTTGGGCTAAACCCGACCTCGGCTGCCATCGGGAAAATAATCACTTTCATATCAGAACTCGGCAGGAAGCGGGCAGGACCGCGGCCCCTCCGGCTTTACCACAGATTCACAGCATTTTAATGAATAAAGGTCTTATAGCAATAAATACAAACACAGGCTCGAGCAGAACAGCTCGGCTCCTGTGCAGATATTAACACTGACAGATATGAGACAAAAGAGGATTTTTTTTTTAAACAGAAACTTTTATTTATAAAAATGTTACATCATATATAAATATTTAATACATTTGTTTGGGTTTTACACGATGAGAGGAGAGGATTCCTGGTTTTTATACACTGCGTTCGGACACCGACGTTGACCGTGTATATATAAGATTTACTGTTTTCGCCCCGCTTAGTAAAAGCGAGCCGGGTTAATAGTCTTTTAATATCTGAGCGCATCTTCTCGTCAGTAAAATGTCACACAAGCATCCATCTGCAAAGCAAACAAACTAAATAAGTTGAAAGGACATGTTTATCTAATGAACTATGCGCGAAAGTCCATATTCTTTCCTCATTCTTTCACGATTCTTTGTTTTGTTGTGTCTGCTTTGCAGTTGTGATGTTACTTTAGAGAGGCCTGTTCAGTCCATGTCTATATCTTCGCACTCTGTCATGTGCTCTCGATGGCAGTTCGTTTGCACTGGCCCGGGAGAGTCGAGACTTTGTCGGTTTAGTTCAGTTGGACTCTCCAGGGCCTGAGGTTTACTCGATTCTGGCTGCTTGGAATTTGAATCGGGATAGCTGGCCTGCGTCGCGCTCTTAGTTGATCCGGAGTAGCTAGTCTGTGTTGGGTTCGGACTTGCCCCGGTGTAGATGCTCTGCGTTGTGGGGCTGGAATCTGACCCAGGACAGCTGGTCTGCGTTGAGTTTGAACTGGTCCCGGGGTTAATGGAATGTCCCTGGTCAGTTGCTGGAGTTATTGTATCAGCCCCAGCGGGAGATGAAGGTTGGACGAGGGGTGTCCGGACACTAGTTTGGGGTACGATGAAACCTAAGGGCTGGGTAATGGGGTACAGTAGGAAATGTCCTTTCCCAATAACTGCTCTGGGGGTTGCTAAGGCCGGGAATTCGTAATGCGCTTTGCGCCGAGGTGTGTCTGAAAGAAGACTTTCCACACTGAAAGGATTACTTTTCTGATCACACTTTGTCACGTCGGAAGAACGACCGTTCGTGCACGGATGGCTCGGAGGTTGATCCCGATCGCACTCGGGATCTGACGATCTACTGGCATGATTCTGGGAAGCGTTTCTTTGGTGCGGGGCGAGTTTCGGTCCCGTTTGCTCACAGTTCGCTTCGCGCTGTACCCTGTTGGCATTTGGAGAGAGTTGGCCGGGTTCGACATGCCCTCGGACCGATTGGTAATGGGTCAGGCTGCTGTCAGAATCGGATCCCGACGAGGCAATACTACAGTCCGCCTCCGGGTGAAGCAGTTTGTTTTGGGATTTCAACAGCTTTTTCTCCTGTTTTCGTTTCTTTTTCTCCATCTTTTCCATCTCCCTCCGGGCGATTTCCTCGGGGTCCATGGGCTCTCCGCTACATGTGGTTGGGTGTGAGTTGTGCGCTGGCCTCCCCGGACCTTTCTTGGTGTTTTCTTTCTTCCGCCATTTAGCTCTCCGGTTTTGAAACCATACCTACATACCGAACAATGAAAATGGTATTACAATCGAATTTCACATTTCACTCACCGCAAAGTTTCTGTAATGAATTTAAGCATCTATGCTCGGGCTGAAATTATCTAAACACAATTCGGGGCCTGCCTGGGACCAGACTGCTGCTTCCAGTACTAGGAGTTTAATTGCCAGTTAAGGATTTAAATTTTAAATAAACACTTTTTTTTAAAACAGATTTCAAACGCCACTTTGTAAGTGTTAGCGTCATTTTTATTAAGAAATGTTAACTGCCCTAATCCATCGTTGGGGATTTTTGTTGTCTTTTCATCAAAATACTTTTGAAAATTTGTTCCTTTTTTTTTGTTTGGAATAAGTATATAGAAAAAAAAAACACTGATTAACGCTATCTCACAATGTTGAGACTAAATACAGGGGGTACTTGAAGATGAAGTTGAATTGGATTTTTTTTAAAGAGTTATTTCAAAATTATCCCAGCAAAAAAAGATTGAGCAAGAACGAACTCTGGTACCTCTAGGTTGAGAGGAAGTTTGGGAGCCGCGTTTTTTTCCCTCACCTTCTCCTCTGCGTAAATAACATCTTGTTTACACAATCAACACGAAAACTTGAATTAGGTTAATTGACAAACGAATTGCATTTAATCTCGCGTGTAATTCTATCAATTAAATCGATGCTTTGCGATTTCAAGTGAAGCAGTTTATTTTGGATACGCAGTGGTAGGGAGGTGGAATCAAAGCTTGAATCCGCCCCTCAATTTATCAGCCCTCATCAAAAAACAGTATGGGGGTGTGTGGATGGGAGTACAATAGAAACAACGGATGTGATGATTCTAAAGGGAGTTCAAAACCCAAATAATAATTATGACTGTGTATTAATACATGAACAGTTCCCATAACCAAATACAATGAATGAACCTCCGATTCTAAATTTCAAATTACCACTAAAATCGTTCCTTCACTTTCACCCCTCCTGCATTAAATAATTGTACCCCTATCCTCAGATCATCCGAGAGGCTTTAGTTATTTTAGCCCCGAATATCACAGACACAGACCCACACACGCATACACACACCTACGAACATCATAATATGTATCTAAACTCGCCTTATTTACGTGTTTTGTTTTCCACAAAATTAAAGATTTTAAAGGTTTTCCTAAGAAACGTACATTCCCTGTGATCGGAGGAGGGAGGGGGGGGGGGGGGGACGGTGCCTTTTTATTCTGCCCCTTGTTAAACACGAATTAGGGCGGCCAATAATCGTTTTACAAGGAGTTCTCTTTGTGTCGTTCCAACTGTTCCGTCAATGAGAAGTGCTCATTACCGTCTTAAGGGAAATAAACATTGTCGACTTCATCTAAACCTCACTTAACTAACCATCAACAAATTGGATAAAGTGCTTAAGAACATCGAGGGGTCAGGAGCGCCTGTGTATTTGGTCTGATATTTCCGTTCAACCTTACGCCACCATACTTATTTCTAGATTGTAGCCAGAGACCGTTTTAAACGCTTATATTTGCCATTTGTCCCTCGGTCGTTTTTTTGTTACCGTTATTTGCATACGTTTGAGTGTCTCGTATCTTTATTTTTTGCATTACATTTCCATCTAAAAAGAAAGTTATTTCCCTAAAATATTCTGGACGCAGTGGCCCATCTCGTCGCAAGTTTTGAAGGAACGAGTGCGATTTGGTGAATCCCAACCACTGATTTAAATGTTAGGTGGCTTCATCCCATTAAAATACACTTGTGTTTACACAGCTTTCTGTTTAGCAGTTGTGTGCAGCACCCACTGGGGTAAACACAGCAGCTCACGGCGATTCTTACAGCAAAAGTCACACATTGTCAATACCAGACATTTTCATTGCAGAACGCGAAGAGCCTGGACGTGTTCATTCTTACCACACCATGCACGCTTTAAAAACAATACAAATATACACAACCTCGATGTACCTAAATACAGAAGTATATTCCAATAAGATTAGCAAAATCGGTTGTTTTAAATCGGAAAGCTGTCATCAATAATTTGCTCCTCCTGCTGTGGAACCATTGTTGACCATTGTATCAATTTTAATTTCACTTGCTTGGAAAAATAATTATAAAATAAATCGTGCAGTAAAACGGATTTAAATGTATTAAAATGTGAATTTAAACGGTTTAATTTGGCCATTCAAGTTGTAAAATGTCTCGTCGTTTTGTACGTACTGGATGGAGCATGCCACCCGAAGTAACACAGTCATTCGATACAATGAGCTTGTCTGGGTTTGTATTTTTTTACCTGAACCCGAGACTCCACCAGGTCGAGCCTTAAAGCCAGCGCCTCTCTCATGAACACATCTGGATAATGGCTTTCGTTGAAAGCTTTCTCCAGTTCCTCCAACTGCCAGCCGGTGAAATTCGTCCGCGTTCGTCTCCGTTTACAGCCGGGGGTGTCCTTTTCCGGATCCGACACTTCTGTAACAAGAGAGGAACAGAGAAAAACAAAAGATATGGAAAACGGTGATCAGAATCAATATATAAGAAAGAGAGCGCGCACATATTCATGGCTGGATCATACGAATTCCTCGCAACCCATACAGGCCTTCCAACCATTTTCCCTTGCACTTTCTTTCAAATTGTACTCGATTTCGCGACTTGAGTCCAAGTTAATAATGAGTGCATTATTTGTTGTTGAAGAAACTCCAAAATGCAGCATGTTAGCCCCATGGTAAAAACGCTGAATTAAACAGTTGACACACGGTACGAGGCACCGAATGAGATTTGTGAAAAGGCAGGTGCATTGTCCCAGTGTATTGTTAGCAGCTTCAAGGCGCCTGCATGAGTGTGGATCTGCTTCTCTCCCCGGCGGGAAGAGAGGGGAACTGATGGAAACAATATGTGTGTTTAAAATATATATATATATATATATATATATATTAACAGGCACAGACCCGGGCAAAGAGCGCTTCGTTCCCACAGCCTCGCCTTACCGATTCCCACGGCCATCTACCCAGACTCACAAACAAAATATCCAGCCGAGTCCCCACGCATTCAGGGCAGCAGCAATCTCGGTGAAAACGAGTGTGCTTGAAATACGGTGTTCCGAGCCTCCCGTACATTCTATGCCTAAGAGTTACAAAGGCCATCGATCTCGTCCTCGTGTCATACTCCTCACCTTTAGTGGGAGAAATCCTTATTGTAGTATCAATGTTATTTAGTTTGTCTCCTATAATATTGTTTTTTTTTAAATTTATTTCTCTGCCGCCAAGCTTCAGATCTGGTTTCCGGCCTAAGGCCTAAATACTTTGTTTTCTCTCCTCTCTTGCTCGCGCTCTCTCTCTCTCTGTCTCTCTTACCTGACAGTTTGAAGGACTGATTCTCCCCGTTCACGTTACAAGCCGTGGGCATCAGAGGGGACGGATTGACCACAGATGCCGTGCAGGAGCCGCTGAGTAATCCGTCTATAGTGAATGGGACACTGGCAGACTGCAGTTGGTGCCCTGCGAGCTCGTACACATGGTGATGAGTAAGGGGGTAGTGGAATCCTACCATACTGGCCAAGGTACCTCCGAACTGAGCATGGTGATGCTCCAGAATCCTGCTATCCATCATCTCCCTGCAGGGGGAAAAAAAGAGGCGAGGGAGAGAAAGAGGGGACAGAAAATGCTTGCACTTAAAGGAATTGGGTGAACTTCAAAAATGTATGCAGGAAAAGTAGAAAAGCGGTAGACATGCTAGTGGACGGGGAGGATGTGTCTTTACTTTATGAACATAAAGGACCCAATAATTAGCTCAGGCTTTGGGAATTTGGGACCAATAAGAAACGTTAATCGCGTCTGACGTCAGAGACGTATAGTCGTTCTGTGTTGGTACCAGTGGGTATTAAGACCGCTTGAAAACGTTTCCATATCGATCGCTAATTATACATGACATCCACCTCAATAAACAATATATGAGCTGTCAAAACAATGCAGGAAGATTTGACGAGTACGGGCCCTGGCTCCCGCTGGTTGATTGGTACCTGGTTAAATACTAGGCAGAGTACAGAGTAAACATATGCAATTTCTCCCGCATCCTCGTACAACACGCACTAATAGATTATTTTCCCTTTCTCTCTCCCAAACATTGACCATCGTGTTGTCCAGGATTTTTTTTTTTTTTGAAAAGAGGGAACGATTTCCTCGGTCAGCTTTTAAACTGATGTCGGGCCAATTACAGGGACACATTGAGCGGCAAATAGACTGATCGGATAATAGGGGATTCATCAGCTACTGTTTCCAAAGCTGTCACAATGCATTTAAAAGAACATGATATTTCATCTTCGGCGTTTTCTCTAGACTGCTCAGTCACTTCGAATATTTAAAGCTACGGTGACGCTGCCTGATATATATAAATATATGGGGAAATCTTTAAACCTGCCTCGCGCTCCTTATTGAAAATATCGACAACAATAAGTAAATATTGAATTATTAATCAGAGGACGGTGTTAATTAAACGCAGGTCACACCACTGCTTGGGGTGCAAGGAGGCAGATTATTTTTCTCCCCCACATATTTTCCTCCTGGAAAAAAATATCAGCTACTTTCCCTGAACCGGTGATTAATGGTAATGAGCCCGGGTCCAGCTTTGTTCTAATTAAATTATATTCCCCATTGAAGTTTCCAAATTCGCTCTCAGCCGCCGAGCTGTAAAGAGAAAAACAATTAGACAAAGAATTTCGCTGCTTTGAAATAACGCCGATTTTTTTTAAAGTAAAATTAATTCGTTCAAATCATATTATGGAGAGGAGACGGCAGCCTACGAAACACAAAGTTTGGAGAAATTCTTTCGCACGGGTACAAGGGATGGTTGGAAGATGGTCCCGGGAAGGGGAGGGGGGGGGGGGGGATTAGGAAATATGGCACTGCAGTTGCCCTGGTTTTAATCGCCTTCGTTTAGAAATTTAGTGATCTTAATTTAAGAAAAAATGTTGCGCACACTAATGTTATTTCTCTCGGGCCTTTCATATTTCTGGTAATGGGGCTATAAATTGTAAATAAATAAAATTAAATCTGAGTCAGTGCTACATTAAACTCACATTATTCATTGAATTGTACCCTCCTTCCATGTGAAAACAGTCCGAATGAGTGAATCCACGTTAAATTTAAAATGTACAAGCTCTATTAATACCGTGCTTTCTGATTACATCTTTCATATTCTTTTCATCTTCCCTTCATCTTAATGGATTTAAAAATAAAATTATTAGGCGTTGTTCTGTCGAGAATATTAATCTTTTCGCGTCCTTCGCGAACTCAGATTGAATTTCGTAAATTGATGGGGTGCCGCTTTGGTTGACAATTGATTTTGATTTGTCATGTCCTTGCGCCCGAAGAGGGAGAGGGGAAAATAAAGTTGCTCAAATATTATTGCAAAGGTTGGCTAGGCGTTAACCGTCTGCCTTATTGATTGCGAAGACGGGAAGATGACCTGAGGCTGAGTACAGGAGATATGGAGTCCTGAACTTTCTCGTTCGCCCTCCCGTCCGCTGTCGTGGATGGTTCTCGCACCAACAAAACTTGGTCTGAAGAAGGGTCTCCACCCGAAACGTCAGCTATTCCTTCTCTCCAGAGACGCCACCTGTCCCGATGAGTTCCTCCGGCATTTCTTGTCTATCTTCGGTTTCTGCAGTTCCTTCCTAAACAAAACTTTGAGATTGTTTGGAGCACGTGAGGTGACTGGAACACGGGAAAGGGGGTAGAGTCGGGTCGGGAGGTGGGGTGCGGGAGTAAGACAACCCATCACAAGTCAAGACATATATTTAGGACGAGATACCTGCGGCAGAAGGTGCCCGGGAGAGAGAAGAGTTTAAACTGTAGGTACACAAAAATGCTGGAGAAACTCAGCGGGTGCAACAGCATCTATGAAGCGAAGGAAATAGGCAACGTTTCGGGCCGAAACCCTTCTTCAGACGGGGGTGATAAACTGTTATCACCCAGGCAACGAAGAGATGCAGTACAGGAAGCCTTGGCCTGTGGGTGACGAAATTTACATTTTTGCAATAATCCGGGCAAGGTGAAAATCATGCTTTAAAATTAAAGCCACCCAATAAAATTGGCGATGACACGAAATCAGTGCTGAAAACGAGCTCGCGTTACTCAAAATTTTAGCTGGACAGGAAAGCAAGTGAGAGAAGGCTCTATTGAAAGAAATGAGATGTTTGTTTTATTTTTTGCAATATGTGGGAGTTATTAACGTGAAAAGTACAAATAACATTTTTAAAGTCCGTTATGTGTCGCCGCTTGCAAGCAATGCCCGGTCGAATATTTCCCGATTCTTAATTGAATGATGGTGCCATCGTGCCAAAGTCCGATATGGAGCCGGCCATTATACTAATATTTTTTAAAAGAGACCAAATTTACAGTTTGACTTATAAGAGACGGAGTAATAGGAATGGAGGGAAGTATTAATGCTCGGGGTCGGAGAGGCCAAGGGCCGCACTTTTCACCGTAATTTAATTTAACTTTCTATAAATACTAAATGTAAACTGTAGCCACTGGACCCGAATTTGCCTGTAGCAATAAACGCTTCATTTTCTGTTTGAGCTTTGTGGCTGCAGTACCGGAGACGTGTCTGTGAATACAGGGAGGCTTTAATCAAGCCCAGGCGATGGGACTTTTCCCTCTTTATTACAAAGAATTAATTCGACTTATTTGACCAATTTCTGGAGCTGACAGAATGTTAATTTGAGCTGGATTCTCTTCCTCCGCTCACTGCCTGACCCCTGACTCGTGATTGGCGTGTTGTAATAACTTGTATCTTTCAACATAAGCCCTGATAATTGTTACCTTATTACCATGCAAATTGTTTAATTAATATTATTATGAAGAAGCATATAATCCATTCGTCACTTGACCTCAGTCCGCACTGCAACCGGCTTTCGCATTCTGAATCTGTAAAATTTTAATCGTGGAAGGTTTAATGTTTCTAACAGTCTTTGTAAAAAAATCTCTTAAAGCGTTTGAGAGCACGCTTTAATGGAGAGCGCTGTCGTTTGATGAGACTTTCTTTGTGTTGTAGTACTGCAGTCAATCTGCACAAATTATGGAAATCGTTTATTTTTTTTATTTTATACATCAAAATTCTATAATTGCCTGCATGACATTTGGTTATAAAAGCGGATGCTTTAAAGGCACCCTTCAACTGTGATTCCCAGGCACAGGTTTCTGTGCACTTGCCAAAGCAAAACAGACCAGCAACTCAATGAAAGCAAGCCCTTGACACAAAGTCCTCGGAGACATTGCATTTAAATACGTTTTCTTACACGAGAGTGACATTGTCAGATGCTAGCTTTAATTAACTTGATAATAAGACGTACACGCGGTGCATTCAGGACAGCTCGCTTCGCCATGTTCCTCTTTATCTCGTTAAGGTTATCTATTCCAACCGCTTGTCTCTTTTTTGTGTGCTGTTAGTAGTGAAATTGGTCGTTGATTATAATCCCAGTATCCAGAAATATTCAGGAAAAGAAGCTGTCCCATTTTTTTCTTTATTTAAACAAGTCTCCCTCCCTCTCTATCTGTTGGAGAGCCTCTCCCCCCCCCCCCCCAATGCCCCACTCTCCACAGTTTAATCACTTTAACTCGAATGTCATTATTCTATGGGTATTAAAACAAACTTGGTGTGGGGTGGTTAAGAAAGGCGTGCGCGCACACACATACACTCCACACCAACACGGGAACGGGGGTGCTGCCAATGTTTCCAGTACACATACGCGCCACACACAGACACACACACACACACACACAAGAAATCCATCATTAAAACTGAGGAACATTTAACAACTTACAGATGGGCTGTTAATGGTTATTTAATTCTTAGGCGTGAGAGTGCTTTTGTTGGAGAGTGATTTAATGGAATATAAATGCGTGTAAAACACATATGCGAAGCACAATACCAAACTAGATCGTATAGAGTGACTCAAACAGCAAGCAACTGAACTCGCACACCGCCCATACAACTCTGATGTCAATATTACTTTAAATTGCACAAAATCAAATTTATTTTTAATTAGCAAATTAATAGGCGGCAGTTGAGGGTTTTAATTACTCAATTAACTTCACGCAAGTTAATTTTTAACTATCTAAATTAACTTGCACATTACTCGATTTGCTGATAATTATGGAATTAAATCTAAATTAATTGTCGCAGGTGATTTGATCCGGCGCCGGAGTTGGATCGGATCGCAATTAAAGAGCAACGTGTTTTCTTTCCTCTCTCTCGGTTCTTGATGTATAACAGTTCGAGGCTTGGAAATGCATTTTTTTAAAGTGTGGTGAGAGAGAGAGAGGGAGAGGGAGAGCGAGGGAGAGAAATTCTTTCTAAATTCCCTTCAGATCCGCACTCGCTGCTTAATCCTGACAATTAAAATGCTGCCCATCTAATTATCTATAGATTGTACAGACTGTCAATGGAGACACCAAGGCGATTGGACTGGACGTTTTTTTTTAAATTTCACTATATTTCAGATGGAGACCAAAAAGTAATTCGCTTCAAATTACCTCTGACATACTAATACCCTTCAAATCTTCCCCTCCCCACTCTACCTCACTTTGCCTGGTGCATACAAAACTGAATGTTAAATGAGCGCGGAGTTTGTTAATAATATCCAAAGTTCCATCAGAATAATAATTTCATTTCAATTAAAACTGACTTATCACCTTTCCTAAAACGTGCTTAATATGCAAAAATTATCAATGCTTGATCGAGCCCAAATCAGCAGCCTAATTGTAATCTGGTTGATCGGCTCCTTGTCGCGGCTCTCCGCTTACATTAACACACGAGAGAGGCGCTCGAAATAGAACTAATTTGCCCGCATCCCCGGGGAAATTGCCTTCGCCATATTAACATCTTAAAAATATAGTAATGATATAATTTGAGAAATGGTGACGCCAATTTGCATTTCAGCGCCTGTGCGCTAATCACTCCAGAATTGATGGCCCCTGGATTAAATATATATTATAAATTCCTATTATAATATATTTTAAAACCTCAGTAATTAAACATAATTGGAATTCTGACCAAGGTTTGTCGGGGGGCAGGGTGAGGCGAGGTGGTGCCTATGGGTTTAAATATCGCCAGCTCTATTTAGCTCCATGAACTTTGGATTGAATGATATCCCCTTTTGATGGAAAAAAAGTATTTTATTTGCAAGGTAAAATAACCCCCCCCCCCCCCCCCCCCCGTTACTACAACCCTTTGGTAGAAATAGCCAAAGTTAACTCATCTTGGGATGGAGTGGTGTCAATATTTTCTAATTATATCAATTCTTCATTACTTTCCCCTTCTTTATGTGGAACTCGTTGTTTTTAATCTTATTTGTATTTTATGTTCCTCTGTTTCCCTTCTGCTTCACTATTTGTCCCCCCCCCCCTTGAATCACTGCACCCCCACCATCCCATCCATTTTCTTTCACTCTCTCCCTTGCCTTTATCCACTTTCTTCCATTTCCCTCCCCTTTCCATCCACCCACACAGCCCTGGGGCTGTTCAATTCAAAGTTGGCCAACACACCCAGAGCTGTGCATTCCAATCAGACTCTTCCTCTCAATATCTACCTCTTTCAGTTGAAACATTTAACTTTTTGAGGGGGTAAATAAAATCAGAAATGTGAAGTGCATCCAAACAAAACAGTACAAACTTTATACAGTCTGAGTGTAATCTGTCCTTTGTTGCCCTCTTGTGTACAGTCTGCAAGTGTTTTCCAAGTATGGATTGCCCATGTGTGTGTCAGAGTATATTTCTATGGATTGCATGTCTAAAGGTGATTATGGTCATTGAACTCATTTCAATTTCAGTTCATCTTTGAGTGGTTTTGATATATTTCATTGTCCAGGTGTGATTTTCCGTGTATCTTTAAGTGTAAGTTGCACAGTCCGTGAACTGCAGAATATCTCAGCATTTAGTTTCCCAGTCACCTAACTGATTTCCACCAATTGCTTAAAAATTGGAGGTAATCTGTGTGTATGAATTGTGCAGTACCTCTTTCTGAGTGTCTTTCAGTGTTCGACTGAATCTTGGTTTGATTAAGTTACAGTGAAATACAAGGTGTCTCAGTGTGATCCTGAGTGTGTTGTGTGAACTTTCAGAATAATATTGGTTTCTATGCAGATTTAGTAATATTTTTATGTTTGTCTGAGTGTAAATGGTTTACTCTCACTGTGTGGTATTCTTTCTATTAATTGTAATGCTTGTCACTTGAGGTAAATTTCACTGTATCTTTTGGGAGTTTCAGTGTAATCTGGATTAATGATTTTAACATTTTGCCATCTGATTGAGAGTTAGATACATGTCACAGTGTTTTATTGTGTCACAAGTTTTGTATAACATTTCAGTATTAATTATCTTCAGTGTATGAATAAATTGTGTGTTGCTGCCTGGAAGTGTTTCAGAGTATCTCAGTTCCACTTGGAATTTAGTAGGCCACTAAATGCAGGGGTTGTAATGTGTTAGCATGTATTGGATGTGTTCCTCTCCATTTTCTCATGTGTCACAACATGCATTACTTTCTTACAATGAACTGTTGGAAGAATTTCAAACCGTGTGTGTAATTTTACACATCAGCATTGGAGAAAGTCTTCTGCAATGCACATGAATGTTTAAGAATGCTACATCACAATGGTAGTCAGTGCTTGGGAAGAGTATCCGCAGAATGAAAGGCCATTGAATGCACAATATTCTATCTCTCCTTAAATGCTAAAGCTCATAATGTACAACCCAGTGAAGGGGAGGAAGGAGGGCAGAGGTTGCATTGCTAACAGAAGGGGAAGAAAGAAGGACCTAGATAGGATAGGCAAATGATAGGCTGGACCAAAAATCAAAGTTTTGCTCTTTTTGATAGGGTAGACAGTCAGAACCTTTTCCCCAGAGTGTAAATGACAAAAACAAGAGGGGATGGGGGAACGATAGAGGAGATGTGTGGGGCAAGCTTCTTACACATAGATTGGTGAGTGCCTAGAATGTGCTGGCATTGATGGTGTGGAAGTAGATGTGTTAAGAGTCTTTTAGAGAGGCACGTGGATATGCTGGGACAGAAGGGATATGGCAGAGGAGATTATTTACATCAGCTTCATGTTTGGCACAGACATTGAGGACAGAAAGGCCAGTTCCAGTCTTGTAGAGTAAAGCAGGGAAATGTGTAAAGACAGGAATGAGATAGAGGGTAAACACATGGTGACAGTATAGGTAAAGGTGGAACAATTAATGACAGTAGCACAGAATCAAGGAAGCATTGCATGTGCAAATGTAATTCAGAAGATCTCAAAATCAGATTAGACCAAGGGCAAAGAACTTTGGGGGAAACTTGTTCAAAACCCTGCACCTTCATTAGGTTTGTATATACTGCAGAAGAGCACATGTACTCTGTATATGTAAGAGAGTACTAGGCCATTATGATGCATGTTTCTGTGTGGGAGAAATGTTAATGTAATTCAACCTGTGTGAGTAATAAGGTAGGAGCATGTGTCAGTGGATTAAATAAATCAAAAGATTCAACAAATAAATATTTTGTTCATTCTTTATGAATGAAACCACAAAATCTCCTGAAAAACAATAAGAACTTCAAGAAATTACAGGAAGGATAGACACAAGGTAACTGGAGTAACTCAACAGGTCATGCAGCATCTCAGGGGGGAAAAGGATAGGTGACGTTTCGGGTCGCGACCCTTCTTCAGACTCCTCTTCTGTCTAAAGAGGGATCCTGAACCGAAAAGTTAGCCATCCTTTTTCACCAGAATACGCTGCCTGACCTGCTGAGTTACCTCAGCACTTTGTGTCTATCTTTGGTATAAACCAGCATCTGCAGTTCTCTTTCCCTACAAGAAATTACTGCTTCTCTCTACCCACGAAATTATGCACTTGTAATAGGATGCAGCAGCGGTTCATGAGACTAACTCCTGGGATATGGTTTGTCAGATTGGCCTGTACTCTTCAGAGTTTAGAAACATGAATTGGTCTTACTGAAACATTCAATATTCTTCCAAGCTTTGACAGGGTGGGTTCAAGTACTGTTTCTCCTGGCGAAAGTGTCTCGAACCAAAGGTCATCATCTCAAAATTAGGGCTCTGTCATTCGAGACAGGTATGAGAAGAGATTTGTTTTCATCCAGTGGCAGTGGATCTTTGGAATTCACCATGTTAGAGGACTGTGGAGTCTTATTTGTTGAGTATCTTCTAGACAATGACAATAGGTTTACGGATAGCATGAAAATCCAAGAGTCAGTGCAGGAAAGTGGTACTGAGGAAATAGATCAGCCATAATAAAATTAAATGGTGAAGTAATCACACTGAGCCAAAAATGGCATCCTCCTGCTTCATCTTCTTCTGTTCTTGTAAGTAGATTTTATGTTATGGTAAATTTGTTTGAGAGTTTATCAGCGCCTGTAAAGCTATTAGTTTCAATGTGCCAGCTTGTCTATATATCAGTAACTTCATGAGAGAATTCATATCAGTGGGTGCAGGCAATCCATTTTGAATTGATATATACTTGAGCGCATTATGTCAATCTGCCTTAAAGTTTGATCAATGTGTCAGTGAGGGTATTTGATTCAAAACGTTGGTGTCCATTTGTATCAGTGTGAGGAAAGTGTATATTTCAGAGTCAATTTAAGTTTAACCCACTGAAGTTTTCTTAATACTGCCACAGGACAGATCCACAAAATACTTGGAAAGAATACTGACATCCACAGTGTGAAGATACTGTACATATACCAGTGTTTCGGGGACACCTCTCTTTCGATCTCTCAGTCTCCATCACAGAGGACTGACTATTGACCAAAGTCTACCACGAATCCACTGACTCCCACATTAAAGTTGACTACACCTCTTTCAACCCCGTCTCTTGCAAGGATGTCCCTTATGACAATTTCTCCATCTACACTGCATCTGCTCACTAGATGCTTTCCACTAGGTTATCCGAGATGTCCTCTTTCCTCAGAAAACGTGACTCCCCCTTTGCTGTTGTATGTGGATGGCTCACCCACTTCTTCTGTGTCCTGCAGTTCTACTCTCACTCCCCCTCGCCAAGGATAGACATCCCCAGACAGTTACATTTAACACCATCAGCTTTTGTGTCCAACGCATCATCCTCCAACATTTTTGCCACCTTTGACATTATTCCACCACCACATCTTCCAATCTCAACTTATTTCTGCAGAGACCACTCCCTCGTGACTTATTGGTTCACTCATCCCTTTCCACCCAACCCGCACCCCACATAGGTACTTTCCCCTGAAACCGCAGGGGATGTAACAGTTGTCCCTATACTTCCTCCCTCATCTCTATCCAGGGACCCCAGCAGCTCTTCCAGATGAGGAAGAAGTCCATGTGCACCTCATCAAACCTCCCTACTGCCTTTGGAGTTCACATTATGAATTCCTTCACAATAGCATGACCAAGCGTAGTCAAGGTGATCGCTGTGCTCAGTCCAACAAGACCTACTGGATATCTCGGTTGCTAATCATTTTAACTCCCATTCCCACACCAACCTTTCTGTCCTTGGCTCCCTTCATTGCCAGAGTGAGGTCATGTTCAAACTGGATGAACAGCACCTTGTATTCTGCTTGGGTAGCTTTCAGCCCAATGGTATAAACGATGAATTCTCAATTTTTAAGTAATGCTCCCAATTTCCCCTCTCTCTTTCCTGTGCTCCCCACCCTGATGTATGCCCATTTCACCCGCTACCCTGCCCCCACTCCCTCAAATCCCATGCCCATCCTTCCTTTGAGCTGTACATTTCACTCCTTTCTTTGCTTATCTGATACCATTTTGTCTCCTTTTCATCTCTGGCCTTTGTCACCATCCATCTGTCTATCAAATCCCCTCACCTGTATCATAAGGTCATAAAGTCATAAGGAATAGGAGTAGAATTAGGCCATTTGGCCCATCAAGTCTACTCTGTCATTCAATCAAGGCTGATCTATCTTTCCCTCCTAACCTTATTCTCATGCCTTCTCCCCATACCCTCTGACACCTGGTGGTATCCACCTATCACTTCCCAGGCTTTACCCACCACTCATCTCTTTTTCAGCTTTCACCCCACACTCTGGTTGGTCTGAAGAAGGGTCTTGATCCGAAACATAGTCTGTCCATTTCTTCCACAGATGCTGCCTGAGCCGTTAATTTCCTCCAGCACTTTGTCTTTTGCTCAACGCTCCAGCATCTGCAGTTCCTTGAGTTGCTTCTTGCAGTGAGCATGTACTCAATTGTGATGGTGTTTATATTAAGTTTTGAATTTTCAACATGTTTATCTAATGATAGGATATTTTATTTTGTGATTGGTGCAGCATGTGTTGAATCTGTTGGCATGTCAATATCGATGTGCAAGTGTTTATCTCATGTTATGAATCTGTTAGCATAGTGATATCAGCATGTGAGGGTGTTTATATCAGGGTGTTGAGAGTGTTTAGATCAGGGTGCGATGATGCTTGGCATCTGTTGAATCAGCTTGGTCTTATAATTGTGAATACATTTATAATGACATTAAAAGGTATTCTATCAGGGCGCAATGTTTGTATCAAGCTGCGTGGGCGGATACATTAGATTGTTCTAATCAATATCAGGATATGAGTGTGTTTACACCAGGATTCAGTGTGTTCATATGAGTTTGATTTATCAGGGTGTGAATGGGATTCTATCATGTAACAGCATGGTTATATTGGGTGTGAGTATTCAGTCAACATGTAAGTGTGTTTGTATCAGAGTTAGTTGATATTTATGTGTAGGAAAGTACTGCAGATGCTGGTTTAAATCGAAGGTAGACACAAAATGCTGGACTAACAGCAGGACAGGCAGCATTTCTGGAGCGAAGCAATTGGTTGACGTTCCGGGTTGAGACCCTTCTCCAGCATTGGTGTCTATCTTTGGTTGATATTTAGTTTGTTTTGTGGGACTGTATAACCAATTGATCATTGTTTATATCAGAGTGCAGAATTTTTACAAAAAGGTTAGAGTATCTTTGTGTAAGAGTGTGATTGCACAGAAACAGGCTCTTTGACGCAACAAGTCCACACTGGCCATCAAGCACAGATATACATGAATCCTACAATAATCCCTTTTTTTTTTTCCTCAGTGTATTTCCATCAGTTAGCGAGGTATTTCCATTCCACCATTTCTGTAGCTGAATTAATACTTTGACAGCCTTCCTCACAGAAGGTGACCCCATCGATTTTGGTGTCATCTGTAAACTTACTGACCAACCCATCTTTGTTTACGTCCAAGTCATTTACATATATCACAAATAGCAGCGGTCCCAGAACAGATCCCTGTGGAACTCCACAGGTCACAGACCTCCATGGTGAATATTGTCCTTCCAACACAACCCTCTGTATCCAGTTCTGAATCCATATGACCAAGTCACTATTAATCCTGTAAATCTTAATCTTCTGGATCAGCCTACCATGGGAACATGATCTAATGCTTGATCGAGACAACATCCACTGCCCTACCCCAATGATCATCTTTGTCACCTCAAACAAAACAATCGTTAATAGATGCGACATGTACAAAGCTATGCAGACTGTCACTAATTTACTCATTCTCTTCCAAATGGGAGCAAATCCTACCCTGATGAATCCTCTCCAATAGTTTCCCTACTAATGACATGAGGCTCATTGGCCTTTGGTTCCCTGGATTCTCTCTACTTCCCTTCTTAAATAAAGTAAGTAAGTAAGTTTATTGGCCAAGTATTCACATACAAGGAATTTGCCTTGGTGCTCCGCCCACAAGTAACAACATGACATACAGTGACAGTTACGAATGACTCAGAAAACACTAAACATTAATAATAATAAAACAGTAATGATAAAACACCATTGATCAAGCATGTGAACCAACAAAATACCAGATCAAAGGGAGGCTACAAATTTTTGGCTGTTGAGTAGAGCAACTACTCATGGATAAAAACTGTTTTTATGTCTGGCTGTGGCAGCTTTGACAGTCCGGAGTCACCTTCCAGAGGGAAGTGATTCAAAGAGTTTGTGGCCAGGGGTCAGAGATTATCTTGCCCGCTCGCTTCCTGGCCCTTGCAGTGTACAGTTCATCAATGGAGGGAAGGTTGCAGCCAATAACCTTCTCTGCTGATCGGACGATTCGCTGCAGCCTCCAGGTGTCATGCTTGGTGGCTGAGCCAAACCAGACCATGATGGAGAAGGTGAGAACAGACTCTACGATGGCTGTGTAGAATTGGACCATCATTGCCTGTGGCAGATTGTGCTTCCTCAGCTGCCGTAGGAAGTACATCCTCTGTTGTGCCTTTTTGACTGTGGAGTCGATGGTAGCCCCCCACTTAAGGTCCATGGAGATGATGGTTCCCAGGAATTTAAAAGACTCCACAGATGTAACTGTGGTGTTGTTGATGGTGAGTGGGGTGAGGGGACGGGGAGCCCTCCTAAAGTCTACAATCAATTCCACTGTCTTAAGAGCATTGAGCTCTGGGATGTTGCGACGGCACCAGGATGCCAGCTGTGACATTTCCTGTCTGTAGGCAGATTCCTCCCCATCCTGGATCAGTCCAATCAGGGTTGTGTCATCCGCAAACTTGAGAAGCTTGACAGAGGTGTCTGTGGAGGTGCAGTCGTTGGTGTAGAGGAGAGGGGAGAGTACGCAGCCTTGCGGTGCTCCTATGCTGAGCGTTTGTGGAGCAATATTAGCTACTCTCCAGTCCTCTAGGACCACCTGTGGCTAGAGAAGACACAAAGATTTTTGTCAAGGGTGCCACAATCCCCTTTCTTGCCTCTCCCAATAACCCGGGATAAATCCGATCAGATTTTTGGATTTATCCACCCTAATGCTCTTCTGGAGCTCCAACCCTTCCTCCTCAAAGTCAGACTGCACTTGCATCAGCATTCTCCATGCTGATCTGACTGTCCTCCATATCCTTCTGAAAACAGATGCAAAGTACTCGTTTAGTACCTCACCGGCATCCCCAGACTCGAAGCACAAATTCCCTCCTTTATCCTTCAGTGGTCTTACCTTCTTCCAGGTTATCCTCTTATTTTTAATATAGATGCCTGTATAAAAAGCTTAAGGATTTTATTTAATCGGACTCACCAAAGCCATTTTGTGGCCCCTTTAGGCCCTTCTACTCGTCAGCTTAAGTTCTTTCCTCCTTTCTCTATATTCCCCAGAGGCCCTGTCTGATTCAAACTTCTTACACCTTGCATGCTTTTAGTTTCTTTTTCTTCTTTACTAAATTTACGATCTCTTTGGTCATCCCTTTACCGTCCTTATCCATCCTCCTTACTGGAACATGAGCAGCAATCAACTTGTCTTTAAACAACTCCCACATGTCAGATGTGGACTTACCCAATAACAATTGCTCCCAGTGTACCCTCCTGAGCTCCTGCCCAATAACATTAGAAGTGTGCCTTACTCTAATTTAGTATTTTCCCACAAGGTCCAATCTTCTCCCTATTCAAATCTTAAAAGTTATTGAGTTGTGATCCCTATCCCCATAATGCTCTTTCACTGAAACACCAGACCAGGCTCATTTCCCAATACAAGATCCAGTATGTTGCCTTCTCGGGTTAGACTGTCTACATAATGTTTCAAGAAACCTTCTTGGATGCACCTCAAATATTCTGCTCAGTTTAAGCCTTTGGCACTGAGCAAGTCCCAGTCAATATTGGGAAAGATAAAATCACTCACTCAGACCTTTTAATACCTCTAGTTCCCTCTCCCCTGACTTTCAGTCTGAAGAGGGTCCTCGACCCGAAACAACACCTATTTCTTTTCTCCAGAGATGATGTCTGACCTGCTGAGTTACTCCGGCATTTTGTGTCGATCTTCTGCAGCATCTGCAGTTACCAGCATCTGCAGTTACTTTCTACACTAAGATAACCCTGAGCTTTGGCATCATTTGGTAGTCTATTGATACATATCTGTTCCTCTATCTTCTGCTTGCTATTGAGGGGCCTGCAGTATAATTCCATTAGAGTGCTTGCACCTTTCTTATTTCTAAGCTTCACCCATACTGCCTCAGTGGACAAACCCTCCAGTACATTCTCCCTGAGTGCCACCGTGACAATCTCCATGACCAGTAGCTCCATTCTCTTTTCCCTCCTTCTCAATCACATCTGAAACATCAAAATCCCGGAATATTGAACCGTCAGTCATGTCCGTCCCGCAACCTCTTTCCCACAATGGCCTCAACATCATAATGTTGAGGCCATGATCACAATCAGCTCAGGGAGTTAGATGTGGCCCTTGTGGCTAAAGGGATCAGGGGGTATGGAGAGAAGGCAGGTACAGGATACTGAGTTGGATGATCAGCCATGATCATATTGAATGGCAGTGCAGGCTCAAAGGGCCGAATGGCCTACTCCTGCACCTATTTTCTATGTTTCTATAATCCCAAGCATCAATCCAGGCATTGAAATAAACACACTTCAGCCCATCAGCGTCACCATATACCTTCACCTCACTCTGCCTGTCCTCCCTTTGAGACTTACTGGTCCTAATCTCTACTTTCCCATCTCTACTTGCAGTTTCTGACCTACAGCTCTGGTTCTCAGCCCCCCTGCCTCTAGTTTATACCCTCCTGAGTAACAATAGCAAGCTTCTCTGCAAAGATACTGGTCCCTTTCAAGTTCAGATGCAACCCATCCCTCTTGTACAGGTCACCTCTGCCCCAAAAGAGATCCTAATCATCAAAAAATCTGAATCGCTGCCCCATGCACCAACACCTGAGCCATGCATTCATCTGTCCTATCTTCCCATATCAACTCTCACTCGCACATGGCACTAAGATTAATCCAGAGATGACCAATCTTGGGATCCTGCTTTCCCATCTTCTGCCTGACTTCCTATATTAACTTTACAAGACCTCATTCCTTTACCTATCTGTTTCATTTGTGCCAAGGTGCGCAATGACATCCAGCTACTTGCCCTTCCCCTTGAGAATGTTCTGCAACCATTCTGAGATATCCTGTACCCTCGCACCTTGGACGCAAATCACCATCCTGGAGTCTTGTTTGCTGTCACAGAATCTCCTGTCTGTGCCCCTAACTAGCATATCTCCCATCACTATGTCTCTGTCTGACTTTTCCCTTCCCTGCTGTGCCTCAGAGCCAGGCCCAACACCACAGGCTGGACACCACAGGTGAGATTATCCAGCTGCAGATCCAGTTCCTTAACGCAGTGCGTAAGGAGCTGTAGCTGAATATACTTACTGCAGGTATAGTCCTCAGCGGCAATACCCCTGACTTCCAACATCTTGCAGGAAATATTGCCAGCAGATACAGTAAGCTTATGGGGATGGTCATGAAGCTAATGGGTTCAATATCGTTAAACAATTTGACATTACAAATGAGGAGGTGTTGCTGATCTGTAGGTGAATGATGGTGGATAAATCTCAGGGGCTGGCCCAGTCTATCCTAGGATGTTGTGGGAAGCAAGTGAAGAAAATGCTGGGGACCTGGCAGAGAATATTTTAATCTCCATTAAGTGTGGGTGAGGTATCTGAAGGCTGGAAAATGGCAAACATTGTGATTTTTTTCTACAGAACTGCTGCAAGGACAAGCAAGTGCTTGGTGAGGATGGAAGTGTGATAGCCATTGTGCATATGGACATTCACAAGTCTTTTGACAAGATCCTGCAAGGTGGGCTTTTTTGGAAGGTTCGATCACATAGGATCTAGGGTAAGGTAGCCAAATGAATACAAAATTGGTCTGGTGGAAGGAATCTATGAATGGTAGTGGAGGAATGTTTTATACATTGGTGGCCTGTGATCAGTGTAGTATTGCAGGCATCAGTGCTGGATCCCCTGTTGTTTGTAATGCATTAATAATTTGATTGTAAATTAAGGTGATAAGATTTGTGGCATGAACAGTGCAGAAGGTTAGCCAAGGTTGCAAAAGGATCTAGATTAACCAGGATAATGGGCAAAGAAATAGCTGATGGGAATTAACTCTGACAAATGTGAAATGATGCATTCTGTAGGGTTAAACCAGGGCAGCACATACACAGTGAATGGTAGGGCACTTGGGGGTGTTGTAGAATAGGGAGACTGAGTGGTACAAATACATGGTTCCTTAAAAGTGGCGACACAGGTAGAGAGAATGGTAAAGGAGGCATATGGCACTCTTGCCTTCTTCGGTCAGGGTATTGAATACAAATGTTTCAATGTAGGGTTACAACTGTTGATTAGTGTAGGTGCCAGGGGTTATGGGGAGAAGGCAGGAGAAGGCAGGTTTGAGAGAGAAAAATAGACCAGCCATGATTGAATGGCAGAGTAGACTTGATGAGCCGAATGGCCCAATTCTGCTCCTAGAATGTATGAATTTATGAACTGTTAAATACACTGACGAGACCACATGGAGTATTGATGTTGCCAGAACTGAAGGTCTTGAGTTATAGGATAGGCTAGGGCAGTTTTCCCTGGAGTAAAAGAGTATGAGGGGTTTATAGAGGTTTATAAAATCACGATGGATGTAGATAAGGTGGATGATCACAGTCTTTTTCTTGGGGTAGGTGAATCTAAAACAAAAGGGCATAGGTTTAAGGTCATTGGGGAACATTTAAAGGGGACAGAGGATGGTGGGTATGTAGAATACGCTGCCAGAGAAAGTTGTAAAGACAGGTACAATTACAATATTCAAAAGGCATTTGGACTGCTTTATGGATATGAAAGATTTAGGGATCAATGCTGGGTCCCCATTGTTGGTCATACATTCATGATTTGAATATAAATGAAGGTGGCAGGATTAGTGGCATGGACAGTGAAGAAGGTTAGCCAAGGTTGCAAAAGGATCTAGATTAACCAGGAAAGTGGGCCACACACAGGTAAATTGGACTAACTCAGGTAGGTATCTTGGTCGACATGGGTGGATTAGGCCAAAGGATCTGTTTCCATATTGGATGATTCCATAACTCTATGACTCTATGACACTATGTACAGTATCTATCCGGAATGCATTGCGTATACATCTGCGATGCACCTAGTATACATCTGGGACACATTGTGTATATCCCTGGGGAATGATGTGTATACACTTCAGAGGTATTCTGTATTCATCTGGGACACACTGTGTATATGTCTTGGAAATTATGTGTATGTACCTCAGAGATACACTGTATACATGTGGGACACACTGTGTATACATCTGCAACACAATGTCTTTAAGTCTTGGAGGCATTATGCTTATATCTGGGAAGCAGTGTGTTTAGATGCACTGAGTATAGGTCTTGGTCAAGTCAAGTCAAGTCAAGTTTATTTGTCACATACACATACGAGATGTGCAGTGAAATGAAAAGTGGCAATGCTCGTGGACTTTGTGCAAAAACAAACAAACAAACAAACAAACTACAACAGAATGGAAGAATAGAATCACATATTCTTTTACATATTAAATATTGTGGGCGGAAGGAAAAAGGGGAGAAAAACAGGGGAAAAACAAAAAACAGCAATTTTTTTTAAACAGTAGAGTGGTACAGTGAAGTTAGTCCCTGGTGAGATATGAGTTTACAGTCCTAATGGCCTCGGGGAATACAGACAGCATTGTCGGGGGTATGCTCTGAAACCTTGCATCATGGTGCAACCACCTCATTAACACGACTCCCCTCTGTGATTGATACTAAAAGTGTAGTAACTCCGCGGGTCATGCAGTATCTCTGGAGAGAAGGAATCGGTGACGTTTGGGGTCGGAACCCTTCTTCAGACTCATCTGATATGTGATATCTGTGCATTTGACACCTCACCATGGTGATTATAATGTTGCCCAAGCTTCATACCACTTGAATCTGTGGAAATCACGTGTGGGTATCATGATGCGGAGTATTAATGTCAGTGCGCAAAACTGCAAAGGTCAAATTGCAGTGCGTTGTATCACCGTTCAGACAGTTGCCATTGGAGCCCACAAGCCACTGGGATCGGTTGATACAGCCAGGATCTCCCTATTAAAATGGAGAGTTGTTGCTGGAACGCCGTGTGTATCAGGGTAGAGTCTCTTTGGATTGGGCTGTAGAGTACAGTTGTCGGTGCATTGGGTACAGGTATAATGCCACTGAATGTTGCCATGGGCGCACGGAGCGTTGCGAGCGCAGAGCGTTGCAAAGCACGAGTATCATATTGAGTGGTGACTGTCAGAGTGCAGAGTACAGTCGGTGCGCACACACAGCGCCTGATATTGGAGATAGTCATACCGCAGGAGGTTGGGTATGAGAGGGCACATTCAGTGTCGAGATCATGCCAGCTAGTGTTCCTGTTGGAATACGCGGGAGATGACAACAGATAATCGAGGGTTGGGATCAGAGGGTAGCGATTAGAAGGTGTTCGCTCTCAGAGAGCAGAGCGCTTGATAGATGCCAGCCAGTGTTCAGAGCGCTTGATATTGTCGTGCGCAGTGTTACCGCATCGATGCAAGAGAATGCTGATAACTTCCAGAGCCTGTCTATCGGAGTGTTGGGTGTCAGTATGAGGAGCGTTGTTATTGGAAGGCAAAGCCTTGATATCAGAGCGCAGAGCACTAGAACAAGTGCGTGGAGAGTTGTGTTCAGAGCTGAGATTGTTGGTGTCTAACTCCAGAGTGTTTCATATCGGCACACACAGCGCACTGTCATCGGAACCCAGTCAGAATGCAGAATGGCGACGTTATCTTCATAGGGCTATTCGTCCCGAGTGGAAGGTCCACTATCGAAGCCTGGTTGTTTGATATCGCTGTACCTGGGATTTAACATTGGCGCAACGAAGAGCGCGGAGTACTGGGAAGGGTGCGGAGTACTGGGAAGGGTGCGGAGTACTGGGAAGGGTGCGGAGTACTGGGAAGGGTGCGGAGTACTGGGAAGGGTGCGGAGTACTGGGAAGGGTGCGGAGTACTGGGAAGGGTGCGGAGTACTGGGAAGGGTGCGGGGTACTGGGAAGGGTGCGGAGTACTGGGAAGGGTGCGGAGTACTGGGAAGGGTGCGGGGTACTGGGAAGGGTGCGGAGTACTGGGAAGGGTGCGGAGTACTGGGAAGGGTGCGGAGTACTGGGAAGGGTGCGGAGTACTGGGAAGGGTGCGCCGAGCGCTGTTATCTTCCTACAAGAGTGCTGATCTTGGAGTGTAGAGTATCTGGGGTCATCAGGAAATGCACTGATATCAGAGGGCAGAGTGATGTTAGAGAGCACTTGGTAGCGGGGCGCAGCGTGTTCCCACACAGTGCATGGAGTGGTTCTACCGTGATGTTTTAAGCGTTAGGAATCTGGTCACCTTCAGCCAGCGCGCTGCTCCTCAGGGGGAGAGGGGTGTTATAATTGCGAGGGTGGCCGGTCTTCACCCTGTCAAGGTGGGTGTCGAGGAGAGGCGTGTGCTTGGAACGATTCCGACCGAGCTTACCCCCGCTCCATCGGAATTGCTCATTGGGCCCAGGCCATGGAATCTTTCCCGGGAGTCAGCCCTACGCAACATGAGCCGCCTTTCCGGGATGTCCAGCATGTCTTTCCGTGAGGCGGAGAGACTTTGCTGTACAGGTTGCTCTTGCACACTACATTTCCTCACCAAGGTCATCCGCCCTGGTGGCCCGTGTTACCACCTGACGCGGGAGCGGTCCCCAGTGGAGGTCTCTCTACAAGGGAGTCCTCCCCCTCTACATCGGGGACCTGGGGTGGAGAGTGTTGCACGGAGCTGTGGTGTGTAATAAATATTTGAGTCGGTTCATGGACTCTCCAGCCGCCTGTAACTTCTGCTCGTCAAGTTTTGGTTTGCAGTTTAGTCCCGCGATTCTGGTATTTGGGCACAAGGCAAGGAGTAGGGAGGGTCGATCGGGAGGGTGGGATCTCCCAGTCGGTTTGCTCCTGGGCCTGGTCAAGATGGCCATTCGTGAGTCCAGGCAGTGGGTAGTCGATAGTCACACCAGAGTCACCAGAGGGGCTGCCTGCCCCTCTTCCGGGCCTACGTCCGTGGTCACGTGTCCCTGGAGGGGGAACACGCAGAGTCCACGGGGACTCAAGAGGCCTTCCGTGAACGCTGGTCTCCACGGGGTTCGAGTGCATTGTAGATACAGATACCACTATTGTATTATAATGATTACCTGGTGCAATGTGATATTTGAATGGTGTTGTACCTTCTGGTACACTGTAATATGCAATTATTGAATAAAGTCCTTGGAAGAGAAAAAAATTTCATGGAGTGGTGACATCGTGTCGGCCACTGATTATTGGCAGGCAGAGCGTTGCTCTCGAACCGCAAAGCGTTTGTGAGGCCAAAGAGATTGATAGCGGAGAGCCACTACCAACTGCGCCACTGTGCCACTCTGCTATTGGTAACTGAAATGATAGTGTTTAAAGTTTGGCTGTCAGTGAGCAGAGAGCTGAAATCAGACGGAACACTCCTACCGGACGGCAGGCATAAAACATGAGGTCCAGTCACAGATGAAGTCCAAGTCTGTAGCATTCAAATCAAACTACCCTGAGCACTATAAGAAATCTATCTGGGACCTTAGACAGAGCCATTAGGTATGGCGGAGAGGGGGGGTGGGGGGGGGGTGGTGAGTGCGTGGACAAAGCTGGAATCTCCATGGACACCCGTAATTTGTGGCAAGGATTGCAAGCTATAACTGGCTACAAAGCGAAGGCCGGCAGTATCGCTGGCAACAATGGGTCCCTCCCCGATTAACTCACTACACCCATGTTGAGCAGAAGCTGAGTGGTGGAATTCACCCGCCCTTCCAGTCTCGGATCAGCCTCTGCCAACCGTTACTGCGGTAGATAGAAACATACATAGAAACATAGAAAATAGGTGCAGGAGTAGGCCATTCGGCCCTTCGAGCCTGCACCGCCATTCAATATGATCATGGCTGATCATCCAACTCAGTATCCTGTACCTGCCTTCTCTCCATACCCCCTGATCCCTTTAGCCACAAGGGCCACATCTAACTCCCTCTTAAATATAGCGAATGAACTGGCCTCAACTACCTTCTGTGGCAGAGAGTTCCAGAGATTCACCACTCTCTGTGTGAAAAGTGTTTTTCTCATCTCGGTCCTAAAGGATTTCCCCTTTATCCTTAAACTGTGACCCCTTGTCCTGGATTTCCCCAACATCGGGAACAATCTTCGTGCATCTAGCCTGTCCAACCCCTTAAGAATTTTGTAAGTTTCTATAAGATCCCCCTCAATCTTCTAAATTCTAGCGAGTACAAGCCGAGTCTATCCAGTCTTTCTTCATATGAAAGTCCTGACATCCCAGGAATCAGTCTGGTGAACCTTCTCTGTACTCCCTCTATGGCAAGAATGTCTTTGCTCAGATTTGGAGACCAAAACTGTATGCAATACTCCAGGTGTGGTCTCACCAAGACCCTGTACAACTGCAGTAGAACCTCCCTGCTCCTAAACTCAAATCCTTTTGCTATGAATGCTAACATACCATTCACTTTCTTCACTGCCTGCTGCACCTGCATGCCTACTTTCAATGACTGGTGTACCATGACACCCAGGTCTCGTTGCATGTCCCCTTTTCCTAATCAGCCACCATATAGATAATAGTCTACTTTCCTGTTTTTGCCATCAAAGTGGATAACCTCACATTTATCCACATTATACTGCATCTGCCATGCATTTGCCCACTCACCCAGCCTATCCAAGTCACCTTGCAGCCTCCTAGCATCCTCCTCACACTATCTTACAGATGTAAGATAGGCTTTCCTCAGAATGAATGCAGAAAAGCAACAGTGTGGATGGACTCCCCAGCTGTGACCCCAGAACATGTGTGGATCAGCTAGCAGAGCCATTCACAGGCAACTTTAACATCTCGCTACTCCATTCTGTAGTCCCCTCCTGCTTCAAAATGACCACTATCATCCCGGTGCTGAGGAAAAGTAGCGCTGTGTACCTTGTGTTCCAGTGACGTTAATATCCATCATCATGAAGTGCTTCAAGAGGCTGGTGGTGGCGCATATTAACTCCAGCCTCCCAGCCAGCCTTGATCAGGCTTGTAGGTACACAAAAATGCTGGAGAAACTCAGCGGGTGCAGCAGCATCTATGGAGCGAAGGAAATAGGCAACGTTTTGGGCCGAAACCCTCGGACTGATCAGGCTTGTAACAGGTTCACAGCAGATGCCATCTCCCTGGCCTTGGACACATTACTGGAACACTTAGACAACAAGGTTTCCAATGTTAGATTCCTAATTATTGACCATAGCTCTGCCTTCAACACCATGGTCTCATCCAAACCCATCTCCAAACACATGGACCTTGGAATCAGCTCCCCCCTCTGCCACTGACTTTCCGACCCGTGGACCTCAATCAGTGGCGATAGGTGACAACACTTCCTCTCCATTAATTCTCAACACTGGTGCCCTGCAAGGATGTGTTCTCAGTCGTGTACTATACTCCCTATACACTCATGACTGTACTGACAAAATTGGCTCTCATTCCATCGACACGTTTGCAGTTGACACCACTGTGGTGGGCAGGATCAAAAACAATTATGACGTGGAGTACAGGAAGGAGATAGAGAACTTAGTAACATGGTGCCAGGGCAATAACCTCTCCCACAATGTCAGCCAGATGAAGAAGCTAGTCATTGATTACAAAAAATAAGGTGGAGTATATGCCTCAATCAGCATCAATGGTGCAAAAGTATAAATCGTTGAGACCTTCAAATTTCGTTGACATTAACATTACCAAAGGATCTATCAAGGACCAGTTACATTGATGCAACACCAAAGAAGCACTGATGCCTCTATTTTCTGAAGAGGCTGAGGAAATTCAGCAGTCCTCTGGTGACTCTTGCAAACTTCTGCAGATGCACCATAGAAAGCATACTGCTGGGTTACATTACAGCTTGGTTTGGGAACAGCTTTTCCCAAGACTGCAAGAAATTGGTGATGTCACCCAGTCCATCACACTGACCAGACATTCCACCATTGATTCCATCTATACTTCATGCTGCCTCGGAAAAACAGCCAACATATGCAAAAACTTGTCCCACCCCAGCCATTCCTTCCTCTCCTTGCTCCAGTGTGGCAGAAGGTACAGACTCTGGAAAAGCTTCCTCCCATCTGCTATCAGGCATCCCAATGGTCCTTCCACAAGCTAGGGTACTGTCCAATTCACCTTTAACCCGTTGAGGGCATTGGACTTTGTCTGTGGAACTAATGCATTCCATTGCTGAGAACTATATTCTGCACTCTGTACCTTCCCCTCTGTTCTATCCATTGTGTTTGAGTTTTTTAACGTTTTTTAAAAAATATTTTATTTTTATTAGAAGCAATGTACAATAGTATAAAAGATGAATAACATATTACATTTCATGCACAACTTCTTATTTTAACATTAATAATTAAAGAATAGTGAGGAAAGCAAGAAACAGAGAGAAGGAAAGTGGTGTATAGAATAGGTATTGTTAATGAGAGAATAGAGAGAAAGAGCTCATGGGGCTGTGCTGCCCAAGACAAGTGATAAAAAGAAGAAGTGAGAGAAAGAGAAATAAAAAAGAAAGGAGAAAAGAAAAAAATGAAAGAGAAAAAGAGAAAGAAAGAGAAAAAAAAAGAAATTTGAAGGGGACATACCTGCTTCATATCTTTACCCACCCCTCACCCGGTTCTGAAACAGTTAATTTCTAAGGTTGTGTTGCACCATATGCTTGTAAAAAGTCGATAAAGGGAGACCAAATCTTTAAGAATTGGTCTGATTTACCTGATAGGAGGAATCTCATCTCTTCAAGATGTAACATTTCGGACATACTTGAAGTCCACATTTTAAGCGTTGGTGTGGGTAGATTTTTCCAAAATTTCAGTATACTTTTTTTTGCCGTTATTAAACCATAGTTAAGAAGACACTTTTGAAACAAAGTCAGCTTATAGCTGTCTTCCATTGATCCGAAAATAATCAGTTCTGTATTGGGGTTCAATTTTATTTTAAATAATTTTGTGAAGATTCCAAAAATTTCATTCCAGAATTTATGAAGTTTTATGCAAGTGACAAACGAGTGTACTGAAGTAGCTTTTTGAGATGAACATTTATCACAGATGGGGGAAGTTTGAGTTTGAGTACTGTATTTATGTATGGTATATCTGATCCGTTTGGATAGCCAGAAAACCAAAGCTTTTCACTGTTCCTGAGAATATGTGACAATTATAAACCTAAACCTAAATTTGATATTTACAAACAGACCTGTCCACCATGCACGCACACACTTCTGATATCACCTCATAAAGTGAGGCAGTCTGATTGCAGAGATGCGTATTACCGTGGACAGCATTTGATATCGGGAAAATTGAGTTGGTGTGCCAAGTGCTGACGTCCCCCTCCAGAGGGTTCCTGTTGAAGTGAGGAATGTTTGATGAATGGTAAAGGCATTGGAAATCAGAGCATTGGGTGTTGAAGGGCAGACGGTTGGAGGGCAGAGCGTTGGAGGGCAGATGTTGGGTGTTGGAGGGCAGAGTGTTGGATGTTGCAGGGCAGATGTTGGGTGTTGCAGGGCAGAGTGTTGGATGTTGGAGGGCAGAGTGTTGGATGTTGGAGGGCAGATGTTGGGTGTTGCAGGGCAGATGTTGGATGTTGGTGGGTAGTGTTGGGTGTTGGAGGGCAGATGTTGGGTGTTGGAGGGCAGATGTTGGATGTTGGAGGGCAGATGTTGGTTGTTGCAGGCAGTTGTTGGGTGTTGGAGGGCAGAGTGTTGGTGTGGTGGGTAGTGTTGGGTATTGGAGGGCAGATGTTGGGTGTTGGAGGGTAGATGTTGGAGAGCAGATGTTGGGTGTTGGAGGGCAGAAGGGTGTTGCAGGGCGAATGTTGGGTGTTGGAGGGCAGATGTTGGGTGTTGGAGGGTGGATGTTGGAGGGCAGATGTTGGGTGTTGGAGGGCAGATGTTGGGTGTTGGAGGGCAGATGTTGGGTGTGGCAGAGCAGAGCGTTAGGTTTTGGAGGGCAGAGGATTGGGTGTTGTAGAGTAGAGAGTGTTGGAGGGCAGAGCATTGGAGGGCAGAGCATTGGGTGTTGGAGACCAGAGCGTTGGGTTTTGGAATACACAACATTGTGTGTCAGAATACCACTTGTTTGCAAATAGGCAATGAAGCACTGTTCAATCGCAGATTGGAGCACAGATTGTTGGGCCTTGATGCATGGGGTATTGGTTGTCGGAGAGCAGATCATTGGATGTTGGAGCAGTGGTTAGGCGTAGAAGTGTAATCATTTGTGCTGCAGGTCAGATCCTTGGGTGTGGGTGCGCAGCTCGTTGATGTGGGACCGCAGGTTTATGGGTGCGGGAGCACAGTTTGTTGCTTATTAGCGCGCACATTGTTGGGAACTGTAGCACAGATCAATGGTCATTGGAGCGCCGATTGTTGGGCCTTGATGCATGGGTATTGGGTGTCAGAGTACAGATTGTTGTGTGTCTGTGCCCAGATGGCTGGGCGATGACGCATAAATCGTTCTGTTTTGTTGGGCATGTCATTGAGTGTTTGGGCACAGATAAGGGGGTGTGGAAATCACTGGGTATCCCGGTACAGAGAATTGGGTGTTGAATTGCAGATGGGTGGATGTTGCAGCGCAGATCTTTCTGCACTGGAGAGCGGATTGCTGGGCTTTGGTGCACGGGTCATTTGGTATTGGAGTGCGGAGATCGCTGGGTATCGGTGTAAACCTTGAGTATTGTGGCGCAGATCACTGGGTATAGCAACTCAGATCACTGGATGTCAGAGAGCAGACCATGGGAGGTCGGAGCATAGAGCATTTAGTGTTGGATTGCGGATAGTTGATGCCAGACCATAAATCCTTGGGTTTTGGAAAAAAACGTCTATTGGGTAGAGATTGGAGCGGTTGGGCTTGTACACTCTGGAGTTTAGAAGGATGAGAAGGATCTTATTGAAACATATAAGATTGTTAAGGGTTTGGACACGCTAGAGGCAGGAAACATGTTCCCAGCGTTGGGGGAGTCCAGAACCAGGGGCCACAGTTTAAGAATAAGGGGTAAGCCATTTAGAACGGAGATGAGGAAACACTTTTTCTCACAGAGAGTCGTGAGTCTGTGGAATTCTCTGCCTCAGAGGGCAGTGCAGGCAGGTTCTCTGGATGCTTTCAAGAGAGAGCTAGATAGGGCTCTTAAAGATAGCAGAGTCAGGGAATATGGGGAGACGGCAGGAAAGGGGTACTGATTGGGGATGATCAGCCATGATCACGTTGAATGGCAGTGCTGGCTCGAAGGGCCGAATGGCCTACTCCTGCACCTATTGTCTATTGTCTATTGTCTATTGTCTATCAGTGCGTAACTCATGAGTGATTGAAATCCACACTTGGAGCACATATCATTGGGTGTCGGAGCTCATATTGTTGGGTTTTGGAGTACAGATGATTGTGGATTGATGCACAACAACGCGTATTGGAGCGAAGATTGTTGGGTCTTGGCGCATGGATCAAATCGGTTCTTGTATATCAGGGCGCAGATCATTAGGCGCGGGGCGCGCAGAATAATGCACACGGAGGGTTTAATACTACATGGGAAAGAGTTTCACTTTAGAGCATAGAGAGTTTAAAATATGATATGGAGGGATTTGTTAACAGATATTGGAGAGTTTGATATTGGATTACAGTACATACAGTGTAAATATCATATTCCCAATTGTATATAGTGTTTGACATGGTATTGCAGGATATTTCTTCATCACTCCACAAATTGCTGGTATCATTGTTAAGAACCTTTGATATTGGCAGGCAGATTGTTGCTAATGGCGCACATTATGCCCACAGACTAGTATTGTTAGCGTGCCGTGCATTTGCTTTGGGAGGAGTGTTTTGCTCAAGATTCCAGCATCGGCAGTACCTTGTGCCTACATCTTCCTGAATCTAGTTGGAATCAGAGTGGAAAGTTGGGATCGGAGCAGAGTGAGTTGGTATCTGACCACAAAGTGTACATCCTCGGCGCACAGAGCATTGGTTTGGAGAGTAGCGGTGCGGGGTTCTGGTAATATGCCAACTGACTGTTCTGATGGAGCGCGGAGTGTTTGATATCGGGGCGCCGAGAGGTGCAGTCGGAGCACATAGTATTTGATATGGAAGAGTGACTGCAACAGAGCGCTAATACCACACTCGCTATTATATTTTAACCAGAAATTTTTCTGGAGCGCAGAGTGCAGTTATTGGTTAGCAAAGCTCAGAGAGTCTGATATTTGAGAAGGTTTGATATAACACTGTAAAGTTCACAAGGATGTTGATATGAATCGAACTTGTGTTTCCATCAGAATACATGGCATTATTTACTGCCATTAGTGCCCAGCAGGATTGGTATCGAACCGCTGTGCATTTGAACCAGAGCACAGAGCCTTGAAGTCGACGCGGAGAATGTTTCCTATCCACACAAGGTATGATAGCCGCACACATGGTATGAGAACCACAGATAGCTGCTGTAACTGGTGGTTCCATTGGAATGAACGACACTGTCAAGGAGCGCAGCGCGTTTGGAATCAGAGCGCGGAGACACGGAGTAGGCAGTGTTGCTATCTGATCATCGATATCGGCGCACAGAGCGTATCGGAGCGTTGTGGTCATGTATTAGAGCACAGGGCATTGCTATGGAAGGCAGGCCATTGAGTACTGCGCCGACGTCCCCCAACCAAATGAAATGTCAGATGTCGAAAACTTTTGGAGCGAGAGCGCAGGGGATTTGGGTTGTGAGTGCGACTTGCACAAGCGGGATGATACCTCTCTAGTTCGTGTTTGGTACACAATGCACTGTGTTACATTGTATTGGATTGAAGCAAGTAGCTATCTCAGCTATCCCGTCTGTTATCAGGATACAGGGAGTTTGGTATTGATACACAGATTACTGATAGCCCACAGTGTAACTGCTAACACATTGCAGATTCTTAATATTGGAGCACAGAGCGTTTCTCTGCCGACTCACAGATTGCTGATATCAACCCACAGAGCGTGGATACTGGAAGGCAGAGGAGCACGGGTGGCTCACAACTGGAGCACAGAATGTCATTACCAGGGGGTCAGAGCATCGCCTAATATCAGAGCACTGAATATTCGATATTGGAGTACAGATTCTTGCAGTTGGAATAAAGACCACGCTCGCACAACAGATTGTTGTAGTAGGGGTACAAAGGGTTTGGTATTGGTATTGGGAACACAATTTGTCTGCTGTCAGTGCAGAGGATTTGACATGAGCACAGATGGTTTCATTTTTGGGCACAGGGATGTTAATATCAAGACAATCATTTTGAAATTGGGATGCAGAAAGTTTGATATCGGAGCACAGGGAAGATGATACCCAGCAAGATGAAATCAGAGTGTGGATAGGTAGACACAAAGTGCTAGAGTAACTCAGAGGGTCAGGCAGCATCTCTGGAGAAAAGGATAGGTGATGTTTCGGGTCAGAACTCTTCTTGAGGTACTTGGTAATGGAATGCAGTGGGGTTGATATCAGAGTACAGTGGGTTAGTGTATCAGAGTGCAAAGCATTTGGATATGGGAGCACATGGTGTTTGGTAACAGAGTGGAGAGGGTTTATATCAGATTGCAGTGAGTTTGATATTGAGCATCAGCAGGTTTGTACCTTTGAACATACCTTTCCATGTTATCCAGAAATGTTGCCTGTCTTGCTGAGTTACTCCAGCACTTTGTGCCCTTTTGTGTATCAACCAGCATCTGCAGTTCCTTGTTTCTACTGTTTGTACACATTTCTGATTTCGGCATATAGAGCATAGCCACTGACATGCAAAATATTTCATATTAGCGTGGAAAATATTGATGTCCGAGTACAGGGAATTTGCTGTCAAAAACAGTATTAATATTATAGTGCAGATCATTGAATACTTAATATTCCTTCTTGAATGGAAATATTGCACTAGGAACAAAAAAGTGTCCTTGATTGGTGTGCAATCGGTTTGGTACCCTGCAGAATGATAACATCTAACCTTGACCTTACAGAAGGACTATTTGTAATGGAGTGCAGAATTGTTGATATTTGGATGTCGTTAGTTTGATATTGAAGTTCAAATGGTTTGATATCCAATGGAGGAGAAATTGATCTTGGAATGCAGATAGGTTGATATCAGAGCACAGAGTTGGATATTGGAGTGCAGAGGGTTTGATATTGATGCAGAGATCATCTAGGTATCAAAGCGGTTTCAAAGCGATACATATTTGGAAGTGCAGCACTGAAGGTCTGCTATCGGAATGCAGGGTCTTGATATCAGAGATAAATATATTTGACCTTAGAACATTGATTGAGAGAGTGATTGATATCAGAGCATAAGACGGATTGTTATAGGAGTGCAGATTGTTTGACATTTTACCACCAAGACGTTGATATTAGAATGCAAAGAGTTTGGTATGGGAAATCAGACCATTGTTATTGATATCAGATTTCAAAGGATTTGATATTGGAACAAAGAGGGTTTTATATCACAGCACATAAAGTTTGTTATCAGAGTGCAGTTGGTTTCATATTGGAGGTCAAAGAAATTCATGTCAGAACAAGGAGAGCTGATCTCAGAATGCAGAGGAATTATTATCGGTGTGCAAAGTGTTTGTATTGGAGTACAGAGGATTTGACTTTGGAGCTGACAGCATTTGGCTATCAGGGCACAGAGGTTTAGCTTTTACAGAGGGTTTGATACTGGAGCACAGTGTGATTGAAATCAGGCAGACAGCATTTGGTTGCTGGAGTCGAGAGAGTTTGTTTTTGGAACACAGTGGTATTGTATCAAAGCACAGAGGGTTTGACATCAAATTGCAAAGGACTGGATATTGGAATACAGTACAAAATGTTTGTTATCAGAAAACAGAGTTTAAGTGTATCAAAGCGGTTTGATACACTTAAACTCGTAGTTAAGTGTAGTTTAGTTCAGAGATACAGAGCAGAAACAGGTCCTTCGGCCCTTCGAGTCCGCACCGACCATCGATCCCCGCACATAACACTATCCTACACACACTACAGACAATTTACAATGTTTATCACTGAAGTCAATAAACCCACACATTTGTACGTTTTTAGAATGTGGGAGGAAACCGAGGATCTCAGAGAAAACCTACGCAGGTCATGGGGAAAACGTACAAACACCATACCGACAGCACCCGTTGTCAGAATCGAACCCAAGTCTCTGGCTCTGTAAGGCAGCAACTCTACTGCAGCGTTGCCGTGCAGTCCTACGTGTTTAATATAAAAGTATACAGTGTTTGATATCAGAGTGGAAAATATTTAAAATCAGAGCACAGAATGTTTGACATCAGAGTGCAGTAATTTTGACATCCTTGTTTTGCAAAATAAGGTTTATTCAACTATAACAATGTATTTACAAATCACCAATTTTAATATGTCAAACTGTAACAAAACATCCACCACCAAAGCGCCAGACAATTAAATATTTATAACAATTAAACTCAAATTAACTAATTTTTAACGATAATGTTCTATAATCTCACTGGATAGGTACATAGATAGGAAAGCTTTAAAGGAACAGCGACTAAATGCTGACAAATGGGACCAGCTCAGGCTAGGAACTTTGACAGCATCGATGAGTTGGGCAGAAGGGCCTGTTTCCATTGTGGATAACCTTCTGATAATTTCTGAGTTCTGGTATCACACCCACTTCACAAAGCACTCGTAGAGCATTAGAAATGCTTGGAGAGCCAGGGGTTTGAGGTGAAGTCACAGAGTTCTGATGGAGAGGACAGAGAATAAACACAGCAAGAGGGCGGAGAGTGTACAATGAGAGTTGAGGTGAGAATTCAGAGTGCAGACGTTAAGGACAGGGTTTTGAGGGGCAAGGTTCAGATTGTCGTGTCTGAGCATGGATATCATGGTGGGGTGGTTTATCTGTTTCTGTGTAATGTTACATCAGTGTCACAATAATAAATATCAGTGGGTGTTGTTGATCCATCAGTGAGTATAAACGTGTTCATCACTGTATGATCCTTCTGCTCTGCACCAAGAAATGAAGCATTCTTATCTTGCCCTTATGCTATGTTAGCACATTCCCTTTTTCAGAACACTCTATGGATTTCCTTTTGGAGATTATATATAGCTCTGAAATCCAAGTGTCTCAGGTGTGTAAACAAATATTGTGCTATATTCTGGTCAGCAGTGAGTCTATATAATTCATCACAGGTGCAAGAACTAAACAAGCACAGCTTACTTATATCGGTGCACACAAGTATGGATTAATGTATGTGTGCATTCCTTATTCATTTTTTGGGATATGTTGGCAACATCTATTTGCCCATCCCAACTGCCCTCGAAAAGGTGGTGGCAAGCAATCTCCTGGAGCGACTGCACTCCCTCTGATGAAGGTGTTCGTTTGGGCCTGTTGGACAAGGAGTCCTCATCAAGAGAATGTGCAACTTGAAAGGGAACCATCATGTGTGGTCTTCCCACTCAACTGCTGCCCTTGACCTTTCTGAGGTAGCCTGTGAGTAATTGCAGAGCGTGCTGTTGATGGTACACACTGCTAGCACTGCGCAGTGGTGTGGGAAGGAATGAATGTTTGATATGTCATGAATGGTGTTTTAATGCAGAGATAGACAGGTTTTTGCTCAGTATAGGTGTCAGAAGTTATGGGGAGAAGGTAGGATAATGGGGTTAGGAGGGAGAGATAGATCAGCAATGATTGAATGGCGGAGTAAACTTGATGGGCCGAAAGGCCTGATGGTACTCCTACCCCTTATGACCTTCTTGAGAGTTGTGAGAGTTGAACTCATCCAGGCAAGTGGAAAGAAGGGCTCTAATATGTCAGTAACTGAGGAACTTGGCACAATTTACTCGACCACTAGCCTCCTATCGCTTTTATGTAGATGGTCCAGTTGAAATATTGGTCAATCGTGACACTAGATATAGATGTCATTGAAAATATTGGTTGAATTTTTTCTTATTGCAGATGACTGTTACATGTCACTTACTTCACATAAATGTTATTGGTCACTTATTAGCCCATGCCTGAAATTTATCTGGATCTTGCCCCAAATAGACGTGAGCTGTTTCATTTGCTGAGGATTTGTGTAATGATCAGTGAAGATCTCTACTTCTGATGTTATGGTGGAAAGAGTAATGAAGCACTGGCTGGGCTGAATGCACTGCCACAAACAACTCCTGTAGTATGTCCTAAGGGTAGGGTGATTGGCCTCCAAATACCACAGCCATCTTAATTTGTGCAAGGTTTGATTTCACTTCTTGTTTCCATTGACCAGCTCCTTGATGCCACATTTTGTCTGCCTTGACGTCACGGGCTATTATGTTCACCTCTGCTTTGAAATTCAACTCCTCGATCTATCATTGAACTGAGGCTATGGTAAGATCTGGAGCTGAGAGCATCTGATTGATTCCAAATTGCATATCATTGACCAGGTTATCAAAGAGCAACCAATGGTGACACTTCCCATCATTTTGCAGATGGATACTTAGTTGGATTGAAATTATGGCAGGAAATAACTGGGCAATTTTCCACACTGATGGGTGGGTGTCAGTGTTGTAATGTACTCGAACAGCTTGGACTTTGACACAGCTAGCTCTGGAATACAGGTCTTCAATACCACAGGTACAGTTGTACAAGACATTGGTGAGACCATATTTGTAGTATTGTGTTCAGTTTTGGTTACCCTGCTATTGGAAAGATGTTGTTAAGCTGGAAAGAGTGTAGATACGATTTACAAGGATGTTTCCTGGATTTGAGGGCCTGAGCTTTAGTGGGAGGTTAAACAGGCTAGGACTCTATTCCTCAGTGTTCAGGAGGAGGAGGAGGTATGATCTTATAGAGGTGTTGAAGATCATAAGGGGAATAGATAGGGTAGATGCACAACCCAGAGTAAGGGAATCAAGAACTGGAGGACACGGATTTAAGGAGATGGGAGAAAAATGTAATAGGAACTTCAGGAGCAACTTTTTTAACAGAAGATGATGGGCTTATGGAACAAGCTGCCAGAGGAGATAGTTGAGGCACGTACTATAACAATATTTAGAAGGCATTTGGATAGGAAAGGTTTAGAGAGATATGGGCCCAACACAGGCAGATCGGTCTAGTTTAGATGGGGCATCGTGGTCATCCAGTGATCCCAACTGTCTCTTGATACCCCAGGAGCAAATTGGCTGAAGATAATGGGAAGCTCAGGAGGAAACTGTGGTGAATCATATAATCTGTACTTCTCCCTGAATGTGGTTGCTACCGAACATAAGAAATAAAATCAAAAGTAGGCCATGTAATCTTTCAATTTGCACTATTCCGCTGCCATCAGCTAGAAGGTACAGGAGCCTGTTACATCCAGGTTCATGAACAGCTTCTTCCCCACAGCTATCAGGCTATTAAACTCGCCATCAAACAAAATCTGAACTATAACAGCCTATTGCACTTTATCTGTTTATTTATGTGTATATGGCCTATGGTACATAGACACACTGAACTGTTCTGTATTTATCCTTACTATATTCTGTTGTGCTGAAGCAAGCAAGAATTTCATTGTCCTATCTGGGACACATGACAATAAACTCTCTGGACTTGCCTTGACGACTTCAACAGGATTATGCCATATCTTTTACATTTTACTGCACTATCCTATATCCCTCGATTTCATTAATAAATGTATTGCTTTGAAGGATTCTAAAGATTGAGACTCCTACCGGCAAGATAAATCCAAAGACTCGGTGAAGAAATGTCTCCTCATTTTAGGTCTAAATGATCTGAAACTGACCTATGGTTCTAGACTGTGGCCCGTCTACCTTTGGTTCTAGACTCATCAGCCAGGGTAAACCCCGGTATCTAGCATGTCAAGCTGTGGAAGACAAGAAAGAAACGAACTACTGGAAGAACCCAGTGAGTCGAGCAGCATCTGCGGAGGCAAAAGGATGGTCGATGTTTTGAGTCAAGATCCTGCATCAGTCATGAAATAGTGACTATCTCTTTGCCTCCATAGATACTGCCTGCCTAATGCAAAATGCATCGCCTTGCACTTGTTAAGATTAAATTACATCTCCCAATGCTTCTTACCAATTTTCCAAGCGATGTATATCCTGCTGTCACCTTTGACAATCTTCCTCACTATCCACCATAACACCAATTTTCATGTCATCCCCAGATTTACAAATCTTACCTCCTACATTAACATCCAAATTGCTAATATATATCACAAACATCAAGGGTCCCAGCACTGATCTCTATGGTATACCACTGACCACTTCCACCACCACCCTCTGCCTCCTATCACCAATTTGTCAGCTCACCTTGGATCCCATGTGCCTTGGTCTTCTGGACCAGCTTACACGACCTTGTCAAATACTTTACTAAAGTTCAGGCAGATGTTTACCACCCTGCCTTCATTAGTCTTCATAGTTGCCTCCACAAAAAGCTCAGCCAAATTAGTGAGACAGCATTTCTCTCGCACAAAACCAGGCTGATTAACTCTGATAAGCGCCTGCCATTCCAAATGAACATAATTCCTTTCCCTTTGGATTTTCTCCAATAATTTCCTTACCACTGACATAAGGATCACTGCTTTGCGGTTACCTGTCTTATCCCTGCTGCCCTTTCTAAATTAAGGAACAACATTATCACTTTTCCAGTATTCTGGCTTCCTCACGTGTGGCTAACAAAGATAGCAAAACCTCTGTCAGGGCCCTGTTACCTCCTCCCTTGTTTTCCAGATTATCCTGGGATAGATTTCATCCATCTCTGGGATATTTATCAACCTTGATGCTCCCCATCACCTCCAACACCTTCTCCTCCTTCCTCCTTCCTACCTCCTTCCTCCAACCTTCCTCCTTCTGAAGAAGGGTCTCAACCTGAAACGACACCCATTCCTTCTCTCCAGAGATGTTGCCTGTCCCGCTGAGTTACTCCAGCTTTTTGTGTCTATCCTCATCCTTCTTAATACTTTCCAGCTCCAGATTATCCACTTAACCCTCCTTGTACTCACTATCTCTCATATCCGTCTCCCTGGCGAATACAGATGGGAAGGATTCGTTTAGGACCTTGGTCATATCACCTGGTTCCAAACATGGACTACCCCTTTGATCTCTCGGGGGGTACATTGTTTCACTGGCTACACTCTTGCTTGTGATATATTTATGTGATAGGTTAGTGGTGGATGGGTTAATGGCAGCAACTGGAGAGCGATAAACAGAGTGTGAGATATCCGACTGCTCTGTATTTCACAACGATTATACTTCCCTAACATTTTACACTCCCTTTGCCCCTGAGGAACCTTCAAGGATATCCTTTCTCAATAATGAATAATGCAATTTTTGACCAACGGTGCAATATCTCTTCCCTTTTTACTTCTCCATCTGTCTTGCCTGAAAATCTAGTTCTGTGGGATATCAAGTTGCCAGTCTCGCCAAACCTTCAGAGAGACACCCAAAAGCTGGAGTAACTCAGCAGGACAGGCAGCATCTCTGGAGAGGAATGGGTGATGTCTCGGGTCGAGACCCTTCTTCAGCCTATCCTTCAACCTTGTTTCAGTGATGGTAATGATATTGGAGATTTCTGTGTAAATTAAAGCTTTGACATCATATACTTTACTACCGTCACTCCTTGCATTTAAAGTAGATGCAATTTAACTTTAAATTCCCTTACTGATCACTTACTTGCTTGTTCTGCTGAATGGACGTCCTAACTTTTTTTCCATTTTTGATTTTACCTCTCCATCGGGACAGTTGGTCTCAGCCTCCCTCTCCTGCAACTCAGTTTAAACCAATCCAACAGCACTAGCAAACCTCCCAGCAAGAAATGTTGGGCCCACTCTGGTCCACACAGTTGCAGGTCCCACCTTCCCCAGATATGCTCCAAATGAACCAAGATCCTAAAGCCCATCCTCCAGCAGCCAAACATTCATCTGACAGTCTTCTATACTTGTGAGCTGATGGCACTGGAAGCAATCTAGAGGCACAGGATCCTGAAAACTGAAAAAGGTCCAAGTTCAGGAATAGCTTCTTCCCTACAGCCATTGGGCCCTTTGTCCCACTGGGTCCTCGCCGACCAGCATTCCCAGCATATTAACACTGTCCCACACAAACTAGGGACAATTTTTACATTTTACCAAGCCAATTTAACTACATACCTACCTGTATGTCTTTGGAGTGTGTGGGGAAACCAAAGATCTCAGAGAAAACCCATGCAGGTCACAGGGAGTCAAGAGTCAAGTCAAGAGTGTTTTATTGTCATATGTCCCAGACGGGACAATGAAATTCTTACTTGCTACAGAATATGTGAATATGTAAACATTGTATATAATGGCGAAAATAAGAAAAAGTTCAATAATTAACAAATATAGCGCAAATAACAAATAATAATATAGTCTTTTGCAGTTCAGAGCTCAGAGCTTATTCGTTGTGTTCAATAGCCTGATGGCTGTGGCGAACGCAGGTCTCTGGCACTGTAAGGCAGAAACTCTTCCGCTGTGCTACCATGCCACCCAAGTTAAGTAAATGACTGAAATGATACTTAGAGTTAAAACAAGTCACAACGCCTCCCTGTAAGTGTGGAAACAATAGACATTTCAAAGATAGACACAAAGTGCTGGAGTTACACAGTGGGTCATGCAGCATCTCTGGGGGAAAAGGACAGGTGACATTTTGGGTTGGAACCCTTCTTCAGACTGAAAGTAGAGATGGGGGGAGCTGGTGGTTGGAAAAGCTGTGATATGAAAAAGTCTAAAGTGGGTAGAAAACCATTTTTTCATTTATTTTTTAATGTTATGCACCTTGTGGACTTTTATTACAAAGTATCACCTCTCCTTGGCCTTCAGCTCTCCCTTTTAAAAATCTATGTGTCTACTAATAATGCATCTCCTAATTGTGATTTTGTCTCACATATATTTTGGGGTTGATTAGCTTGTTTGGCTGTTGGCTTCTCTATAGAGTTTTGGTCAGTGCCTAGATGATTGATCAGTTGCTTCCTTTGTACTCTCTCTCCCCCTTCCTCTCCTCAGCTGCACCGACCAAATCGCAATGTGATATGACATCACTGTGCTTGTCTGAGACCCAGTCCTCATTATAATTCACCATGCTCTTCCGATTATCCTTTGCTTCACTCACAGCCTGTCCCAGCAGTATCCCAGTCATTCCGTGGCATTTCCTGCAGACTATCCTATGACTTTCAGTTGATCTTAAGAACAGTGATTTTGGCTTGGCTCCGTTTGGGTAGAAGGGATGAGAAGATGTTGCTTCTTTTACTTTGCAATTTTTAAATGATAGCACCACATTAGCACCTTGAGACCAAGAGGACTGAAAAATGACCATCAGAGTCTCCACGAATTCCATTCTTGCTTCTCCAGGCAGTCATTTTATTCAGGCCCTATATAAGGAACCCAGTACTATATACAGTACTCCAGATATGGTCCCATTGTTGCCTTATACAACGGAATCATAAATCATCCTACTTTTAAATTCAATTTGAGTCAGAGATTTATGTAATAGGGAAACAGACCTATTAGCCCTTTTCCTATTTCCAGTTCCCTCCCCTCTAGTTTCAGCCTGAAGAAGGGTCCCGACCCGAAATGTCACCCATCCTTTTTCTCCAGAGATGCTGCCTGACCCTCTGAGTCACTCCACCACTTTGTATCTATCAGCCAATCTCATCCATGCCAGCCAACAAAAAAGTTACATAGCACAACCACGCCCACTGATATTCCTTCAGCCTTGTACAAACTGATTTTAAATACATAAATATGTACAGTATACACCATGCTGACATAAGTTCACAAGTTATAGGAGTAGAATTAGGCCATTCGGCCCATCGAGTCTACTCCACCATTCAATTATGGCTGATCTCTGCCACCTAATCCCATTTCCCCGCCTTCTCCCCATAACCCTTGACAGCCGTTCTAATCAAGAACTTATCTTTCTCTGCCTTAAAAATATCCATTGACTTGGCCTCTGTGGCAATGTTCCACAGATTAACGACCCTCTGACTAAAGAAGTTCCTCCTCACCTTTTTAGAAGAGCGCCCTTTAATTCTGAGGCTATGACCTCTGGTCCTACACTCTCCCACCAGTGGAAACATCCTTTCCACATCCACTCTATCTATGTCCCAAGTGATCAGTCTCCAAAGGTAGTTCTCTTAAAACTAAGGACTTCTCCAAGAGAAAGTAATTCATTAACCCGTTCTTAACCACACATTTCCTGACTTAAAATTGAAAACCAGACTGATATCTGTTGGTGAATTATGCTCAGGTAATTTAATCCAATTCAGAAGCAATTTCCATTTGGCAGTGTAATTTCTCTGTGATTGAGGATCCACAATTGAAATTACCACTATATCTTACTCATGTGCTCTCAGAAAATGTTACTGCCCAATGTAGTATTTCCATAACTCCTCTAAAATATAAATTACTGTATGAGCACAGTGATTATTTAAATCCCAGATATGTCCAGATATATCCATATACATGATCCCTTTGTCAAATATTCTGGTTTCTAAAAACAAACTGCTGTTGGGCAGACACGTTTTGTCAAAGTTCTCTATTATATAATCTAAGTAAAATTTTATCCTATCCTCTTTAGTTGCAATATTTCTTGCTGCTGCTCTTTGATCCAGAAAATAGCAAACAACCCAGAATGTATTAAGTTAAAAGTGTTTTAACAGGCAAAGTCCTTCATACAAATGGTTCCAGTGCAGCTTCTGATCTTTGCAGAGAACTTCTCAAAAACTGTTGGATTTCATGCTGCACTTCTTATGGTATGAAAGACATCATCACCGGTTTGAAAAGAAGATGAAATAAAGAGTCTATTGTGGCTCCTTTGGAGAGCACAAGAGATTTAATATGTGACTATCAAAAAAAATACCCATTTAAAATTAAATAACTTGTCAGTGGAAAGGGTTAACTGCTCTGTATGATTACCCACACTGGCAGCAATTCAACTGACAAAGTGCAAGTGGGATTACAACAAGATTGTTCCTTAACACTGCTTTTCAACTCTTAAAACGTTGACCTCAAGATCCCAAATCACCGTAACATCGGAAATAACAGAAAAATAATTCGAACTGTTAATCTAAGGAGAGAACATATCTTCATTAGGGAAGGCAAATTTTGAGATTACATATTTGCCAAATTACATAGGGTCATCTTGATATTGCAACACAAGTATTGAGTCAATTTTTGGTCCCTTTAATCAAAAAAAGATTTACAAACATTGATAAATGACAAATGAAAATGCTAAAACACATGTCAGGCAGCATCTTTGAAAAGAGAAACAGAGTTAACTTCTCGGATGGAAGGTCCTTTGCCAGACTGGGGAAGCAGGAAAACAGAGATGGGAGGGGGGTGGATAGGACAACGGGACTTGGGTGAAGCCAGTTTGTGGGGATCAGTCGTAGAGGTCATTAATGGGGATGCAAGTAGAGGAGAAATTGCTGTATGAATGAGCATTCTTGAAATAGTCAGCGTGGGCTGAAGGTACTTTCAATGTATTCCATTGACTCACAAAGATATGTTCAGCCTATACTGCTTACCTGAGAAACACACTTACCCACCAGCTCTCAGGGATTTGTAAGTTGATAGTTGCTTAAATGATTTGCAGATAGGACAAGTGTTTTGTAATGAGGTACAGACTTTAATAGGATCTGTAGAATATAAAGCAGATGATCTCCATATAACTATTTAGTCACAGCTCCGTCCTCTGCCTTATAGTAAATAGCAGTAGAGCTCTGGTTGTGTAGACTCTGCTTCTTATACTTTTCAATTTTTAAATGATGGCACCACATTAGCACCTTGAGACCAAGAGGACTGAAAAATGAACGACAGAGGCTCCACGAATTCCATTCTTGCTTCTCCAGGCAGTCATTTTATTCAGGCCTCCCTATATAAAGAAACCAGTACTACACACAGTACTCCAGATATGGTCTCACTAATGCCTTATTCAACGGAATCATAAATCATCCTCCATTTAAATTCAATTTGAGTCAGAGAGTTATGAAACAGACCTATTGGCCCTTTTCCTATTTCCAGTTCCCTCCCCTCTACTTTCAGCCTGAAGAAGGGTCCCGACCCGAAACGTCACCCATCCTTTTTCTCCAGAGATGCTGCCTGACCCTGAGTCACTCCACCACTTTGTGTCTATCTATCAGCCAATCTCATCCATGCCAGCCACAAAAACGTTACATAGCACAAACACGCCCACTGATATTCCTTCAGCCTTGTACAAACTGATTTTAAATACATACATATGTACAGTATACACCATGCTGACATAAGTTCACGTAGAATTAGGCCATTTGGCCCATCGAGTCTACTCATTCAATTATGGCTGATCTTTGCCACCGAATCCCATTTTCCTGCTTTCTTCCCATAACCCCATGACACCCATTCTAATCAAGAACTTATCTTTCTCTGCCTTAAAAATATCTACTGACTTGGCCTCTGTGGCAATAACTTCCACAGATTAACTACCCTCTGACTAAAGAAGTTCCTCCTCACCTCCTTTTTAAAAGAGCGCCCTTTAATTCTGAGGCTATGACCTCTGGTCCTAAACTCTCCCACCAGTGGAAACATCCTTTCCACTCCCACTCTATCTATGCCTTTCATTATTCTGTAAGTTTCAATTAGGTCCCCCCTCAACCTTCTGAACTCCAGCGAGTAGAGGCCCAGTAGAGTAGAGGCCCAGTAGAGTAGAGGCCCAGTAGACGCTGTCAAACGTTCATCATATGCTAACCAACTCATTCCTGGAATCATTCTTGTAAACCTCCTCTGGACCCTCTCTAGAGCCAGCACATCCTTCCTCAGATATGGGGCCCAACTTTGCTCACAGTATTCCAAATGAGGCCTGACCAACGCCTTATAGAGTCTAAGCATTACATCTCTGTTTGTGTATTCCTGTCCTCTTGATATAAATGCTAGCATTGAGTTTGCCTTCCTTACTACCGATCTAGTCCTATGTGTTTGTGTGCACTGATGTGATACTGCTATGTACTGATATCTACACTCGTGGGCATTGCTATATTACTGCCAAAACACATTGATATGAATTCTCAAACATGCTGATATAAGATCACAGATTCTGATGTGAACACTATTAAAACACCCCAGCATACTGATAATTAGATTAATAGTCACTCTGATATAACTGCACTATATACTGTTGCTACCCTCAACTTTGACAAGGTACTTATTCTCAAATAACTTTTCCAATTTGCAATTAACCATGTCCACCCTGCTCCAGACCACATCACTGCCTTACTTCAAATTTTCCCCATAGAGTTAAGTTCCGGAGATGAGCTAAAAATGACGTCCCATTACAGTAAAGTAGAATTTAAACCAAGTGTGGCATCAAGGAGCTCTGGTGAGACTGAGGGAAACACTCCAGTGGTTGAGGTCACACTTCACACAAAGGAAGGTGGATGTGGTTGTTGAGGGCAGTCATTCTAGTCCCATTACATTGCTGCACATGTTCCTTGGGGAACCTTTGGTTCAACCATCTTCAGCTACTTAATCAAGGATCTTCCTTCCATCGTAAGGTCATGGTGGAGGTGTTCATTCATGGTCGCATGATGTTCAATTCCATTCACAACTCCTCAGCATATGAAATAGCCACACTTGCCAGCAGTACGACAGCATTTTGGCATGGGCTGATAAGTGACAGGCAATATCCGTGCCACAAAGATGCCAGGAACTACCCTTTTCCAACAAGAGAGAATCTAACCACATACTCTTGACATTGCTGAGTTTCCCACCACTGACTTACCAGGGACCAAATGGACCATAAATGCGACTGGATGTGCAACATAAATATAGCTATACGGGCAGGCCAGAGGCTGGATATCGTTGGCGATGTCCAGTGCAACAGTCTCTCATTCAATGAATGTATTGATCTGTTGACCCAATTAATGTAATTAAAGACATGTACTGTATGTTTTGTATTTCCTGTATTTATACTTTATGAATTAAATTTATTTTAGAAACAATCCTGTGGCAAGTGATTCACCATCTGACACCTTTTCCACTCTCCACAAGGCACAAGTCGCGAGTGTGATAGAATTCTCCCCATATACCTGGGTAGGTGCAATTCTCTACACAACATTGAGCAGTTCAAGAAGGAGGTTCATTATCACCTTTCAAGGGCAATTGGGGAAGGCTATATTACCATCATGGTCAACATCACTTGGATGAGAAGGTGAAAGATGGTGACCATTGGGCTCAGGTGTTGAAGAGCCATCCCGCTAGGTAGGAAATTCCACCTGTCTGACCCAACAAGGATGGATGAATGGAAAAGTATTTCCACAACAAAGTGAGGAGAACTTGGAAGTGGTGACATTCTGCCACTTTTCCTCGGGATTGTAGAGGTGTGAGTTTGGAGAAACCTTGGTTCTGGTGATGGATGGGATGCTATTAAGTGAGCTATTTTGTGTCAGGCTTCTTGGGGGCGTGGAGACTATTCCTTTGCATCCTTGAACTGTATCTTATGAATGGTGACAAGGCTTTGGAGGCAGGAAATGGAATGCCCAATGCCAGCTGGTATTCACAACATCTGCAGGCTGGTCAAATTCTGATCCATATTGACCCATGGGATATTTACAGTGAGCAATTTGATAAAAGTACATGGGAGCAGGAATAGTCTGTTTCAATCTGCTCTGCCACTCCACATTTCTATCCACATTAGTGCTGAAGATTTTGAGGGCTGGTTGGATTCCCTATTGCTGGAGAAGATCGTTGCCTAACACGTGCGTGACTAAAGAGTTATTTGCCACCTATCAGCTCAAGCCTGATATTATCAAAGTCTAAGATATACAAAAAACTGAACTCAGCGGGACAAGCAGCATATCTGGAGAGAAGGAATCGGTGACGTTTCGGGTCGAGACCCTACTTCAAAGTCTTTCTGCAGGTGTGGACTGCTTCAATATCAAAAGCATTGTGAATGGAAATTAAAAGTTACAGAACAAAGTAGGGAGCATGCCCACTTCTGACCTTACGATGGAAAGAAAGACATTGATGAAACAGCTAAAGATGGTTGAGATGAAATCACTCCCCTGAGAAGCTCCTGCAGTGATGTCCTGGGGTTACGATCCGATAATCACCTTTTTTAATGATTATATCAGTGTGTTAAAGTGTTCACATCAGTTTCTTACGATATTTATAGCATTCCGTTAAATATTTATATCAGTGTTAAGATATTTATATCTCTCTGTTAAAATATTTGCATCAATGTGTGAGGCTGTTTAATCCAGTATTAAGGTGGTTAGATTTGTCTGCAAAGGTACTTAAATTATTGTGTCCAAGAATATTTGTTTCTGTGAAACCAAAGTTGATATTGGTTTATTATTGTCACGTGTACTGAGACACAGTGAAAAACGTAGTTTTGTGTACTATTCAGGCAAGTCATGTCATACAAACCATACCATACATAGTGCTAGATGCCGAGGTTCAATACTGACCTTGGGTGCTGTCTCTATTCAGTTTGTACGTCTTCCCTTTGACCACATGTGCTTCCTCTGGGTGCTCCAGTTTCCTCCCACACCCAAAGACGTGGGTTAATTGGTCATTGTAAAATTGCTCCGAATGTGCAGGGAGTGGAGGAGAAAGTGGGATAACATAGAACTAGTGTGAACAGGTGATCGATGGTCAACAAGAACTCTGTGGTCTGAAGGGCCTGATTGCATACTAAACATGAGTACATCAGATTGTGCAGAAGAGAAAACAAACTGTATAGAATATAGTGTTACAGCCACTGTGAATTTTCAGTGTGTTTTTTAATATTTTAATATGTGCATGCTGTGTTAATGAGTAACTGAGAGGTTGTTGCTTTCAGTTTTTACATGCAGGTATGTGCTATGTGAATATTTGTGAATGAGGATATTTATGTCAATGTTCGGCAACATTGGCAATGAGTTACCAAAATGTGAAGTTCACATCTTTTAACAATAAAACCTTCTGGTTTCAACCTCCCCAGGAAGGTAATGTGCATTCAAACAAGAGGTGAAAGATCACACGCAAAATTAAAAAACCTCCATTTAGTGTGCAGGGCAAGGTTCACACTATCCTACACATCACATCCAAATGCTCCTAATGCTACCCAAAAGAATTCCTGAAAACCTTCTTGTTTGACCATTGGCATCTGCATTTCTGACACTCCCAGAACCTCCAATGTGATGCCATCACCAGACACACCTTCCCATTTGCCTTGTTTTGCCATTCCATACGGACTGTTTCCTCTATGAACCTTGGCTTCATTCTTCCAAGGCCACCATTATAAATTCATAAATTATGGGATTAGAATTAGGTCATTTGGCCCAAGTCTACTCTGCCATTCAATTATGGCTGAGTTATCTTTCCCTCTCAACCCCATTCTTCTGCCTTCTTCCCTTAACCCCTTACACACGTACTAATCAAGAATCTATCAATCTCTTCACCTAAAAAATATCCATTGACTTGGCCTCCACAGCAGTCTGCGGCAATGAACTCTACAGATTCACCCTCTGTTGAAATAAATTCTTCCTCATCTCCATTCTAAAGGTACGCTGTTTTATTCTGAGGCTACACAATGTATACAAATAGCGGCCACATATGGTGCTGTTAAAGTTACAAAGCCACCGCCGCTTCACTGCCACCGCGGCCTCACCGCTGTGGACGCCCCACTTCACGCCTCCATGGTGCCAACCCGAGCTCCAGCCGCGGGCTTCGTTGGCCACTCCGCTGACCTGGACTCCGACCCGTGAGGCCCTGACCCGGGCTTCTACACGGCGATCCGGGAGGCATCGAGACCGCGGTGCCGCGATAAAGGTCTCCAGCCGCGTACCAAGTCCACAGTTGCGGCCCGTCGAGAAGCTATGGGCTGTGCTAAACTCTCCAACTAGTGGAAACATCCTCTCCACATTCACTCTATCCAGGTCTTTCACTATTCAGTAAGTTTCAATAGATAGATTGAGCTATATAGGGCTCTTAAAGATAGCGGACTCAGGGGATATGGGGAGAAGGCAGGAACGGGGTACTGATTTGGGATGATCAGCCATGATCACATTGAATGGCAGTGCTGGCTCAAAGGCCGAATGGCCTACTCCTGCACCTATTGTCTATTGTCTATTGTCCCTCCCTCATTCTTGTAAACTCCAGCGACTATGGGCCCAGTGCCTGTCAAACGCTCAGCGTATGTTAACCTGATCATTCCTGGGATCATTCTCATAAACTTCCTTTGGACCCTCTCCAATGCCAGCTCATCCTTCCACCGATATGGGGCCCAAAACTGCTCACAATAATCCAAATGCAGTCTGTATGGAAACATACACTTCCCAGCCCTCACCATAATCCCATGAAACGCCTGCCATTTTATCCCTTTCTTTCCTAGTGTCGAAAGCCAACCATTCTTTCTATGTAAAGTAGATATTTACCTGCACTCCCCTTCCCCTTCCCCTTGTCTGAGCATCTTGTAACTTGTTCCATCTGTAACTATTCCCAGATATGCTAAGAGGTTAATCTGAGTTCCTCGCTCCACAGATGTTGCTTGACCTGGGTATTTATAGCATGTTCTGTTTGATCCCCATCATTTCTGACCAAGTAATGGAAGACATTTGCTTTTATTTCTGAATTCATTTCTTTATTGAAAATGTTTGTGTTGCTCTCTGCCGTATAACAGGCAGTGCGGATATTTTATGGCAGTGCTTCTAATTGTTTTCCATTCGACGCATGAAGGTGTTTATCAAACACATGCTTTGATATCCTTTGAAAAGAGATATATATTAGTGTGCAAGTACAGTATTTAATTAATGTAGGTGAAATGATTGTGACAGTGTTAATGTGAGTATATTAAAGATGTTTATAGTAGTGGGTGATGATGGTTTAGGTCTTTATTCCTCTGTTGCACAAGTTAATAATCTCCTTTTCATTTTAATTTAAAAAATCTCTCATCTTGTATTTGCCCCAATTGCTTCCCAATTTCTCCAAATTTTTTCATTCTCCAATTCATGTTCTTTCTCCCTGTCCCCTCTCCCTGTCCCCCTGTCCCCTGTCCCCTGTCCCCTCTCCCTCTCCCCTCTCCCTCCTCTCCCCTCTCCCCTCTCCCTCTCCCCTCTCCCCTCTCCCCTCTCCCCTCTCCCCTCTCCCCTCTTCCCCTCTCCCCTCTCCCCTCTCCCCTCTCCCCTCTCCCCTCTCCCTCTCCCCTCCCCCCTCCCCCTCTCCCCTCTCCCCTCTCCCCTCTCCCTCTCACCCTCTCCCCTCTCCCCTCACTCCCTTCACTTGAATGCTTGCACTTTGGAATTCTATACCTGAACTTTTCCTTCACTGTATCTCCATTTGTAATGTCCCCCACAGACCATCACTATCTTATTTTCTGATTTAGTATTATCTTATTCCACACATCGATCCAATTTGAGTTCATTTGACATAAATTTTACAGGTTTTCTCCCTATGTTTGTAGGTATACGAGGAGGGAGTGTTGTGGTGTAGGCGTGTGGGTATAGAGTGAGTGTGTGTGGAGGAGATATAACAGGTGACTTAATTGAACAGATGCCAATGAGATACCAAAATATTTTTGCCCAGATTTGAGCGAAGGATAATATTATGTCAAATCCCTCTTGCTTCCTGGGCAATTAATAAACAGTAGCAAGGGTGGTGTCTGGATTCAGGAGGTAAGGTGGATGGAATAAGAATCTTCTGAGAAAACAACCTGTCACTTATGTAAGTATATATTATGTAATTATGTAAGATGCTTGCACAATTGCCCAAGTACATTCAAACCCAAGCCTGCACTCTTGTTTTTATCGCAAATGCACATTCATGCTTATTCATAATCAAACCTCCACACACCCATATAGACACACAGGCACTCTGTTAAATATGTTCAGACACAAAAATGCAATATCACACACACATGCATTTGCACTCTCACATGTAACACCATATTGAACATTAATATGTACTCACACATATTCTAAATCCTGTGTGTATATATATATATATATATACACACACATGTTCACGCTCAGTTCTCTCATGTGTAATCATGCACTCACACAGAGTGTATGAGTGTGGGAGTAGTGGTGAATTCATAATTACATGCACTCTTTTTCTCTAGCATGAGCAGGGCCATCTTGAACTGGCACGCTCTCCTACCTCAGCCTGGTCTTGCGCTCCCTCTCCCTGCAGTCTCGATGGTGTTAATTCCTTATGTTGTGAAGTTAAATCCGCTGGTGGATTGACTGTGCACGTCCTATGAATGCGTTAACCATTATCTGCGACTACCCCTGACCATCTGCTGTTGTAGGAAATTCAAAACCCTTGAGATCTACTTATATCCACATCGTAAACGAGAAAAGATGTTTTAATTAAGGGAAATCAGGTTAACTTAGCTCTAATTTACAAGCCGTCTGCTTAATGAATTGTCTGCTGCTCCTCTCTTTGTAGATAGTAAATCTTAGCATCTCATCTGCCACAGTACAGCCAATAATTAGCTAAGCAGGACTTTCAATACCAACCCCAATTTCCTCTAATAGTTTTTGCTATAGCTGTACTGGTCACTTGCTTATACAAATTGCCAATTAAATTTGATTGATTTAATGAAAAGGAAATTTATTTTCACTTAACGTTCCAATTTCTTCATCTGCCTCTCACCTCCACCTGAGTTGCTTAATCTCCATTCCAGCCCTCCCCCACACGGCCTGTGTAACCTGCGCCAGCTGACCCCCCTTTGTTTGTGTGTGTTGGCTGGGCTTATTAAAATTAAAATTGAAATCTGTTCCCCTATATCAGAGCAGACCACTCGATTGGGTCAACCTGCACCTGATTATACTAGTGCTTTCAAATGCAAAATACTGTTTGCCAAAATGCTCGACAAGCCATCTTCTTCCAAATCATTTAATATTGTTCATTATCCGACTGGTGATAACATCCAGATGATTTCATTTTGTGAAATAGAAATGCATTCTTCTGGCCTTTCAAAAAGAAAAGTTACTCAGAGGTTATGGACGTTTGGAGAAATCATTCACTATTAAACAGACAGATGCTGTTAAATGTCCCAAACCGAGGAAACCGGAACACAAGAAAATAGGAAGGTTTTTTAACCCCATGAGTTGGTTTGATGCTAAATGAGACCGACTGATCTGTGACCAAAGTCTACAAACTAATTATTTCCCCTTATCCATCAATATTATTAGTTAACAAAATACTATCAAAGTCTATTTAAAATTAACTGTCGACCTACCAATAATTACTGTTTGCATAAGAGAATTGGCAATTTCTCCCTCGTTTTTGCTTATTTCCTAACTTCACTCCGAAAGGCTTGTCTTTAATTTGTAGAGTACACCCCTAGACATGGATTGTTCAATCAGCAGAACCAGCGGTTTTCATCGAACTGATTACTTCTCATTCATATCTTGAAATCTTGGTTGGTGTGATCATGCCTTAACGCTGGAAGAGCTGGTTAATCCAAGCTGTAGTCCCTCCCAGGCTACTGCTTCCCTCATAGAGGACTGGTGCTCAGAAAAGGGTAGGGTCTGATACAGATTATGGCCAAATACGGCTGCACAGTAGGAGAGACAAGAGACTACAGATGTTTTAATCCAGAGTAAAAATAAACTGCTGGAGGAAGTCTAGCGGATCAGGCTGCATATGTGGAGGAAAATGGATAGACAATATTTTGGGTCAGGACTCTTCTTCAGACACAACAGGATTACTGCAGGATTCATTTAAAAAGGATGGTTGCTGTGGACTTGATGGGCCGAAGGACCTGTTTCTATCCAGCAGTGAGGCTTTGTACTGTGCCATTTTCTCTAAACTCAAGCAGTCCTCAGAGGTTCCCAAAAGAAATGAAGAGACAGGCAGCATTCTTGGGCCAGTGCTGCACCGTGTGACCGGCCACAAGTGGAAAGGACTATACCATGGCGACGCCATGTGGCCTCTGCAAGAACTTCAAGCAACCCCAGGAAATGTTACTCCTCATTTTTCTGTTGCCACCTGCTGTAGATCAATGGGGAAATGCACATGGTCTACAGGAGGAGGGAGGGAGGGCCATTGCATTCATCCATAACCATGCAACAAACAACAACGAATACATGACAATCCTCCCTCTAACAGAGTACATAGGTTTTGCTTTCTCCAGAATGATGTTCACTCCAACTAACTTGCTGGTTATGTGTTTTTAGTTTATTTTAGACAGAGCATAGAAACAGGCCCTTCAGCCCACCAAGTCCACGCTGACCATCGATCACCCATTCACGCTTGTTCTATGTTATCCCAATTTCTCATACATTCCCTACACACTAAGGGGCCAATTAATCTAAAAGCCTGCACATCTTTAGTAAACCCATGCAGTCACAGGGAGAACATCAAACTACACACAGACAGACCCAGGGTTAGGATTCATAAGATCATAAGTAATAGGAGCAGAATTAGGCGATTCGGCCCATCAAGTCTACACAGACATTCAATCATGGCTGATCTATCTCTCCCTCCTAACCCCATTCTCCTGCCTTCTCCCCATAACCTCTGACACCCGTACTAATCAAGAATCTATCTATCTGTTTAAGAAGGAACTGCAGATGCTGGAAAATCGAAGGTAGACAAAAATGCTGGAGAAACTCAGCGGGTGAGGCAGCATCTATGGAGTGAAGGAACTAGGCAACGTTTCGGCTCTGAAGAAGGATTTCGACCCAAAACGTTGCCTAGTTCCTTCTTCACTCCATCTATCTATCTGTCTGTGCCTTAAATAATATCCACTGACTTTGCCTGCACAGCCTTCTGTGGCAATTAATTTCAAAGATTCACCACCCTCTGACTACAGAAATACCTCCTCATCTCCTTCCTCAAAGAACGTCCTTTAATTCTGAGGCTATGACCTCTAGTCCTAGACTCTCCCACTAGTGGAAACATCTTCTCCACATCCACTCTATCCAAGCCTAAAGGATTGAACCTGATCCTGGGTGCACCAGCTGCACCACAGTGCCATATTCTGTTGTCTTACTATGTTTCATCTGTGAGCAACGTGCCATTCCCTACCCATTCCACTCTACTCTGTGAGAGGGACTGTGGCAAAGTCCATCTTTATAATGGGGATGTTAAACCAGCACTCGGGGCGTAAAGGTTCCTATGACGCTATTTCAAAACAGAGCAGCTCTTACACAACTCAACACCTAAAACCATGTGCTTACTTCTCTCAATTCTCTTTGGCTTACTTCTCACAATTCTCTCCATAAGCTTCAAGATATCAGGAAAATTCCAGAGGTTGTTATTGCTCCGGTGCTTGGGAAAGATTTTATTTTTTCTTTTGCCGCTTGGTGAGTTTGGCAGCTCGGGTGTGTGTTATTTGGCCCTCACTCGTTGCTTCAGAAGTTGTGACTCCTTCCTGAGATTCTGTTCTTCCGCTACCCCAGTCTGCCCAAGCTTCTTGTATGAAACAGTTGTTAAACACAGTCAGGGCGATTGACATGCAGAAACAATCAGTGAAGGGCCTGTCCCACTTAGGCGACATTTTAGGCCACAGCCTGAAAAGAGGTTGTCGCGTCGTGGTCAGGTCGTGACGCGTGGTGATGCGCGGTGTTTCCCTGCCGCCCCAGGATTTTGGAATGTTTAAAATCCTCGCGCGACATCATGTCGTGCGCCCTTTCGCACGTTGACGTACGGGTGACGCACGGTCATTGCCTATGCTAACTTATTGTGCGCCATCGTGTGTCACCATGCGTCATGATGCGTCGCGATGTTGCCTGATGACGCAACCTGTCGTGTCTTGCCATATCATGTCGCGGGTCGACGTACATTGACGCCCTGCTTGACGGCTGTGACATCACAGGTGCTGTTCTATTCTGTCGCATGCCATCCTATGGTGACGTGTGCCTGTCCTACCGTGACGCATGGCGATGCGTGGAAATTGGTGACGCATGGTGACGCGGAGTGTCGTACCATGACCCGGCTGTGTCGTACTACTTGACCGTTTTTAGGCAACATCAGGCGTCAGTCACTGACACCCATTATCACCCATAAAATCGCAAAGTGGGACAGCCCTTGAGGCTTTCAACGGGACCTCACTCAGTTCAATGCAGCCCGTGACACTGCGCTACACAGTAGCGGCAGATGGGCACTAGCTCCAGACGTACAGGGATGTTGGTAGATTGGCTTGGTAAATGTTAAAAATGTCCCTAATGTGTGTAGGATAGAGTTAATATGCAGAGATCGCTGGTCAGCGCAGACCCGGTGGGCCGAAAGGTCTGTTTCCACGTTGTATCTCTAAACTAAACTAAGCAGCCAGGCAACACAACACACACTATGGTTGCCTTGGAGATGACAGAGAGTGCAGGGGAGAGTACAACATATTCCACATGCATTCCTGGGGTCAAGCAAGTCCTGGTCAGCAAGGTACATACAGCCAATGGCCCAGGAGAGAGAGATCCTGTGTCCAGAGGCCAGGAGATTCACCCCATCCACTACGAGGAGATTGCAGGCATCTCTTCAAAAAACGAAGTAACTTGATCCCACAGTGGGTGTCAGGGTTGCTTGTGCATCACTGCTTATGCCTGAAGATCCACACCGTCTTGTGAGGATCTGGGTTCTTGAAGGAAGAAAATATCTCAGGAAGGATAATTGTAGGAACATACTCTGCTGTTCAAGAAGGGGGCAAAGCGAAGGAGGGGAAACTGTAGCCTGAAGGTTTGGCTCTTCCTGCTGCCCTTGTCCAGCACAGGCTGCCCCCTGCCATTGGCATTTTTATACTGGAGGCAGCACACGTCTTGACCGCTTGTAGGTGTATATTGCAGACCATTCCAGACATTTGCAGGCACCGGAAACTCATCTTCAAGAGTCCGACACATATTACATTACTTTCCCATTACTACCCCACTGCTTCTGAGGTTGGAGAGTCTATTGGTGTGAGGAACCAGGAATGTAGAGGTGAGACAGACCCAAAGTGCTGGAGTAACATAACAGGCCAGGCAGCATTTCTGGAGAAAAAGGATGGGTGACATCTTGGGACCCTTCTTCAGACTGAACGTGGGGGGGGGGGGGGGGGTGAAGAGGTCAAGGTGAGAAAAGACCAAGACCAATCAGGGCCGGCAACAAATGACTTCAGGCAGGGTGGTACCCAATTTGCATGTGGCTTCACTCTGGCAATGGAGAAGACCCAGGACAGAAACTACAGTGTGGGGATGGGAAGAGGAGTTCAAATGGTTGGCAACCAGGAGATCCCAACGTGGCCTATATGGCAATGAAGCAATAAGCAGACCTACATATCCTGAGGATCCTTTTGGACAGCACCGAGAGCTTCTGTATTATCTGGCTAACACCCTATCACAGATATTCTTGTTCTCTCTACTGTTCTCCCTCCCCACCATCAAAAACATCTACATGAGGCGCTACCTCAAGAAGGCAGCGTCTATCATCAAGGATCTCTACTGTCAGGAACAGTTACTTTCCTATGACCATCAGATCCCTGAACCAACCTGTACAACCCTAATCCTAGCTTGGTCACGGCACACGACAACCACCTCTCACACCACCATGGATTTGTTTTCTAATTGGATTTGGCACTAATGTCTTGTATTTTTCCACATTTTCTTTTCACTGTCCTGTAGAATTTGTGCGATTTTTATTGTATTTGTGTGTTGTCTGAGTTTTTTTCCCCATACTCACTCAATCCCACCCTTTCCTCACCTTTTGACACTGGATTTCCATTCTTTCATTAACTATGATAATTCCATGCTGTTTGTGGATGAGTCTTTGGATCAGTGGAGCCACGACTGCCCAAAGCAGAAGGCTCAGAATTTGCTCCCAACTACATTCTTGGCAACAGACCAGAACTATGTAAATGGAAGAAATGCTTTTTTTCTCCATAATACCAACCTCTGCCAGCTGTTTTGCAACTCCTGATATTATACATCCCTTCATCTGCTGAACTTCTACTTGCATCTATTGTACTCTTAGACACATATCTTGACGTTTACACCTGGTTACTCACTTGTTAGAAACCTTTGTGCCTATTCACTGCTCACCTGTTGGGTACTTCTTTACTTAGCCACTCTCTGACATCCATAATGTTCACCCTCATCAGTTATACACAACCACTCACCCACCAGACTCATCCTCGCTTACTATAAAGCTCAATCCTCATATATTTCCATTTGCCTTTTGCATATCTTATAAATAAGCACTTGCAACACACTCCCTCTCTTGTTCTTCACACCAATTCATCCATTATACATACCTTTTGTTGCACCACTCATTCATTAACACATTTCCTCCCTTTCTTTCAACATGTACTATCCCCTACCAAATCTGTCTCACTTATATATGTATCTTCACCTGTAAACACACATTCACAAATTTCTTCCAAATTGTATACACTATCATCCATCATACAAATATCTGTACATTATGCCTACCTTTGCTTCTGAAGATCCTCATCCATTGTGCACCCTTCAACTAGTATCCACCCCTTTATCCATGGTACAAACCTGTTTTAGACTTTGTCCATCAACCCTTTGCATTCATTGCCAGCAGAGCTGATCATTATCATTTTATGGAAGATCCTGAGAGGTCAAAACGATGTGGATGTGGAGAAGATGCTTCCTCGTGTGAGAACCTAGAACTAGGACCTCCCGTGAGAGAATTCTAGATGTATAAATTATGGTTATGTGCGTTGTCCAGCTCTTTGTATATTGTAAATACGTATATTTAAACATTTAAAAATAAAGGATTGCCCATTTAAGACAGAGGAGGCCATGAGTCTTTGAAATTCTATTTCTAAAAGGGCAGTATAGGCAGAGGCTTTTAATATTTCGAAAGCAGATGATTTCTTGATAAACAAGGGGTAAAAGGTTACCAGTGGCTTTCTGGAATGTGGGAGTGAGGTTATAAACAGATCAGCAATGATTTTATTAAACAGCAGGGCAGGCTCAAGGGGCCAAATGGCCTATTCCTGATTAATATAATTGTCTGTAATACATTGCCAAGCATTACACACCAGTGCATCAAAAAGCACATAATTACCACTAATACCCCTTTGCATTTGATAGGTCTGTTTCTCTTCCCACAGATGTGGCCTGACTTGCTGAGTATTTCCAGCATGTTCTGCTTTTATTTTATATCCTTCACAGTTCCTGTTGATTGATGCACATTGACATTTTCTACTGCCATCTGATGTTTGGCCTCAAATTGAACAGGAGCTGTATTATTAAGCACGTGAAGCATGATGAATATATATTTGCTTTTGCGATGTAATTAATTGAAAAATCTTTCATCAAACTGTAATGATGTGACAGTAAACTATCAAGCAGTCAGTGCTAGGGAATAGTCTGGCTCCGTTAGAATCGTGCTAACCATCCTGCAGGATCGCAGGTCAGTGCTGCCGCCTGAAGGTTTACAACATTACTGCACCTTTCACAGTTGTGATCCTTCTAAAACGCCATTGACCTCTCATTCCTCTTGTCAAATGTCAAGCAGTTCAGACCTGGCCACTTAGAAGTTTCTTCACACAAGACAGCTCTTGGATATTTCCTAGCTCCAAATACCAAGCTGTATTAGGAAAGAACTGCAGATGCTGGTATAAATGCAGATGCTGGTTTAAATCGAAGGTAGACACAAAATGCTGGAGTAACTCAGCGGGACAAGCAGCATCTCTGGAGAGAAGGAATGGGTGACGTTTCGGGTCGAGACCCTTCTTCACCCATTCCTTCTCTCTAGAGATGCTGCTTGTCCCGCTGAGTTACTCCAGCATTTTGTGTCCACCAAACAGCTTGAGATCAAAATCATTTTTTCATTTACTGCATTCCATTTCACAGCATCAGAGGTCATTCAGCACATCAGGTCTACGTCAGCAACCGGCAGAGTAATCCCACTCCTCTCGTCCTGCAACTTATTCTCTCCCATTTTCCAAGCCATTCCCCTTTTGTCCTTTTTGCCACTGCAGGTCATTTACAGCACCCTTGTTATCCATAGTCTTGGGAATGTGGGAGAGAGCCCATGTGAATACAAAGGGAATGTGCAAACTCCACATACAGGGTCATGATCAATCCTGGGTCCCTGGAGCTGTGAGGCAGCAGCACTAACACATGCACCACCGTACCATCCACACTTCACTGCCACAGGATATTCCAGCACACTTTTGAAGCAGAGTAAGTGTTACAACGTTAAATGCAGCAACGAAAATAACAAAACGATGGAGATAACTAGTTGTTTCCTCCGGTTTTGATGGTGCTGTTAGTTGAATAAACGTTGGTCAGCAAGTATAATTCGTTAAACAGCACTGGGAAGATGGAGTCTTGCTTGAAGATTGTACGAAAAGCAGAACATGAGGTGGTGGTGCTACTTTCTGGTACTTCGGAAACTCTCTCTCCAACAGTTCTGTGTGAGGCCCTGCACCAGAAGCACTGCAGCACTTCAAGGTGGATAGCTCACCACCAGCTCTGAAGGCAATCAGCAATGAGTGATCGATGTGAACCTGGTCGGTAACAGCCAAATCCAAAAAATGAATTTTTACAAGACTCTCAGGATAACGTGGTCAGAAAATGACACAAATCAAATTAAACCAAATTTTCTGACTAAGAAGCAACATCATCAACATGACTTGACTGATACACGGTAGAAATGGATGATATGGCTTTAAATGCAGCTCCAAAGTTCCATCATATACATTTCTCAAAGACAACAAGCTTGCAATTCCATTCCAGATTTGTGTGTTATTACAGCTGTGGTAGTTTGGCGTTAGCCACTATGGATCGATGAGTGAGTGTATCTGTATCAGTTTGCTGAAGCACCCTCTTTCTCCTGTCAATACACAAACGCTTTAATCGATACCTGATCATTGGGCTCCCAAAACAACCAGTTGATAAGTTTCAGTATAGTAACTGGTGATATTTCATTAGCTCCATGTTACTTTTGCAGGGCTAATTAAAGATAAATTCATACTGATGATATGATGGAAGATCAAGATGAAACATTAAAACTAGATACCACCTGAACAGCTGAATATATTCCAACATTACGTTTTTCATTCGATTCAATATTAGAATAAATTGAACTGGAATAATACAACCAGTGACACTAAGTGTGGATGAATGTGCCGTGTGGAGGTTTAATAGTATTTCTCCAGTGAAGCTCAGAGTTAATAATGCTGGTTTGTGCATGTTACCTTCTATACTGATCATTTTTCACCTTGTTTTCAGTGCACATTTGTTCTATAATTAATTTACGATTGTTAATAGCTGTTACCATGACTACCACCATTAACCCCCTGCAGGTATATTGCCTGATCCTGAGTAAGAGTATTGCAGATTGCCGAGGACACCTCCAGGCACCAGGTATTATCGAGCTTTTGACTTAGAAAAACTAGCCTTTGTGTATCTGTTGAGATCCAAAATTAAATCCAGATATCAGAATGTTGATTTGAGAACATCAATTACAAATATCAAAGAACATTTATTGTGAACACTGACAAAGTAACAGCCAGATATAAACTATAATTCAAGATCACAACAGGCAGATTCTTTTACGTTTGAGATTATGTACTTGAATAGGGAGGGTAAAAGGACAATTGCATTTAGCTACTTGAATTTATGAGCAGCCTGTGATTTTAACAGGTATCATTTGGCAGCACTCATCTCTCAAGTGGAGGAGGTTGTGTATTGAAATCCCACAGCAAAGTTAGAAAATTTATACAGGCAGAGTACTGCACCGGCAGTTTTGGATTAAATGTTTAAATGAAGCAAGCTCACTGTTCCCTCAGGAGAAGGTTACGTAATGCTTTGATGAGTAATGGAGTTTACCCTGGATTCTGAGCCAATATCAGCAAGTCCCACCAATAAGACACATCATTCGATCCTTCTCACACTGCTGTTCGTAGGCGTTTGCTGCTCACAATCTGGCTGCCGGGTGCAATATGTTTTGAGAAATCTAGCAGTTATTAAAAAGGCCCAGTAGAAAAGCAAGTTTAAAAATCATCAAATTAAAGAGCTGACATCCCAGGCAAAGTATTTGATGGAGCTATGAGGAATGAAGTTCCTCTCTCCTCGTAGAAAGGCCTGAATTCTGTGCTGTCAGTTTAGTTGTTTAAGAAGTTTGTCATAGAGGCCTAGCATTCGACTCAACGTATCCATGCTGGGCAAAAGATATAGCCTATTCACACTTCCCAGTCCTCTCTCTGCAGCCCCATAGATTATGGATCAAGGGTTATAGTCTTTCTGCCTCCACCCTCAGGCAACACACTCCACACCCACATTTCTCCCTGGCTGAAAATATTTTCTGCAACTCCCTTCTTAGCCTAACATCTTTTAACCCAAATCCAAGCATTCCATCCAAAGGAAAATTCTACTTGGTTTACATAGCCACCTAAATTTTATTTATAAACAGATTAAACCTTGACTCCAGACTACTTGATTTCAAAGCAAATAACCCTGCCTAACCAACCTCAGAAACAGTTCATCTAGCACCGAGGCAAGAGAATACCAAAGGCTTGCTACCCTCCAAGGAAATAAATTTATCACCTTTCTTCCGAATTGCACGTTTCAAATTCTTTCAAACACTTTGGTATTAGATCATCTGGCATAAAGAAACAATCTTACCATTTAACACACTAGTCCGCTCAAGATCATGCACCTCTCAAAGTAAACACCCCTAAAGAACATTATGTTTTGGCAAATTTCTTCTCCGAAGGCAACTCCTCACTTCCAAAATCAACTCTTTAATGTGCTGTACTAACCCAAAGGTTATATCGCTCTCCTGACATGGAGGCCAAATTAGCACACAATGAATCATGAGGTCTAATAAGCACAAAATACTTCATGTGCATCAACATCCTTGCAATAAAAAGCAATCTGACGTTTGTCTTTCCAATAGGTATACTTCATGTGTCTCCTGAACAAGCCCAGCAAAGGGTATCAAGGATGGGTGTTTGCCCTTCCCCCATCTTTTTCTTATTAGTAACCTATCAAAATTTGGTTGGCAACTTCTCTCCCCATCTCAAACAATTCCCAGTATCCTGGCAGTCCACTTCCCCACTGCCCCCCCCCCCCCCCCCCCAGTAATATCTCAGCACTAAAAATGGCCATTACACAATCTACAATCGATAAATCTTGTTTCTTGGTCTTTGATCATAGCAACTTTAAGCCTATCTAGTGCCCTTCTGGCCATCTGCTCGATTCATCTCCAAAACTTTCCCGAGACTCTATTCCTTGCTGAAACTTAGTTCTGAACTTTACCTGTACTTTTAGCTTGTTTCCACTCCAGTGAATGGGAGTTTCCTGCCCTTTTACTTATGCAGAAACTGGTTAACATATTTGGGTTGGGCAGCATCTGTGGAGGGAAATGAACAGGCGTTTCGGGACTACTATATTGTTGCTTTTGTGCTGCACAATATCTAATATCACTGATGCATCTCACTGCTATGGTTAGTAGACCGATATCACTTGATGCAATTTGCATTTTCTACCAGTCAACCAACTTAGTCGATATTGTAGTCTTGACTGGTGACACTGGTCAACCTGGATGACACACTGGTCAACATGAGGAGTACCTTCAGCAACAGACTGATTCCACCAAGATGCAGTACAGAATGCCACAGGAGATCTTTTTCCCCTGTGTCTATCAAACTGTACAACTCCTCACCCTTCTGTCATGGGGTAGACTGACTGATTCCCCTCTCCCCACCCCCCCCCCCCACCTCCTTTCTACTCGTCACTTTAATTTCATGTTTCATGTATCTTGTGTTTAATGTCTGTTGGCAGATCAATTTCCCTCCTTGGATAAATAAAACTGTATCGCATCGTATCAAGTTTGTGCTTTGTTCAGGTTAATTATACAACATATTGATAACAACACCTGGCAAACAGAAAGAAACTTGGCGCAAGAGTGGCTGGCACTTGAAAACAGTCCAGAATTGGGAGGTTACTGCAGTACAAGTTTAAATATCCAGAGTACGACTGAAGACATTGCTGTCACAAATATAGAAATGTCTCCTTAAATAAACGCAGTCAAAAAAGTCATAATAGAGTTAAACAAGTTCAATTTAACATTCATAAAAATCCAAACAATTTCACTTGTCAGGAGTAGAGATGGCAAGTGTGGATATGCCGATAACCCAATTTGAATAGGTTTCATATGCAATTTTACTGATAATGTTAATTGGTTAAATCAATCTAGGGACTTTAAGTAATTTCTTTCATGCACAATGTATTACTTTTAATCTGAAATATTCAATAGTGCTGTCAGGAAAAAACTGCAAATGCAAATAATCCTGAATGCAGCACCATACCAAGTTAAAGGTACCGGGTGTGAAATGAGTCTGGAGCAGATGCACAAAACATTCGACTGATCACTTGAATTACTTAATGCACCAATTTTAAAACACTTTATTCTTTAGAAATCAATACAATACATACGATTAAATATTATAACTGTAGCTTGTGCACTCTGTTGCTATACATATATATTTTTTTTTAATTCAGTAATATATAAATTTATATAGGAATTCAATGCAAAAACTCTTAGGAAATAGATTTATCAATAGAATCAAACAATCATAGTTATAGGGCAATTCACTGAGCAGAGGCCATTTATTTTTCTAAACCAAAAAGCCCTATTTTTGTTTGTGAGCCCCGGGCTCCATTGACACCGATTAAAAGTATCAAAGGTAATGCTGCAGAGTTGGAACTTAAAGTTCAAGAAAGTTTACAGGGCAAGGACCTGGAGCTTCGATGCTGCGTCTGAAACAATAAAATAAATAATAATCAGCAGGGGCGTGAGAAAATTAGTGTGCTCGTCATTGAAATCTTCCCATTACCCCAAGGAATGCTGCTGTACAACACGAGAAAATCAACTATCTTCAAATTGTCCACTCTGTTTTATGATATTTAATAATATCTGATAACTGATCTCTTATGTTTCAAAATATCCTTCCCTCACCAAGGCAATACATGCAGCCATTTTGTCCCAGCTATGTTAGGCTTCAAGGTATAAAGTGTAGTGTGGGATACAGACCCTCGTACACCAAGCCTGTATCAGTCCAGTCTGTAACCCTTTACAACAACAGTATAAATGGAACTAACCCTCTTAGTTGGGGACGGCTACAAGAAAGCATTTTTGTTTTGCCCTTTAATTTGGTAGAAAATGATTGTATTGGGAGTAGAACGTGGAAGTAATTCACAGCTAAACATGAGTTCATTTCCCAAGTGTGGACAAGGTATAGAAGGGTCACTTACACATTACCCTAGCACAAGGGTTCCCAGCCTGGGGTAAATATACCTCCAGGGTGTAAATTTCACACTACCCAGGGGGTAAATTTGTTGATTCTGGATTTCTACATATTTTTTCTCATTGACTGACTGCGTTTGGTTCCAGTATACTGGTATCGGTTCATCATTAGTTGTTCATAAATAAGTGAAATAACATTGTTATGTGCTATTAAAGTTGCCGGGGTAAACGGGACGGAAAAACTTGGGAACCGCTGCTCCTAGCATGACAGTACCTTCGGAAGAAATGGAAAATGTGCTTAGCATCTTGCTGTTACCAAATCTGCTGTCCTTGTCTACTTAAGCTACGACAGTGACTTCAGCTCAAACATACTTTGATTGCACTATAGTCATTTGTGATATTAAAGTATCTTTCTCGACCACAAGATATGTTCTTAGCGTAACGAAGCCCGGTAACAAATCCGATATAAAGTTCTACAAAATCAGCATGGAATAATCAATGTTTTTGCGCCGTTACTTGAAGACCAATACTGTGTTTTGTCAAGCGCTTCGTCTAATGAAGCACTGCCTTCCTGTTTGTGGCATGCAGGCTTCAGCTGAGATGGCGTGCTCAGGTCTCTGGCTCAAGAATTCATGGTGTGTGGACCCTGGGATACCACTAAGTCAGGTCCCATTTTGCAGCCATGTTCCAGCTAAGAACTAGATTTACGACTAGTATTTTCTGCTAGCTTCATACAGATACCAAGAAAATGTCTGCATGAAAAGCAATATGCTTGAATATAATTTTACATTAATTATCAAAATACAAGTAGAATGGGCAGTCAGCCCTTCTGTCTGTCATTTAACAGTCCAAATGGATCTTTTACCTCAGTACCACTTTCCTGCACTAACCCCCTAATCCCTCAAGTTCCTCGATGTCGACATAAGGGTTAGATTTTTGAATACTAGATTTGTGTGGATGGATCTGCAATGCACATGCTCTATGGAATGAATATGTTTAAGATTCGAAAGATAGCAGCTCACAGCATTTCAATGTTTGGTCTCGTACAGATAGAGCACGAGGCAAAGTACAAAACAAAGTCAAATCATTACAATGTACTGCCAAAACTTCCCTCTCTAAGCTTTTGATTGCCCATAATACATGGAAAATGAGAGAAGAATTTAAGTTAAAATTTGCCTGGTCCTGAAGTCATCTGAAATTCAAACTAGACGCCTTGATTTTATTAATTTAACGCTTCAGTGAATTTCACTGATGTTGGAGAATTATCAGACGTAGTTGACAGGCAGCTGGGGCAGCTTAGCAGGGAATCGTTCATGATTTACACACATAAAAAGAAAGAGCCTTCATCTTCTGACCCCTCCTTCCTCTCTTCTGCATTTTTAAATGTGGCCCGATTTTCAATCAGAGCCTTTTAAAAAGTAATTAACTTCAAGATTTGCTTTGCTTTGGATTATTTTGTTTAAACCGTGGTTACCAATTACATAATAGGCAAATGGGGTTGGAATTAAAAAGTCCAATTGTGGCAGGGGCCTGATCTTGTCATTAAGATGACCATTCGAGTGTTTTAGCAGTATAGCACACATAGCCAAACAAATTTAACAGCTATAAATGCTGGGCAACTCTAATTTAGTTCCTACAATCGCACTGTGCCTATAATTTTAATTAAAAAATATACAGGGGAAGAATTATTTTCATAGACTAGACTAAAGGCAGAAATCTTTTCATCCCAAATGCAATAGAGGGAACATCCTGCATGGCTCACGGGCCATTGGCAAAGTTACTATGCAGTTCCTCGTATCGTAATTACCTGCTGCTGTTGTCGACGAAATTCTTCCTCACTTGCAGCAATAGCCTGAGCCAAAGCCAAATCTTCTTGCTCTTGGTGGCTAAATACAGGATATACAAGATAAGGAGTGGGAGACAGAAAAGTGCAACTTTATTATGAGAAAGGAAGCATCACAATCATACAGATTCAGTCCAAACATTGGGTACAACATACCGAACTAGGTAATGCTACTAAAAATAGGTGCAATTTAAACTGCTGAGTTTATAGCAGTGAAGCAGGCCACTTGGAGCTGTTTATAGTCTATGTATATACAAGTCACATTATTACATATTAATTATCGTCTGATTAAGCACATGAAGAGCATTTGAATTAGACAGACAGTGGAGTCACATAATTATAACATGTAGCCCCAAGCAAAATGCTACTGAGGCTCCACAGGCAGCTTTACAATGCGAGCTTTTAGCCTTCAAAATGTCTTGCACAAGCTAAGAGAGAAATCTAAACTTGGACAAAAATAAATTGTGGTCGCTGATAGAGAGAGAAGCTGCCTCGCCAACTAACTTCAGTCACATTCCTCCATATGAATCTGCTCCAGCTGAGAGAATAAGGCAGTGTAGGCCACTGACTCCATTAAAAAGGAGACAGCAGGAGGTACATAGCCTGGGTTTAAGACAGATGGAGTAGCTATCCTCAAGGTGTTTCATCCTAGTGGTCAATCAAAAATACAAAAGGAAGAAATAGTCTGTTGTTCTCTCATCTTCCGTTCCAATTAAGCACAATTAGAATGTAGTTTAGAAGTGAAGTCGACCTGAAGGCTACAACGTAGTTAAGTCAGATTTACTATCTCTCATAGATACACAAAATGCTGGAGTAACTCCGCCAGTCAGGCAGCATCACTGGAGAAAAGGAATAGGTGATATTTCGGGTCGAGACTCTTCTTCAGACTGAGAGTCAGGGGAGAGGGAAACTAGATGTACGAAAAGCTACAGAACAAATCAGAGCCGGCACCGATGATCACAGGAAGGTGGAGCCCACATTGTGAGCTCCTCTGTCATCAGTGCCAGGTCCGATATGTTCTGTACCTTTTCATACCTCTCGTTTACCTCTCCCCTCAAGAGTTCAAGAGAGTTCAAGAGAGTTTTATTGTCATGTGTCCCTGATAGGACAATGAAATTCTTGCTTTGCTTTAGCACACCAGAACATAGTAGGCACGAATACTGAACAGATCAGTGTGTCCATATACTATTGCATAAATATATACACACATGAATAATTAAACTGATAAAGTGCAAATAAACAGATTTTATTGGCTATTAATGTTCAGAGCTTTGTCCGAGCCGAGTTTAATTGCCTGATGGCTGTGGGGAAGTAGCTGTTCCTGAACCTGGTCGTTGCAGTCTTCAGGCTCCTGTACCATCTACCTGAAGGTAGTGGGGAGATGAGTGTGTGGCCAGGATGGTGTGGGTCCTTGATGATGCTGCCAGCCTTTTTGAGGCAGCGATCCCCTCGATGGATGGGAGGTCAGAGCCGATGATGGACTGGGCAGTGTTTACCACTTTTTGTAGTCTTTTCCGCTCCAGGGCGCTCAAGTTTCCGAACCAAGCCACGATGCAACCAGTCAGCATGCTCTCCACTGTGCACCTGTAGAAGTTAGAGAGAGTCCTCTTTGACATACCGACTCTCCGTGATCTTCTCAGGAAGTAGAGGCGCTGATGTGCTTTCTTTATGATTGCATCAGTGTCCTCGGACCAGGAGAGGTCTTCAGAGATGTGCACGCCCAGGAATTTGAAGCTCTTGACCCTTTCCACCATCGACCCATTGATATAAACGGGACTGTGGGTCCCCATCCTCCCCCTTCCAAAGTCCACAATCAGTTCCTTAGTTTTGCTGGTGTTGAGGGCCAGGTTATTGTGCTGGCACCATTTGGTCAGTCGGTCGATCTCACTTCTGTACTCTGACTCGTCCCCATCAGTGATACGTCCCACAACAGTGGTATCGTCAGCGAACTTGATGATGGAGTATAGAGTGAGTACAGCAGGGGGCTAAGCACGCAGCCTTGAGGTGCCCCGTGCTGATTGTTATTGAGGCTGACACATTTCCACCAATACGAACTGACTGTGGTCTGTGAATGAGGAAGTCGATCCAATTGCAGAGGGATGCGCAGAGACCCAGTTCTGCGAGTTTGGTAACCAGCTTGGAGGGGATGATTGTATTAAATTCCGAGCTGTAATCAATGAATAACAGCCTAACATATGAGTCTGTCAGAAGAGGATCTCGACCCAAAACGTCACCCATTCCTTTTCTCCAGAGACGCTGCTTGTCCCACTGTTACTCTAGCATTTTGTGTCTATCTTCGACATAAATTGACATCTGGAGTTCCTTCCTACACATTTTTATTACCTCTCCCCTGATTCTTGTGTCAGCTCACTTCTGCAATTGTTAGCAGTGTGAAACTTAGAACATACAATGTCTTTCCTTCTACCTCTCACCAGACCAAGTTCCATGTACAGAGTCAACTTACAGCAACACTGCATCCAGGAATCCCAAGGGAAGCTACATATGGCCTTGGCATACTTTGTGCACTTATGCCTTGCGGAATAAGACTACACCACACTAAAAATGGGGGCAAGGGGGTGCTGTCCTGTGTGCGGCTGCCCAGCCAGCAGCTGTCTGTCCTTTCATCTTTTATTTTTTTATTTTAGTTAGTTAAGTGGTTTGTTTGGAGGTCTAGACTTTTTTGTGTGTGGAGGGGAAGGGGGGAAACTACCTTTCAGGGTCCCTACCTGGCCGGAGAGGCAGCTTTTCTCCGGGCTGCAGCTTCGACCCGTTCTCGCGGCATACCAGTGGGCCTGGAGCGGCGTTTCCTGTCGGGGACCGTCCAGAACCTCGGCTTCGGCGGCGGCACAGTGCTGGAGCGCTATCGCGGAGCGGGCGATGCCTTGCCCGGGTCGCCGCGCTGGAGCTCCGGTGAGCTGAGGATCGTTGGGGAAAACATCGCGGAGCTGCGGGACTGTGGAGCGACCAGCTGCGGGCGGCGGCGCTGAACTTAACACCGGGAGCCTCAGATCTCTAGATGAGATCGCCAGTTGTGGAGCCTCAACCGCGCGGCCTTGTTGTCTTCGGAAGCCACGGGCCCCAGTGCGGAAGCGACCGTTGCAGGGTTCCCAGGCCGCTGGTAGGACTCTCCCGACGCCGGAGCAACATCACCCGGCGAGAACGGCCTGGAACATCGGGCCTCCGTAGAGGCAACTGCGGAGGCCTCAATGGACCCGACTATGGGTGAACTGGGGTTGGGGACTGGACTTTGTGCCTTCCCTCATGGTGGGAGCCATTGTGGGGGGATGTTCAGTGTTAAGACTATCCTGGTGTTATGTCTGTATTCTCTTTTTTGTGTGCTGCATAATGGCAAAAAGCATTTCACTTCACTACACCTGGGTGTATGTGACTAATAAAAATACCTTGAACCTTGAAATGGAGTTTTACATTTGTGTTTAATCATCTTTGTGCCACTGCCGCCTAGAATGCTCTACACTTGTTGAAACAGTTTCCAAGTCTTTGCTCAAACGGGTACTCTCTTCCACTACACAGGATAAAGTCAGCTTTGCTTCACAATTGCATCCTGCTTCAATCCATAATCCTAAACGACATTCTGTTCACGATACATTTGAAGTCACTGGGGCAGTGTGGAATGGATCTTAATCTGCACAGGGATCTGATTTCAAATGCATGAGGCAGCTGAAAAGACTAAAGGCCTAATAGCCTTCTTGAATCCATAGATCCTTTACACTTCTCAACGGGGACTGGCAGAGCATACCATTAATAGCCTTCCAGTTCTGCCCGACTTGATAATGGGAAAGTGGAAACAGTTAAATGTATCAGTACACATAGGCCCAGAAAAACATTGTTTGCTTATCTACAAAAGATACTGGGCCATAATTATCCCCAAGCCATATAATGCACATTTTATACCAGCAAGCTGAACTTATTAACAGTTGTAATAACTGCTGATCCTTAATCTGAAGAAGGGTCTCGATCCGAAATGTCACCTATTCCTTCGCTCCATAGATGCTACCTCACCCGCTGAGTTTCTCCAGCATTTTTGTCTACCTTAATTACATAGTAAGCGGACGAAAAAAAGAGTACAGATGCTCCCCGATTTATGATGCTTCATCTTACGATATTTCGACTTTACAATGGTGCAAACGCTCGGCAACGGCAGCAGGTCGCACGTCACATCCGGTCAAGTGATCGCATTGTATTAAATGCGTTTTTGACTTGCAATATTTTCGATTCACGATGGGTTTATCGGAACCTAACCCCATCGTAGGTCGAGGAGTAGCTGTACTGCAAATTTCGATGCATTATTTTTAAATTAGCAATTAGGGCTATATTTTATCCAATGATGCTCACTCCCAAACTGTTTCACGTTGAAGATAAAATGCAGGGGCCTTGCTAGGCTATGAAGATAAAATGGGGCACCCTTAACGTCTCAATTTGCGACTGGCCTACTTCACTTGAAATCTAGTAAAGGTATCGGCAAGAACTGGTCTTAGGTAATTATTTCAAAAATACCATCAATACTTCTACCTCAATGGAGGAAGAGGAAGGAAGAACAAAGGAAACCTCAGGTACCACACATGCCCAGGTATTATTGGCAGATAATGCCCATAACTCTTCATGCGACATAATCTTAAAAACTGTTGAGGAATGGGTGGAAGGGACATGAGAGAATTTGACAAGTTGCTGACAGAACTTTACCTGGGAGCTGTATTTCTGGAAGATTCGGCCAGTGAGCTCTCCAAAGCTCTCTGCAGCGCTTGCTCTTCAGTCTTGAAATCAAATCAAACATAGGCACTTACACTAGAAATCAATGGTAGGAAATAAACCCAGCTCAACAATCTGATTAATTACACCTTAATTTGCCTCTTTACGGTGATACAATGTCTACAGCTACAATTTAATATAACTGAATCAGAACAGTAATTTGTAAAACACCAAGCTTCCTTTCAAAAAGCGTTCTTAAATTACAGTTCCATTTGGCAATTTTCTATCCTATTTGAATTCTAAACTTACTTCAAAGTCACTATATTTCTCAATTGATGTTAAACTCTGGGGCCTTTCCACATTATGAACACGCAGCTACTATAAACTTGGCAATCTGGCTGCAATCACAGTGAACGACTGGGGAATAGTCAGACATTATCAATAATAAAGGTGCAGCATTGCCTGTACTGATGGGCTAATCAGCCTGCCACAATTAGACCACAGACAGCAAATATCCACAGAGTGCCAAAACCTGCAGCTGATGAACCGTAGTCTTGTGATCAGAGTAAAACTACACAAGATAAGTGGAACCGTACAAGATTTACTAATTTCAAGGATCTATTCTGCAACTGCAGGGGTATGTTTTCTTCACAAAATTAAAATTCTACACATGGCAAGAGGATTCATCTATTTCTTCCTTCTCCAAGATATATTTCTTGGCCAGATTATTATTTCTTCTTTATCTTGGACAATTGTTTCATTGGTCAATTCCTTCCCCCCCCCCCCCCCCCCCCAATTGTGTTGAAAAGTCACTTTAAAATGTAAACGCCTTTCCTTTTTCCACAGGTACAGTCTGATCCACTGAGCATTTTCTGCTTTTATCTCCCTTCCCAACCAGATATCAACGCCGCCTATATCACAATTGCCCGTGCCTTTACAGGGAATGAATTTTAACTAGTAACTTTCCAGCCCAGACCCAGGGGATTGTGTACTCATAAAATGGTTATACACTTCAGCAGCCACAATTACTGGGGAATTTGAGGTTGTAGCAGCTCACTTTGGCCGGCTCTTCCCAATATGCTCATTTCTAAGGTCCCATCAACAGGCTGAAATACAAATCATGCCACGAAATTACAAGGCAGAGAACAGAAGCAGGCCATTTCCTGTCCAGATGGAAACAGCTTAGGCAGTTTCTACTGCCCCATTTACAGGCATTTTAAAAGGAAAATCCCATTACATCCTAGAAATTGAAAATTTCACCAACAATCAGATCCATGACCATTGTGATTTAAATTGCTGGTTTCACGTAACCAACAGATCAAATGTGCACATCAGCATCTCGGGGAGGAAGAGAAAATAATGATTGAGGCACAGCCATTCAGCAGTCCCAGGGAAGGTTAAATTCCCAGCCACTAACTTTGTGTATTTACAACATAGGTGGCATAGTTTGAGCTCTAGTTCCAATTTAATCCAATCCAGTGCCCTGAAATATGACAGCTGGAATGTTGACTATCCCAGTCATATCTGCCTTTATTCGCTGCACGGAATTTTTTCAATTTGTTTTTCAATAAAAGATTCAGACAACTGAATCATCCTACCACAACTAGAGAGAAGTGCTGAACTACTATCTACCTCTTTGCTGTCCTTCGGACTATCTTTGACCAGACTTTGCTGGCTTTACCTTGCACTCAACGTTATTCCCTTATCATGTATCTATACACTGTAAATGGATTGATTGGTAATCATGTATTGTCTTTCAGCTGACTGTATAGCACGCAACAAAAAGCTTTTCACTGTACCTCGCTACACTTGACAATAAACTAAACCAAACTAAATAGTTTTAGGTACTGATTCTGGTTAGACTTCTGTTCAAATAAGAAGGGAAGGAGCCCAAAACTCATGTCATGTTTGGAGACATGGCGGAAGAGAATGGTGGGTGGAAATGAAGCAGGGACATCCAAGATCAAAAGGTTTCAGGGAATGTCTGAACTTCACATCTGATCAATTGCATTCCACAATTTTGGATATCTCGAACGTAATGCTCCCACTTAGTACAACGTCCTCTCGTCTCTCCTTCCAACACACCAGAATCCATACTCTTTAGAATGGTCTGGTTCACTCTTCCATCTTCAATATCAATACCTTCTCCACAGCACGTACAACAGCAGGGTATTCAATTCCTTCCCTTTCACCATCTACATTCCCTCTATCCACAACCCTACTTCTTTCAGTGATTTTCTATTGTCAATGTAGTGAACTGTATGGTCACTTTGTATATTGGAGAGTCGGAGAACAAATGTAGAGTGGAAGGGCTTTGAGAATACCTCCGTTTGTCAACATGACTGCTATTATTGGGAGCCGGGGAGTAGGAACTTGTGGCTTGCAATCACATATGTCTTCCAAGCACCTACCAGTTTAATTCTCCATCTCACACCCATTTTAACTTCTAAATTTTACTAATAAACTTCAAACAAGTTCAACATTTAGCACCTCTTTTGGTATATCATGGCTGACTCTAGTCAAAATTTCAGGTAAATATTATTGCTAGTTTAATTCATCCTACATTCTTCTTGTAATATCAGATAATTCTACAGTTACGTTACTACTCTTCAAAATACCATTTGTTCCCTAATATTATTTCCTTTCACCTTACTTAATTACCCCTTTTAATCCATGCTGCCTTTCATCCTAACAAAAGCCATCCTTTTTTTCCTATTTTTCTGTACTTAATTTTGCTCATCCTGACGATTATCTAACCTGAAGCAGTAACTCAGTAACTCTCTCCACAGACGCTGTTCAACCTGCTAACTATTTTCAGCATTTGTTTATATTTAAGATATCCTGGCTGGCAATATTTTGCATACCATATTTCCCGGTGAAGAAGCTATTTTTTACCGTTAAATAAGGCCCGAATATTTACCTGCGTTTTGGAGGCCGAAGGTTCGGTTGTTAGCCATGATATATAGACTTGGCTTCCCTCAGTTCAGCAACATCAAGAACGATGGTCCCGGGTGGCTGCGAGAGGCCGCCGGGACCATACAGCGGAACCGGCCGCCACATCAGCTCCTTCTGCCGGCCCGCCCGCCAGCCAGCCACTGTGTCCTTCGGCACAGGCGCAACCGGTGGAGGTGGTGTTGGCGGGTAGCTACTGGGCGGAAGGCTGGCTGCTCTGTCCCGGGCTCTCTCTCTCTCGTTCCGTTATCTGATCACCCTGAGCCAGGAAGTCCCCGTCCCTCAGACCTGAACCGCACAGCGCATTGTGGGACAGGCGAAGATGGGGGCTCCCCGGTCCTCATTGCCTCCTTGAACCAAACCCTTGATCCTGTCCCGCCAGCCTTTTTTCAAAATTTAGCAACTCAAAATGGGGGTGCGTCTTCGACGCAGGTGCGTCTTCTTCGCCGGGAAATACGGTATGTTCTATTTCTATATTGTAAATCAATGAACATACATTACACATGTGAAAGCACTAAGAGACACTCTGTGGCTATTTAGCACATTGGAATCACAGACTGTTACAGCCCAGGCTGTATGATTTTACACAGACTGTTACAGCCCAGGCTGTATGCCTACATGATTTTACAAGATTAAGTCATTGAATGTCATTCCCGCACTTATTTCCCCAACACACTTAACATTGATGTGAAAACGTCACCAGATTTGCTTATATATGAATGCACAATGAGTGAACTGATAATTGAAACTGCCAAGGCACTGCATATTTTCACAGCAAAAGCATATTATGCAACAATCATATTTTGCCACGCTGGAAGGCAATGTAACAAGTCACCATATAGAATTAGAGGTAATGTGAAGTGAGAAACTTTCCCATGTTTTCAATACATCTCTATCCTCAATATTCCCTTTACAAAAGAGGGACCTGGCAACAATGACCTTTTCAGAATACACACTAAACTGCAAAATCATCGTATGTCAGAAATTATTGAACTCACCAATCCTGCTTGCAGAGATGCAGACGTAGGGATGCTTCTTGGCAGGTCACTGTCAACAAAACAAAAAGGGCAGTATTATTTACTGATCTTATTGACATATGAACTTCCAAGTGTGACAACTGCCAAATCAGGCAACATTCCAGTGTTCACAGTCAATTGCAATACAAAATCAGGCAAACTGGGACAGTCTCAAAGGTTGACCTATGATTAAGAGCAGGAGTGAATTGAGGAGGAATTCCTTTGGTCAGAGGTGGTGAACCTGCAGAATTCATTGCCACACAAGGCTGCGGAGGACAAATTAATAAAAAGTTTTAAGGTGGAGGTTGATAGATTCTTGATTTGTATGGGTGTCATTCAATACACCGGAAGTGGTGGCGCCTAACGGCAGCGGCTCGACTGCAGTCCGTCTGTCTTTTTAAAAAATTTTGTCTAGTTAAATGTAGTTGTTTGTGTTTTTTGTACTGTTTTTAATTGTGTATATGTGGGGGGGAGGGGGAAACTTTAAAAATCTCTTCCCTGTACGGGAGACCCGACCTTTTCCCTGTCGGGTCTCCGTTGTCGTTGGGGCCTAGCTCCGTGGAGCGGCCTCCGACTGGGACGACCTGGGGGCTCCAGTCGCGGAGCCTGCGGAGCTGCGGACTTACCGTCCTCGGAGCGTGGGGAGCGGTGGTGGCTCGCTGCTGCGGCCCGACTCCGGAGCTCCAGCTGCAGCTGCAGACCTGTGGACTGTGACATCGGGAGCTCGCGGGTCCGGGTGAGAGACCGCTTTCCGGAGCTCCCGCAACGCAACTTCTCCCGCCCGTGTCGCGGGGTTGGAACGACTCGGAACGGGGCTGTAAATCGCCCGGCGCGGCTTAATGGCCGCGGGACATTCCAGCGCCCGCCGGGGGCTCCAACCTGGTGACTTTTGGGCCCGGAGCGAGGCCGTATACCGCCCGGCACGGCCTCAACGGCCGTGGGACTTAACATTGCCCGCCTGGGGCTTCAACATCGGGAGAAAAATGGTGCAGGGGAGAGAAAAGACTTTGCCTTCCATCACAGTGAGGAGGAGATTCACTGTGATGGATGTTTTTCTGTGGATTGAATTGTTTGTGTGTCATGTAGGAACTGTTTTGTTTTGTTTGACTGCAGAAACCAAATTTTGTTTGAACTTCATTTGAGGTTCAAATGACAATAAATGGTATTGTATTGTATTGTGTCAGGGGTTATGGGGAGAAGGCAGGAGAATGGGGTTGAGAGGGAAAGATAGATCAGCCATGTTTGAATGGCAGAGTAGACTTAATGGGCCGAATGGCCTCATTCTGCTCCTACAACGTATGAAACTTGTCTCAGCATCCTTGGACAGGAGAAGAATGTGGAGGGAATGGGAAAACAATGCAAACCAAAAAAATATGGGCTTAAAATTTACGGCAACGGCAACGTTCCAATCGATCACATTCCAGAAACACCCACTCGCAAGATGATTTAAATTCTCTTTTTTTTTGGACAATCATGTCATAAGAGCATCTAACTCGTCTATATTTTGTGTTATTGTCTATCCATAATCAATATTTTTATACTAAATATCCACAACAGTTTTAGTCACATGTATTGTGCAAAAAAAATAATTTTGATTATATTGAGAGTGGATGTTTCTAGATTAATTTATGGAAATTAAACATAATTCCTTCCATTTCAAATATGTTCATGACAGTGAGATTTAAAAATCATATTATATTGTGAATTCTTGTGTGAATGGGATCAGTTTGTTATTTGGATACTTTGGCTATTTAAATTTTTTAGCCTTTTCTTAAGAAATGGATAGATGTTTAGATCTAGTAATTGAATTTAGATGAATTGATTGGCTGAATTTAATTGATTTGATGAAACTGATGAATATGATTTGTTTGTTGGGTATTTACTATTTGTTTTAGCGTTTAACTTTACCATTTCTACCTTTTTTCTAAAACTGCAAATAATAACTTGTTTCTGTTAATGCTGTTCAGTGTTTTTTTTTCCTTTACATTTTAAACAGATGTCTCTGAAGAAGAAATGCAAAATTGTCAATCCAAATGCCCAGCAAAAGAGACTGATTTAGACAGCATTCGCAGAGATTATCCGAATTTGGACTCCAAATGTGAAAGGACATTATTAATGGGAAAGTAGTGGGCAGAATGGCATGTCATGCGTGGTTTGAAGAGCAAAAGCCTGTAGTTTACAATGCCAAAATTGAAAAGTTGAGGAAAAACAAGGTGTACAGTTGCTTAATGGTTACAATCTGAGGAGTATGATGATGCTACTGATTATGATATGCCAATGTACCAGCTAGCAACTGATCTTCTCCATAAAGACTTGGTCTATTGCTAGAAATTTAAATTTATTTACCTATCTGTTATGTACTTACAGCATATAATACAATAATATTAAAGTTCTGATCTTGAGAATATCACATTTTTGAATTGTCAAGGCAGTCTGGGTGTTTATTACTATTTCCGTCACAACGGTCTATTTTGTAATTAGCTACAATTAGGTAACTAACTAACTATATGCTTTAATTTCAGGTCATCCAAGTAAGATGTTTTATATTTGTTTCAGAATGCTTCAATCTATAACAACTGAAAATTTCATTCAGTTCTCTTAATTTTTTAAGAAGGTTATGGGCTTTTGACTGCCCTCGATCACAGCTTTTGTGTTAAGTCAATGGAAAAGCAACAGACAATAGACAATAGGTGCAAGAGTAGGCCATTCGGCCCATCGAGCAAGCACCACCATTCAATGTGATCATGGCTGATCATCCCCAATCAGTAACCCGTTCCTGCCTTCTCCCCATATCCCCTGACTCCGCTATTTTTAAGAGCCCTATCTAGCTCTCTCTTGAAAGCATCCAGAGAACCAGCCTCTGAGGCAGAGAATTCCAGACTCGCCACTCTCTGTGAGAACAAGTGTTTCCTCGTCTCCGTTCTAAATGGCTTACTCTTTATTCTTAAATAGGGAACAAGATGCAAATTTCCGAGTATGAAAATGGCCATAACTTTTTTTAATACTGAAGATATGAAAGTGAATTAGGTATCAAATTAAAGTTCTTTTTATGCTTTATCTAATGGGATAAATTACAGGCTTGATTTTTCAAATCTCAAAATTTTGTAACATTCCTATACAATGCCTATGGAATGAGGGAAAGCACAAATTGTTCGCCACGATATTATGTAGAACAACCTTCAGACAACAACACATCGCAAGGTCACCTACTTCAAAGCATTATCAAACAGAATTGAAACCCAAGTATTTTATTAATTTTTCAGGATGTGGGCGTTGCCAGGGCTCTGCCCACCCCCAACTGGCCCCAAGATGGTGGTGGTGGTAGGCTGCTTTGGATTGGAAACACTGTTGGGTTGGGAATTCCAGGATTTGGATCTAACAACATCAAAAGAACAGTAATATATTTCCCAGTCAGATTGTGCACGCCTTGGAGCAGAACTGCCAGGTAGCAGCATTACCATACACTGGTAGACTTTGTCCTTCTTTGTGCATGATGTTAGACTGGATAGTGTAAGTGCAATACATTCTATACATGGCACACACTGCCCCAGTACACTGGTGAAACAAATTAATATTTATTATGGCGGGTAGGATATCAAACAAGTTGCTTTTCCCCTGCAGAGAATCACGTTTCCTGGATAGTGTTGAGCTTCCAAGCTCTTGTTAAGCGCTGCACTCATTCAGGTAACTGCACAGTACTCCATTGCACTCCTAACCAATGCCCTATAGACTTTAAGGCATCCGGTTGCTCATTGCAGGGTCCACAGCTTCTGATCTGCAATGGCAGCCACAGTATTAAAGCATGTATTCGTGGTCAATTGGAGGTCTTTAACAGATCTTTAAAATAGAGGAGCTGTGTATAGATGGAAGGGCAATGCAACTGGAAGACAAATGTACCCACTCATCTGCCCACTCTGTATCCATTTCATATCAATTAATAACCATTACTGACTTTATTGAAATTCAGTAATATCAGTGAAAGTCTACCTTTTATAGTGTGGGGCTGCTGATGTATTCTGTCTATTTGGTCCACTGCTCGATGTATCTTTGCTTGTAGATGGCGCTGCGCTGGGTTTTGGATTTCCTCGAGCCCTTATAACGGCGGCATTGCTTTCAGAAAGAAAAAAAACTATTAAAATTCGGTTGAATAATTTCACACAAAATTGTAGTTAGCTATCACAGGTTTTGGTTTAGTTATAGCCTGGATCCTCAGTAATCATCACCACAGAGAGGACAGATTTGTCCTGCACAGCTCATGTAACAGTAGAATCTGATGCCATTTCCTCAACTGTGTAACACTATAGGCACTGTAGATTACGAAGGAGTTCCCAGAACTTTAGATTGCTACAAGTTCACCGATAAAATTAAAGCCTTCAAGCATATTTCAGTTGTGCGCTTTTTAACAGCTCTATTGGGGGATAATTTTATAGGAAACCACTTTTTCAGTTTTCAGTGCTGATTGCTAATACTTGTTGTCGGTACCCTTTTGAAAGCTATTTTGGATGTTGCATAAATCATTGAGAACATTACAAAATAAACTTGAAGGCAAAGAAAGCATGATATTAACCCAGGCAATGTTTCTGCCCCACCACAACTAATTTTCAAGGCAATCTACCAAATAAATAAACAGAAACTAGTCATCAAGGATGAATACCCAAGAGGAAAGTTTTGTTCAAATTAATAGATGAAATCTAAAGGTGCTTAAGCAAGTTGAACATATCCCAACTAGTAGGCCATTGTTGTATTGCTTACAAGTGTCAAGTTGATCATGTGTCGAGTAGATCAGCTGATCTCCAGCTACTAACATTACACTTTCTAGTGAACTCAGCAAAACTACATCAGCCTCTTAATCCAAGATATCACATTCATCATCGTTGAAAACATTGGTGCTAGTTTCCAACGGGAACGGTGACGGACGAGAAATTCTACCTCATGAGATTACTCTCTCCCGCATTTGATGCCTTTATCCACCAGCCTAATAATGGCAAAAAATTGTTTGTCTCCAGCTTCTTACCCTGGTTCGGAGAGAGGCTTTCCATCAGCCGCACACACATGATCCAAGGGGTGCCTGTGCTTTAAGCAGAAATTTAAGTGACATTGGTCACATGTCACTTTGATCATCTCTTTCTGTTTGCACCCAGGACTCGAGCACTTGTTCGTAAAGATCTGAAACACATTTATTTCAATTTGATCACACTCCAAAATAAATAACTTGTGCTTCCATCTCAATTGCAGACACATAGAACATTGCAAGATAATAAATCAGTCAGCATGTATTTCCCTTTCACAAAACATTTTTTTACCAATTGAAGTTACATATGTTGTAGATAAAGAATTGACAGTCAATGTACTAACATTTGCAGACGGCATATAAGGTGCTAATGAAAGGTTATTGGAGGCAATAAAAGCTCATGGTGCAGAAGGTATTATTTTGGTATGCAGAGAAGAATGGCTGGCTAACAGGAACCGCAGGCAGAAATAGGTATTTTTTCTGTTATGATGCAACAAATTGTGCGCTCCAAGAATCAGCGCAGGGGGTTCAATTTTACAATTTATAAAAGAGACTTGTATTAGGGCTCCAATGGTATGGATCCTAAATTTGATGATCACGTGAAATGGGTAGGAAAAGAAGTTCTGAAGAGGCAGAAGGAAATGTCAAAGAGATAGATAGATTCAGTGTATTTCAACCAATACAGTAGAGAATGTGGAGTTTAATGTTGGAAACTTATGGCAAGATGGCATGAAAATTAAAAAATGATTCAAGTGATTACTGACTCTGCTATGCAGAGAGATTAGGGTGTCAAACTGCATGATTCACAGCTTTAGCCTACACAGGGGAGGCTAGCAGTAAAATTCAGAAGAGCAAGTGGTGGCTTCAAACATACGAGGTCCTGAGAGGTCTGGACAGGGTAGATAGAATGTTTCCTCATATGTGAGAATCCAGAACTAGAGGGATAATGTTTAGAAAGTAAGGGAGTCTCATTTAAGACAGATGAGACAATTCTTTCCTCTCCTGGATTATTTGAATTTTTTTAAAGCAGACAGAAACATAAATAACGGGATGAAATGTTACCACAGCAAGGCTGAAATATAGATCTGTCATGATCTTGTTAAGTGACAAAACAAGCTCAAGGAACCAAGTGGCCCATCCCCGCAACGATTCACATGTTTGTATGATCATGATTGCTGCTACATGGCTTGGTATTCCTTAGCATTAAAATGGACCATATCAACTACTGTCTAAAGCCAGCCTGTTGAATAAAAGACAGTGGAATCTCTTACTGTAGATTGGAGAATAAAAGCCTGAGCTCCAATGGTGTGGACTAGGTGGGCCAAAGAACCTGTTTCCATGCTGTATCCCAATGTAAACTAAACAAAAGACAATGGAAGCTAAGCATAGGTTCAGCGACCATTACCAACTTCTGTAGAAGGGCAACAGAAAGTATCCCATCGGGATGAATGACATCTTGGGTTAGCATCAGCTCTGCCCCAGAACACAAATGATTGTAGAGAATTATAGATGTGCCCAGTCCATTGCACAAACTAGCTTCCCACTGCCCTCCCACCTCCCCCAAATTGACTGCATCAACACTTCACGCTGGAACGCAGCCAATATAATTCAAGACGACTTTCACCCGTCATTCCCTCTTCTCCCCTCCCCCGTCATGCAGAAGATACAGAAGCTCGAAAGCACATACCATCAGCTTCAGGGACAGCTTCTTCCCCAGTTATCAGACTACTGAATGGTCCTCCCATAAACTAAGGTATAATCCCAATCTTCCAAACTACCTCACTGCAGACCTTGCATTTATTTTTAGCTACATTTTCTCCATTACTACAACACCATGATGCTGTAACAATATATTATTCACCCTGGCATTTCCTCTTTGCACCACCTGCATGGCTTGATTGTTTTCGTGTATATATGATTTGACTGGATAACAAGGAAATAAAGGTTTTCACTATATCTCAGTACACATGACAAAAATAAACTAATACCAATTTAAGATGACAACCAATACCAATGCAGTTTATTTCAGAGTGGTGGAAAATAATTATGAGATTTACAATCTAATGAATATGAATTGAAAATAATGGCCACACCTTACGCTTTTTCTGGGCAGGATCGGATTTACATTCCCTGTCGATGTGCTCGCTAACACGAATGTCTGGCATTTCTCCCTTTTTGACAGGAACAGGCATGCTACACAGAGGACACATGGGTACCTGTACATCCTGAAATGAATCAAGTATATATTAAAAACAGTCCAGATAATGGTTCCCTTTAAATCACTAATACCACCATCAGTGAGAGAATCAAGTCACCAACTTCTCCAACAAAGACTTAAGCAAACAAGATACAAAAACAAAATAAAGTCATGATTTTCCTTGTTTCATCTGAAAGAGTTTCAACACCTTAAACGATTTTTCAAGTGAAAGACATAATATGTGCCTCAACTGAAGACCATCTCAAATACAATTTGAACATAGGTCCATTAGAGACATTTAAATCTTATCTTAGATTTGGTTACAATGCTCCAGCCAATTAAATAATCTAGTTCAAAGCTGACAGGAAGTAGCTGTTTCAATGCCTCTGCCAATTGTGGCCGGTCAAGGTGACTAAGGGCTTGAGCAGCTTACACCCCAACAGGATGAATATTGACTTCTCTAACTTCAAGTAACCCTTGCTTTCCCTCTGTCTACACCCCCCCCCCCCCACCCTCTGACCAGTCTGACTGTCCCCGATTACATTTTTTCTCTGTATGCTTCGTTGTCAACTTCTCCTAGCTAACAATGATCTATTCTAAATTTTTCTTTTAACTTCATCTCCTTTCATGTCTCGTTTTCACACTTTACCCTTCATATCTCCGTATCTCCCTCCTGCCTGACTCAGTCTGAAGATGGGTCCCGACAAATTAAAATCATTTTAAAACAAAAAGAATATACAGGCTGCGGTATCCTAGACTTATTCCAGAGGAAGAAAATAAAATAAACAGAAGCAGAAGTAAGCCATTTGGCACCTTCTGCCTATTGTATTCAATAAGATTACAGCTAATCTTGATTTGTTTAATGTCCATAATTCTACTGATTTTAGAAAGGAAAATATCAGACAACAAAACAATATAATTCAAAATTAAACAAAGATCCTCTTTATAGATGTGTACATATGTGTACATATTTTAGAATGGCACAAAAACCTTTTTATAAGAGGAGGTGCACTTATGATGCGCATAGCTGATGTGGTCTTTGCAGAAGATCTCCGCACAGGCATCACACTTCATAGGAAGGAAATCTGAAAGAGACAAGGGTGATCTTAACAAGACAAGCAAAATATGATTTAGCATCTGAAGGCATTATGGAAATCTTCCTTTTCAATATTATGATTGTAACCCAGTAAAGTAAAATGCCACAAAGTGACATTATGAAAATAAAATCCATAGCCAGGTTTTAGAGAACAGTTTAAAAGTAAACAGGAGGAAGAAAGGTTTAATGAGGGAATACCAGAATATAGAGCTCAAACAGCTGAAAGATTGCCTCAAGTGCGCAAAGGTTCAGTAATTGGGGGAGTTGAGGTCAAGGAATGCTTAATCATAATAAATATTAAAAATAAATCATCAATGCACCAAGGATGACACACAAACTAAACTTGAAAGTTATCCAAGTGTAGTCTGAAAGGAAAATATGGGAACGCCTTCACCAGGACACCACCGCTTTAAGGAGGTGGATCCCCACCACCTTCTCAAGGAAAATTTAGACCACACAATAAACTCCAGCCATACCATTGACATTTCGCATTCCAAACACAAATAAATATCTTAATGGAATTACTGGGCGGCGCGACCCACGTCGCAGCGGCCTCTGCAGTCCATCTGTCTTTTTTATTTTGTTTTGTTTCGTTTGAGTTTCGTTTATAGTGTTTTTTTTAACTGAGTATGTGTGGGGGGGTGGGGGGTGGGGGGCGGGGGGCGGGGTGGGGGAAACTTTTAAAATCTTTTCCCTGCACGGGAGACCCGACCTTTCTCTGTCGGGTCTCCGTTGTCGTTGGGGCCTAGCACCGTGGAGCGGCCTCCAATGGAACGACCTGGGGACTCCAGTTGCGGAGCCGGCAGACTTACTCACCATCGCGGAGCTGGCCGAGTTCGGAACGGGAGGAGCTGTGGTGGCGCGCTGCTGCGGCCTGACCCCGGAGATTCGGAGGCTCCAGCCGCCGGCCCGGTGGACGGTGACATCGGGAGCTCGCGGGTCCCTGGTGGGAGACCGCTTTTCGGGGCTCCCGCAACGGCAACTTCTCCCGCCCGAGTTGCGGGGTTGAGGATGACCTGGAGCGGGGTCTTGCATCGCCCGGCGCGGCTTTAAATGGCCGCGGGACTTGCTAGCGCTACCGGGGGCTCCAACATCAAGACCCGGAGGGCGGCCTTGCATCGCCCGGCGCGGCTTTAATGGCCGCGGGACTTATTTACCATCGCCCGCCGGGGGCTTTGACTGACATCGGGAGGAGAATGGGGAGTGCAGGGGAGAGATAAGACTTTGCCTTCCATCACAGTGAGGAGGAGATTCACTGTGATGGATGTTTGTGTAAATTGTGTTGTGTCTTGGTTCTTTTTACTTGTTTGTATGACTGCAGAAACCAAATTTTGTTTGAACTTAGGTTCAAATGACAACAAATAAATTGTATCATTGTATTGTATCATTGTAAAAAGGCCCTTTCGTTCCTAATCTTCTGCCAATTGGGGCCAGCATCATACAGGGAAGAGGAGAGGATCAGAGATATAATATGGGGCGGGATGGTAGTTTTGACAGGAAGAGGAAGAGAAAGAGAGAACGGAAAGCAAAAAAAAATCAGGAAGGAAGGCAGAGTGGAAGACAGGAGAGTTGGGTTGGATTGACAACTGAGGCTGGTGAAGAGAGTCCAGGAGATGACTAGGTTGTGTGAGGGGTAAGGGAGGCAGAAACTGATAGAGATGGAAAGGAGGTGGTGGTCACAATTGACAAAGGCATGCATTTGAAACACTGGGGAAATAAAACCTGGGGAATTAAGTTTTTTTGACAAGGCACAAATAGGCATGTGCAAGCATGATTCTGTGAGAAAGAAAGGAAAGTGTGGCAGCAGAACATTCCCAATTACAGACAGTATTTTCCAAGAGAAAAACAGTAGATAAATAAGTCAAAGATAGAGACAAAATGCTGGAGGAACTCAGCAGGACAGGCAGCATCTCAGGAGAGAAGGATTGGGTGACGTTTCAGGTCGAGACCCTTCTTCAGAAGGAAAAGGGTCTCGACCCAAAACGTCACCCATTCATTCTCTCCAGAGATGCTGCCTGTCCTGCTGAGTTCCTCCAGCATTTTGTGTCCATCTTCGATTTAAACCAGCATCTGCAGTTCTTTCCTACAGATAAATAAGTAATGTACAAATATTTAAATCTAACATTTATCAGCATAAGATGCTTACGATTTACAGATAAAGAAATATTAGCTTAACTAAAAAACAAAACAGGATCACATTAGTAGGAGTGAACTATCAGCCCACTATGTTTTAGCAGAAAATAGGCAAGCAAATGTGCATGTACGTTTCTAAAAATGCAAAAAACACAGGGAGAGTTGGGCATTTTAGCTTATCAACTTTAACTAGCATGGCTTTCTTTGTAATAATTTAGAAGTGGTAGAGACAAAATGTGTTAGTACCACCTACAATTCTGCATGTCCACATTCTTTCCAAGGCATCTGTCTGACACACCACCCCTCACTTTACAGGCATATGTCAGACATTTTCTTTGTACACGCACACACACCCTCTGCTTACATTTTTATCATCCCTGTCCTAAAAAGCACAAATGGTGCTTCACAAATGTGATAGATGGAGCATAAATGATATGAATTTTACCCTTACCCAGCTGTTTGCAGGAATTTTCAGAACAGTGTTCTCCCAGGTCAGGAAATTCCATTTTCAGACATGTACGTGTTCGGTATAATTGCTCTGCACTGGTGCCTCCAAAAGTGTTACCTATAATAATGTATGAGACTAATTATTATGATAAATATCTACATTGGTGTAGATTGTAACACAGTGGCACAGACAAAACAGATCAGTTGGATTAAATGGAGCAACTTTAAAAGCAAAATTACCAGAAGGTAGAGGAGAAAAGGCATGGACACCAAGTATTTTGCATGAGATTTAGCAGAGGCAAACTAAAACCTTGTTCAAGAGAAATCAGAAGTTGTTTGGGATGGAATACTCCAGAGAACTTACACAGGTAGAAGGTGATGCAAGAAATAACAAAGGAACTTTCAAAAAATTCTCTCTTCCATATTGATTGGATATGGCAGTTGAAAACTAAAAATAAGTACTACAATTGGCCTGCCATTATAAATACAGAGAACAATTAACAATGAAGCCAATCCCAAAATGTTTAAATATTAAATATTATTAACAAACTGGTTAGGAATAATAACATGGTAGGGGGTTAAAAATATGTCTCCCATTGGAAGCCGTTTTGGGCAGGGAACATCTTGTCCAAACAAAAAGTGAAGAAATAGTCCCCAGCGCAAGCTGCAGTTCAGAGATGAATCCCCCCTAGCATTGTATTGATGGAAGGATCAGGACCACCCATCGAGGGTGGAGGCAAAACTAGACAATGTTGGAGAGAAAAGACTAAAGTTTAGGCATCTTCATAAATAGTCAATTATTCAGCTTATTATTAAATAAGATCAACTAATGGGAGTTTTAATTTATTGACAGAATTGACCATTTACTACTTCAAACAATAAATGAAAAGTGGAATCGTTGATAGTAAATATAGAGTCAACCCTTGTTTTAATGGACCTCTCTATAATGGATTCCGGTTACAGTGGACCAAATTTGTTGTGGACAGAGTTTGTTGTTTCAAGGAATGACCACGAGGTGGATGGAGCGATTCTTGGATTAGTTTACTTTTAGAGATACAGTACATTGATGTTGTTCTGTTTCTTCTACAATCCTTACTACTGTACTAATAAAAGCGTTTTGAATACTTTGGAGAATTACACATTTGAATAGTGTTTTTGAACCATTTTAACTAAGTTTAGTTTGGAGATACAGCATGGAAACACCTACACTAGTTTTATCCTACACACTGTGAATTCAATTCAATTCAATTCAATTCAACTTTATTGTCATTGCACAGATACAAGTATGGGTACAACGAAATGCAGTTTAGCGTCTGTTCGTAGTAATAGTGCAATATAGAAATAAAAATACAGAATAAGAATAATATACATAATAAAATACAGAATAAGCAAACAATGTGGACGGAGAGACTGGAGAAATCTATCGGCGGGACTCCGAGTTCAGCAATGTGATAGTGTTGTTGAAGAAGCTGTTCCTCATCCTACTTGTACGAGACCTGAGGCTTCTGTACCGCCTCCCTGATGGGAGGAGGGCAAACAGTCCATGGTTAGGGTGGGAGGGGTCCTTGATGATCTTCCAGGCCCGTCTCAGACACCGTTTTTGGTGGAGGGCATCCATTTCAGGGAGCGGGGCACCGATGATGTACTGAGCGGTTTTCACCACCCGTTGTAGTGCCTTCCTGTCAGCTACCGCGCAACTGCTGTACCATACCGTGCTGCAGGTGGTCAGGATGCTTTCGATGGTACAGCGGTAAAAGTTGGTCAGGATCTGGTGGGACAGGTGAGCTTTCTTGAGCCTCCTCAGGAAGTAGAGGCGCTGCTGCGCCTTTTTGATCAGTTTGGAGGTATTGAGGGACCAGGACAGATCCTCCGAGATCCTCCGAGAATTGTCCGTAGTGTGTAGGTTAGATCTACCGCAGTGGTTCTATATTTCCTCCGACATAACTACTGTAGTGGTTCTATCTTTTCTCGCACATTGCAAAAAGACAGACGTTTTGACACCCACATCCCCTTGCCACACCACAGAGACATGCAGGCCTGCAGCCCAACTGCTCTCCACAAACTGCCCAGTGTCAGAGACCCATGCCCGACCCTGTTCCTGAGATCCCATCATGACTGCATGGACCCCACACTGGGAGTCCTGGCACACCAGCTCCATCCCACACACAAGGGACAGCCCGCAGTGTGTAGGATAGAACCAGTGCACCAGAGGAAACCCACGCGGCCATAAGGAGCACGCGATGCCAAAATCGGGATGAAACTTGTCCCATCGGCGCCGCGAGACAGTGTCTCCACCCGCAACCCACACAACCTACACGGAAGCCAACCAAACCACAAACCTACACGTCTCTGCAACGAAGGAGGAAACCTGAGCACCCAGCGTGAACCCACGCTGCCACAGGGAGCACCCGAGGTCAAGATCGAACTTGGGTCTCTGGCGTTGTCAGGAAGTATGGCATCAACACTACGCACTGCCACTGTGCCGTCCCAAGGTATTGGAAATGTTGTCTCCTTTTCTATATATTGTGTAGTGTATGTTTATTGGCTGTTTTCCCATTAGTACGGTACATATGAACTCCCTTATTCGTTTATAACAGACAATCGGCAATAACGGACACCCTCTCCCCCCCATGTACTCCAATTTATGTATAGGTTCTGCATTATCAAGGAGTTTGACACAATGTGGTCAAAGAGATTGAGCCAGGGCATTAGGGCAGAGTTTCCTTGTCCCAAACATTTCAGGGCTGATCATAAAAATGGTCATGATAGGAATAACAACTTTGTCTTGTATAACTATTATTTTGTCTTCAGACCACACCTAGTGTTAGTGTTCTATTGCTCTTTGTATCAGCAAAGGCAACCATGTGACTCAGCATCAGCCAAGTGACTCCGCATCAGCAGACAACACTTTAGATGTTTACTTTGTGTACTCATCAGGCCAGCAACACTAACTTTTCAATTTTAACAAACATGTTTACAACAGTCCCATAAATAAATGCTAGTGGTGCTGGAAGTACCCATGGGAATAAAAGCATGTGTTTACTGAATATTAGAACTAAAACTGTGTAGGAAAGAACTGCAGATGCTGGTTTAAATCGAAGGTAGACACAAAATGCAGGAGTAACTCAGCAGTCCAGGCAGCATCTCTGGAGAGAAGGAATCGGTAACGTTTTGGGTCGAGACCCTTCTTCAGCATCTCTGGAGAGAAGGAACGGGTGACGTTTCAGATCAAGACCCTTCTTTAGGGTCTGACTGATCTTCAGTCTGAAGAAGAGTCTCGACCCGAAACGTCACCCATTCCTTCTCTCCAGAGATACTGCCTGTCCCGTTGAGTTACTTCAGCATTTTGTGTCTACCTTAGAACTAAAACTGATCGAGCAGTACGGATGAACATTCTGGTTTGTATTTACTTTTAACACTCATTTCAGCTCTCCTGTGCTGATGCCAGTTTTCACCAAACCAACGCATGTTTCGCTCCATCTTAAAAATATGCACAAACTCCACTGCTTGCGCCAAAATAACTAATGATCACACACCTGAAATAACCGCCTTACCTAGCATCTGAAATAAGGCACCCTGGTTATCACAAATAACCAGGACTCCTTATTTCAAATGCTAAGCAAGACAGTTATTTCAGGTGTGTGATCATTAGTGAGTTTTTTTAATTTGCCTTAACATTATGATACCAATGTGAAAGGTGGCAGAATTGGGGCACTTTTACCAATGTCCACGTCAATTGATAGGCATTTAATAAAAATCAGAACCGATTGTCTAAAAAACAAGCATTTTGGAAATTTCAGAGCACAAACCAGTAACAAGTGAGAAAAATGTTCTGTTATAAAGTAATTGAACCATTCTCTCCATATAGGCCATGTTATTTGCAACTAGAATGATTAAATGTGATTCAAACAGAATGCACATGCAACAGGTAATGTGATAACCAAATCAACCCAGATGTGATATAGTCTAAATTAATACAAAGCTATTTTAATGTTGCAAAGCCAAATGCTGTAACAGAGGTGAAAAGACAAGTTTTCATTGATAACAATTTCATGAGCAAATTGATTATCAAATCAGCAAAGGGCCTGCTTTTGTTTTGCACAGCACTTGGTGAATCTGGCATCCCAGCAAGTGCACTACTTCAAAATGATGACAGGACATTTATAATATTAGGAGCAAACTCACACATGAACCTTGAATGTCATTTTTAAATCTTCAGAATTTGCATTAAGAGTTGGATCAAACATCAACTTTACATTTTAGTTCAGAGATATAGCATGGCAACAGGCCCTTTGGCCCACCGAGTCAATGATCACCCGTACACTAGTTCTACGTTATCCCACTTTATACCCGTACACTATTTCTACGTTATCCCACTGCATCTTACACACTAGGGACAATTTAAAGAAGCCAATTAACCTACAAACCTTCACATTTTTGGAGTGTGCGAAGAAAACGGAGCACCCCGAGAAGCACCTCATTTTTCATCACTGAAATTAGAGGGGACATCCAACTCTAGATCGAATTGTTTATCTTTCTAGCAATCAATAAGAGGCCATGGCATCCAGATAGTAAGACTGAGGTGTCATCTTCAGCAGTTGTCAATTGACAACTTTTCTTGACAAGAGCAGGCTGGATGGTCATCCGCTCTAATCAAGGCTGCTTTATTAAAAAATAACTTGCAAAATACAGAATATGAAAATAAAATTCAAAACTGCAGTTGCTGGATGTGTGCAACAAAATCAGAAAATGCTGGAAACACGAGCAGGGCAGGCAGTATCCGTGAAAAGAAAAGCAGTCAGATTGAAAGCTGCAGACCAGAAACATTGACTTCTTTTTTCACAGTTGCTGCCTGGCCCTGCTGAGATGTAGGAACATTTCCCATTTTTGTCACATAATAGACATGTTGTCCAACAATGCTGGGGCAAACATAAAAATCTCTATTTTACTGATGATCTTTCAAAATTTTCTGGATTCAGGAATAATCACATTTTGGTTGGCAGCAAATAAAGTTATTTAAGAAAGGAGGGAGATGGTAAGTAGGGAACGAGGCACCAGCATGAGTTCTCAGCTACTCATTAAATTCCTATAGTTTGGTGCAAGTGTAGTTTGGTGATTAATTTACAGCTGCACCACTGGAGTTCCAGTTGACAGATGTTGCAGCTATTAATGCACTGCTGGTCGCAGGAAACAGCCGCTACTAACCTCATTATTTCCTCTCTCCCCAACTTTTCCAGCATTTCAACTTTTCACTGGCTCGCCAGACTTCACCAACCACTTCAAGTGGCTTGGTAAATGCCATCTGACTCAGCTCCCTGACCATAGTCCTTTCTACCAGCTCCCCTAATCCTCCTCCTTGCCCCCACAACCTTCAACTGCACAATCCATTAACCCACCACCCAAAACTACCAGCTCCTGGCACCACCAGAGCCCATTGCCGAGTCAAAGGACACAACCAGTACTAACCTCATCATTTCCTTCATTCCCTCCCCACCAGCATTTTACCGTCATCAACTCACATGACCAAACACCAACACCCCCTTCCCATGTCTTGATACACATGATCTGATACAACTCCCCCTCACCCCACCACCACGATCCAATTCCCTATTCCTTCTCGCACTTCCAAATCCACATCCTATTTCCCAAACCCCACGCTTTCTCGCCTCCGTTCCACCCCAACCCCCCCCCCCAGTTTCCCCATCCCTCCTCCTCTCCAAGCCCCTCGCCACCTCCATCTCCCACCACCCTCCCGTCCCTAGTCTCCGATCTTCCTCCCCCCCCACCTCCTCTTCAAAGCCCACGCCTCGCCGTCCCTCTTCCTCTCTATCTCTCCCCCCCTCCCCACAAACCTCCCGATCCTCCAAAGCCCTCTCTCCACCAGCTTCGTCCTCTCACTCCCGTCCCCCAGGGTCTACGATCTTCCTTCTCCCCCCCCCCCCTCTTCAAACCCCCCACCCTCCATCCCTCATCTCCAAATTCCCCCAGGGTCCCCGATCTTCCTCTTCTCCCCACAGACCAAAACACTCTCTCTCCCCCGCTCCCCACCTCCTCTCCCCACTGCTCTCCTACCCCCTCCTCTCCCAATCCCCTCCTGCATCCTCTCCCCTCCATACCCTCCCACTCCCCTCCTGCATCCACTCCCCTCCTGCATCCACTCCCCTCCTGCATCCTCTCCCCTCTCCCCTCCATCCCCTCCATCCACTCCTCACCCCGGCTCCTACCTTGCACCGCCGTCGCCTCGAACGCTCCTCCACCCACACCCGGACGCGCTCTAATTGACGATTGACGCCGAGGGCCCGGCCTGTAATGGCAGCCTCCGCACTCGGTGTCCGGTGTGTGTCCGCCTCCGGCCGCGGGCCTGCCTGCCTTGCTTGCTCTGGGATCTTTGGGCCTGGCCAGCTGGCCGCTCCCTCGCTCCCCCCCGCCCGCCCGCCGCGCAGCGTCCAATCGCATCAGCAGACATGGTTATTTGGCAGAGGCCGCGTCATCGCGCCCGACGCCCCCCTCCCACGATGACGTCAGACGACGCGTGACGTCAGTCCCGCCCTTACGCGCCGGTGACGTCACCGCCCAGCTGTGGGCGACGGGGGAATCCCCAGAGCCCGGGGGGTTCCTGCGTCCAGTCCCGCTTTAAATGCACCCTCACTCATTCCTTCTCTCCAAAGATGCTGCCTGACCCGCTGAGTTACTCCAGCATTTTGTGTCCACCCTCACTCAATATTCAATACAATCCAGCATTGCTGTCTTCCCATTGTAAAATGCACGTCACTCACTATTCATTATCATGCGCCATCACTAAGATTCCTGTCCACAATGCACAGTCACTCACCACTGAATAAATTGCACTGTCACTGTTGTTCATGCATAAAATGCACTGTCATTGTTACCATTGAATGAAAACTGCTTCCATGCTGGCATAATCTAGTGCAATGCCTGCCATGACTAAATTAGTTTCAACTTTAACTGATTCTCTAAACACCCGAGCTTAAAACATCTTGAATGATTCTTCAGTGCAGAATAGAGGGTACTGAGCAGGGGGGCTTTACAAATCAAGCTCCTGGTGCAGGTGATGGTGTCCAGTTTAACCAGACAGCATGGCTCTGTTCCATGACAAACACCTGGGTATGGGAAGGAACACAACCCTCTGGCTAGGTGTTATCAACAAGGAAGGAGTAGGGAAGGCAAACTCCATTGGGGTCCTTCTCTTATCAAAATGTATCAAGGCCCATTGTAATGCACAATCTGCTTCATGGGTGAGACAAGCACAAGATGCCATGTCAATGTCCATCGCTCAAGCACTGTCAACCGCTAGATATCATTATACGACTGAGAGACCATAAGGAAGTCTGTCTCACCTGCACCATGACAAGGCATTGATGTCTGTCTGGATGACATCTACAACTTATCCCCATGTCAATCTTGGCATCCCCTTAGCAGAGATATTCATTTTGCCACATCCATTCCTCCCCACTTTTTCTGTCACTTAAAAAGTAGCTTATTTACTCTTTTCAAAATCTGATGAAAGGTCTTTGACCTGAAACATTGTCAATGTCTCTTTTCTAACTTTTCTGACCTTCAGAGTGTTTCCAGCATGTTCTGTTGTTATTTCAGATTTCCAGTATCTGTAGTTTTAGACACCAATAACCATTGCCTATTTTGCTCCATTATCTCATTCAACCTGGTCCCAAACATTAAAGTCAACAGAAATGCAGTTGCAGGAAAGTCCATGTCAAAGATCTCAAGGACACCGTAAAGCAAAATCTTCTCACACATCACCTCATGTAGAACTTGTCACCTCCTAGACTACAAGAGCCACAAAGTGTCCACAGCTTATGGGCTACACTGAAGTCAACCACCACTGGTGGTGTGATGAGACCAGCAGTGATTTGATGGGTGTGATCGACTGTTTGAGCAACAAATTAGCTGCCAGCATGTTGTATTTCTACATTGGAATTTCAACCACTCCTCAAGTTACGCCCACTAGCTTGTCGCAGTCTGCTGCATTCCGTAAGTCTGAAAGTGAACTCTCAAGTGAGAACTTGTGTTGCTTATTCCTAATAAACTCTATATAACCTGAAATGGTGCGAGGCCATTATTATTACAAGGACTACAAATCAACAACCACCGTGCCAAGTCTCAGAAGAGAATCTATCATCACCAACTACAATCGATCCACTCTATTAAATCTCTGTTTTTGCATTTCCTGTTGTATCCATGTATAGCTTGATTGTATTTTTCTATCGTATGATTTGCCTAGATAGCTCGCATTTCACTACATCTCGACACATATAACAATAATAAACCACTAGCAGCACCAATCCTTCCAACCTGCTAGGCCAGGCACACCACCATTCCCGCCAAGAAGTCAAGCCGACCATATACCAATTCAAAAACAAGAAGGCCTTAGTATCCCCAATAAACCCAGTCACTAATACACAGCATCAGCATCCACATCTGGAAAGAGGAGGAAACCCAAGGGATCTCAAGAGTCAAGGGTAGGTGGTGATCATCATTGCCTGGCACTTTTGCGGCACAAATGCTACCCGCCACTTATCAGGCACAGCCAGAACATTTTTCGATATACTATTGCATACAGGCATTGAATGCTTCATTTGTTGAGGAACAGTAAAGACAATTGAACATTGCATATTCATCAGCAAGCATCTACACTCTGATTGTTACAAAACCAGGTTTAATACAAAAATCAAGTGCTGGAGGAACTCACCAGGTCAGACAGCATCGGTTGAGGGAATGGAAGATTACATTTTGGGTCAGGACTCTTCTTCAGAGTAGAGGTTAGAAAGTTGGAAAAGAGAATTGGGGTTGGGGCAAAGCTTGGCAAATGGTTGCCGATGGGAGCAGGTGATTGGTAGATAGGCGGGGTAGGTGGCACAGTCTAGAAGTGAAAAGGAGACAAAAGGGTATCAGATAAGGAGAGAAGAAGCAGAATAAAATGTAAAATGTGGAGGGAGGGATATGGGTGGAAAAAGGACAGTGGGGAAGGGAAAGAGGAGGGATAAAAAGGAATTAAGGGACATGAAGGGGATGTGGGCATATGGTGGAGGGGAAAGGAGCAGGGTGATAGGCGTGGTGGGTAAAAGGTGGGAAAAAATGAGTAGGGGATAGGAAAAAGAGAGGGTGGGAAAGATGATATTACCTGAAATTGGAGAATTCAATTTGTAGATCACTGAAGCAGAATAAGATGTGCTCTTCATCCAGTTTATGTGTAGCCTCACTCTGGCAATGTAATCATTGACAGAAAAGCTGGAATGGGAACGGGAGTTAAAATTATTAGCAACTGTGAGATCCAGCAAGTCTTGGCAGACGGAGCGCAAGTGTTCAGTGAAACAGTTACCTAGTCTACACTTGGTCTCACCGATGTAAACGAGACCACATCACCAGCACCAAATGCAGTTAAAGAGGTTGGAAGAGGTGCAAGTGAACCCGTTTCACGTGGAAGGCCTGCTGGTGTCCCTGGATGAAAGTGAGAGAGGCGTAGGGACAGATGTTACATCTCCTACAGATGCAGGGAAAAATGTCTGGAGAGTGCATGGGTTGGGTGGGAATGGATGAGCGAGCCAAAGAATTGCAAAGAGTGTGATCTCTGCAGAAAGTAAAATCTGGTGGGGATGGGAAAATGTAATGTCTAAATTTAATCACCTAGAAGGTGGTTAAAAAGTAATGTTTGAGAAAATTGTTTTATGAAACATTTAATAACCAGTAGAAACCAGTTAATCCTATTAAAGTAAACAACAGAGTCCTACTATTAGTGGAGATCCCTGGCCTGACATCAACAAAGATAGCCCTAATACACCGCACAAGCATCATTTAAAAGGGAAGTCCATTTAATTTATCCCAGAAACAGATCACTCTCAAGCAACACAGTTAGCATACGTTCCTTCTATAGTTCTGGACTCTTGGCAATAGCAAATGCAAGAGTATCTTCTCTTGCTTATGGTCTTTGGTGCAATTCACAATCCCAAACACACAGTGAAGTCATTTCATGCAGTGAAAAAAATCTCCTTTTATACACATGATCAAACAGCTTCCTGTCACATGACTCAAGTCCTTCCTGTCAGATGACAAATCACTGCAGCAAACCAGCTTTTCATTTAAATATTTTCAAACACTAACCATTACCATAACATTAGATCTTAACAATGTTTTTTGCAGGGATCACCAATTATCATAAACTAAGTTGGTTGTATAACTATTTTAAACTGAATCCAAGTTTTTTAAATGTCTTTAACATCACAGTACACTTTTACAATGGATGGAAGTAGTTATGAAGCCGTTGGAAGTGGTTGGGCTTAGGCACTGCCCTGAGAAACCTTTGTGGAGGTGGGTCAACCCAGAAGCTGGATTGATCCACCTCCAACAAACACAACTTCCTTTGATAACTCAAATTATTGAAGTGTTGTGCCTTTGATGCCCATTGACCTTAGGTTTACCAGCACTCCTTGATGCACACAGTCAAATACTGCCTTAATATCAAGGATAGTCACTCTTACCTCATCTCTGAGCAGCTAGGACTTTATTCCTTGGAGTGCAGGAGGATGAGGAATGATCTATACAGGTGTACAAAATCATGAAAGGAATAGATCGGGTAAATGCACGGAGTAGGGGAATCAAGAACCAGAGGATATAGGTGTAATGTGAGGAGGGAAAGATTTAACTGGAACCTGAGGGCTAACTTTTTTATACAAAGAGTGGTGGGTGTATGAAGTGAGCTGGCAGAGGAGGAAGTTGAGGCAGGTATATGGATAGGATAGGTTTAGATGGATATGGGCCAAATGCCAGCAGGTGGGACTAGTGTGGATGGAGAATGTTGGTCGGCAAGTTGGACCTAAGGGCCTGTTTCGATGCTGTATGACTTTGACTAAACTTACAAGGATATTGTCAGAAAACGAGGGTCTGAGCTGTAGGGCAAGATTGGGCAGGTTGTATTCCTTGGAGCACAGGAGACTGAGGGGTGATCTTATAGAAGTATATAAAATCATGTGGGGAATAGATAGGGTAGATGCACAGTATTTTACCAATGGTTAGGGAAATCAAGAACCAGAGAGCATAGGTTTAATGTGTGTGGTGCAACATTGAATAAGAAACTAAGGGGCAACTTTTGAGGGTCGTGGATGAATGGAATGAGCTGCCAGAAGAGGTAGTTATAAGTATTTAAAAGACTGTTGGATAGGTACATGGATAGGAAAGATTTAGAGGAATATGGACCAAATGTGGGCAAATGGGACGAGCTTAGATTGGGCATTTTGGTCAGCATTAATGAGTGGGGCTGCAGGGCCTGCTTCCGTCTTGTAGGGATTATTGACTCTACATACTGGAATCTCGATGGTCTCAAGAGAGATCCCAATCTGAAATGTCCTCTGTCCATTTCCATCCAATACTGCCTGACCTGCTGGGTTTTTGCACAACTCTGTGCATTACCCGATGCACCTTGGTTGCGGTTGCACTCAAACTTCAGCATGATGGCATGACCACCATTGTCCTAATCCACATTAGGCATTCAGATCATTGAGTCTATGCTGGCTCTCAGATTTATCCCATGAACCGACTTCTCCCACTTATTTTCATGTAACCTACTCTCTCTTGCATGCTCATCAACTCAAACTCAAATTCACTTCTACCCATCAACACTTAAGATAACATAAACACACCTGCATGTCTTTGGGATAGGAGTGGAAAACTGAGATCCCATACAAAATGTATTAGATCGCGGGGAGAGCATGTAAGCTTCACACTAACAGGTTGCAAGGTCAGGATCAAACCCAAGTCCCTGGAGCCGAGGGCAGCAGCTAAACCGGATATCCCTCAACAATCTAGTTCAATTTCGCAAGTTATAGGAGTAGGACTAGGCCATTCGGCGCATCGAGTCTACTCCGCCATTCAATCGTGGCTGATCTCTGCCACCTAATCCTATTTTCCTGATAACCCTTGACACCCGTTCTAATCAAGAACTTGTCTATCTCTGCCCAATTTGATGACATGTGCTAAACTGTTGAAACAAGCTACTTGTATCTTTCGAAAGTGGTCCTGTCTGCTCTTTCAGGATGAAGTAAGGGATCCCTTGTTACGTTCTCTTAAATGGCACAGAAGTTACCCCTCATCAGCAGCACTTAATCAGAAGAGTTGGTCACCATGCGCTCTGTAGTTCTTTGGTGTCACCAGAGAGCTAGATCGGGCTCTTAAAGATAACGGAGTCAGGGGATACGGGGAGAAGGCAGGAACGGGGTACTGATTGGGGATGATCAGCCATGATCACATTGAATGGCGGTGCTGGCTCGATGGGCCGAATGGCCTACTCCTGCACCTGTTGTCTATTGTCTATGACTTGTGTAAGAAGGAACTGCAGATGCTGGTTTAAACCGACGATAGACACAAAAAGCTGGAGTAACTCAGCGGGCCAGGCAGCATCTCTGGAGAGAAGGGACGGGTGACGTTTCGGGTCGAGACCTTTCTTCAGGCGTCACCATGACTTTGCTGTTAATGGGATCTTGCTCTGCACTTTCCTGCACTACAGCCATGACTTTCCACCCTGACTCGCTGATGGAGATGACTCGGGACGCACTGAAGTGAAGTGAAGTAAAGAAAAAGATGGGGCGGGAAACGCTGGAGTAACTCTGCGCCTGCTATAGGATCTTTGACTCTGCGCCTGCTATAGCATCTTTGACTCTGCGCCTGCTATAGGATCTTTGACTCTGCGGGTCAAGTGGAGAAAGTTCCCTTTCTTTTGGAAAGTTACACGTTCCTTTCCGAGGCTGACTCGTGATTGCCTGCAGTGCCCCCAGGAACCCGCCCTGCCCTCCGCTGATTGGTGCGCGGAAGCGGAACCCGTACTGCGATTGGCTGCGCGGAGGGATGAGCTCCCTCCTCTGATTGGGCAGACGGCAGCGACACGGTGATTGGCCGGAGCGTGCCAGCTACTGCTCCAGGGCTTGGCGAGCGCGGGTAAGTTGGCGGCTACAAGCGGTCTGCAGTTGCAGCCCAACTCCGTGCCCATAACAGTTTTGCTGGGGGAAGGGGAAAGGGGAAAGGGGAAAGGGGAAAGGGGAAAGTAAAGCTGCACCGGCCGTCATTGCATTGCATTGACTGTTTCTAAGTTGGGCAGGGAGAAGGAGGAGAAGCCCCCGGGGGTGTAAGACTCGCCTGCAGGCCAAGTCCCTTGCATGACCCTGCCTCTCTAGATATTCTGTGTAGGAAGGAACTGCAGATGCTGGTTTAAAACGAAGTTAGACGCAAACATGCTGGAGTAACTCAGCGTGTATCTCTGGAGAGAAGGAATGGGTGAAGTGAGACAGAAGGGTCTCGACCCGAAACGTCACCCATTCCTTCTCTCCAGAGATGCTGCCTGTCCCGCTGAGTTACTCCAGTATTTTGTGTCTCTCTAGATATTCTGTGCGTAGGAAGGAACTACAGATGCTAGTTTAGAGACGAAAGGTCTCGACCCGAAGCGTCGCCCATTCCTTTTCTCCACAGATGCTGCCTGGCCCGCTGAGTTACTCCAGCTTTTTGTGTCTATCTTCAAGGAAGATCTTTGGGTTTAAACTGAAGATGGACACAAAATGATGGAGTAACTCAGCGGGACGGACAGCATCTCTGGAGAAAATGAGTGGGTGATTTCACCCATCCCATATGTCCATAGATGCTGCCCGTCCCGCGGAGTTACTCCAGCATTTGGAGTCTATCTAGATATTCTCTTGCAGGCTAGGGTCCACGCTGACCTTAAACCAGTTAGTTACAAATGGTAGGCAGGGCGGGCGAGCTGAGTTTGGCGTTTATTATTAAAGGCCGTGCTGAATAATTTACTGGGACTCGGGGCTGGGGATACCTGCATCGTGTTTCCGAAACTTTTGGGTAGTTGAAGATCCAAAACCTGGATAACGAGCTCCAACGCAATGTGCCGCACGCTTCCACTACAGCTTGCAAGACACAGTCCAAAGCAAAGATCTCGGATCTTTGGTTCAAAGCAGGTGTTCTCCTGTCCTGGGAGCGGCGACAAACCTGAAAATCCAGATTCTATTAGAGATGGGATCCGTTTGCTGATTAGCGGAACCTTAATGCTTGCGTAGAAACAAAGAACTGCAGATGGTGGTTAAGACACAAAAGGACGCACAGTGCTGGAGTAACTCAGCAGGTCAGGCAGCATCTCTGGAGAACATGGATAGGTGACGTTTCAGGTCTGAATGTTCTCCAAATATGCTGCCTGAGGATCCATATTCTCCGGAGATGCTGCCTGACCTGCTGAGTTACTCCAGCATTTTCTGTCCTTAGTAGTCACGTTACCTTTTGAAGCATTTGAAAACGCAAGGATGCAATTTGAGAATATGCCATAAATCCACCATTTGTATAGATCACCGACGAAGATTAGGTATTTCACTTGGTTACTGGGGGCAGCCAGGCAAGTCCTGTTAACTGCCATTGTAGTAGCCATGTATTGTCTTTCCGCTGACTGGTTAGCAAGCAATAAAACGTACCTTGGTACACATGACAATAACCTAAACTAAAATCTTGTCAAAGGGTAGTGATTTTGGGGAATTCATTGCCATACAAGGCTGTGGAGGTGGTCAATGGATATTTTTTATGGCAGAGATAGATTCTTGATTAATATGTGGGGGTCAGGAGTGATGGGGAGAAGGCAGGAGGGAGAGATAGGTCAGCCATGATTGAATGGCAGAGTAGACGATGGGCCGAATGGCCTAATTCTGCTCTGATCGCTTATGAACTAAACAAGCATGATGAGGTTGAGTGGCAATATAAATGTTGCTTGCAGCAGCATTACAGGCATGTAGACTCATGCAACACTCAAAAACATAAATTATAGAACTAATTCAACAAGACTGTGAAAAGAAAAAGACAGTTTAAAAGAAACAAGATATTAGTGCAAATCACATTGAGAAAAAAACTCGTGGGACAAATGAGAAAACAGCTAACAAGTTCTTGGTCGTCCTCCCAAATATTTGTTTTGTGGCTCACATTTTTCCTTTGCTTGACTGGTCTGACATGCTCGCAAGGTCACCTTATCAGGTAGCAATTACTATTTAAGGACAGGTTATCATATGGTGAAAAGTACATTGCATGTTAAGAAAAAAAGCACTGTTTTATTATCAGTAACAAGGTAAAATAATGTACCCATTCCTTGTGCAATCCTGTCCTTGTGGAAGACTCAACTTTCACAAACAAAAGGAGTGGCAGTTGATATGTGATCTGTGCACTGTTGATCTTCTCCCATTAACATTGTACCTGCTGACAGGACTTTTGCTCTGAATATATGTCTGATGGCCCTCCTATAGTTGTGTCTTGGGCTTAACTCATTGATTCCTTTGCTGTACCTGTACTGGTGGAAAAATGCTTCTGTTATGCTGGTTTCAACCTCAACTGCTGTCCAATGAAATCTAATTTGTCTGCATAACATCTTGCATGAATGTAGCACCTTTAATATTGTGAAACAATTAAAGTGGTATATGGAAGAATTATCAAACAAAAATGTAACACCATGGCACAGAGAGAGATGTTTGAGCAAATGTCACCTTAAAGAGGTAGGTATCAATCAGAGGGTAAAGCCAAAGAGGCTTGAGGATGAATTATTTGGGATTTGAAGTCAAAGATGATAAAGAAAATCATATGTACAGTATGCCAGTTTAAAAGCAGCTCTCAGAAGCATTACCTTAGGCATATGACATACTTTATAAGACTGGTTCGACTGCATTTAGAATATTGTGTGCAGTTCTGGTCGTCCATTACAGGAAGGATGTGCAGTCTTTGGAAAGGGTGTAGAGGACGTTTACCAGGATTAGGGGGTATTAGCTGTAGGGAGAGGTTGGATTGTTTTCTCTGAAGAGGGCCAGAGGTAACAGGGAGTAACTGATAGAAATATATAAAATTATGGGAGGTGTATATAGTCAGAATCTTATTCCCAGGATCGAAAAATCTAATACTAGAGGGCATAGCCTTGAGGTGAGCGGGCCAAAGTTGTGAGAGGCCTAGATAAGATAGACATTCAGAACCTTTTTCCCAGGATGGAAATATCACATACTAGAGGGTTTAAAGGTGAGAGGGCAAAGTTTAAAGGAGACTTGCAGGACAATTTTTTTTACCAAGAGGGTGATGAGTGCCTGGAACGTGCTTGTCAGGGTGGTAGCAGAGGCAGATATGATAGTGGCATTTTAGAGATGTTTGGATAGGCATATGGATATGCAGAGAAGGGAGGGATATGGATTATGTGCAGGAAGATAAGTTGGTCTTGGCATCATGTTTCACACAGACATTGTGGGCTGAAGGGCCCTACCATTTTACATTCTGTGAGTAGAGATGGCATGCCCCTCGTTTCTGTTGGGGTTTGTGGAATAAAACCATGGAACTATAAATAGAGATAGAGCGGGGTGAATTTGTTATGATTGATTAATATGGAAGAGGTATTTTTTAATTGAATATTCTACGAACATAGCTTGGAATTTAAGTTTGATAAAAACTCTTTAGAAGATATTTTGATGAAAGTGTTCAAAGTAAACTAGGTTTTGAGAAAACCTATGTTTGATAAAAAGTAATTTTGATCTGACTGAGTTGAGGACAATAGATCATCAGCAAAGGAAAGATGATAAAGATGGATATGAATAAATATTTTAAATGAAGCATCTATGGAACAGGACTCCTGTGATACAAGTGCTCAAGCTAGCTGCATAACAGAGCCGATTGTTTGGCTGTTGGATGTTTGAGTTGGAATCATAAATCCATAAACATTTAGATTTTTTTTTTAATGGATATGGATAAATATTTAAAATTAAGATGAGTTTAGATATTGGGAGGTCATGTTGCAGTTATATAAGACGTTGGTGAGGCCGCATTCAGAGTATTGTGTTCAGTTCTGGGCACCATGTAATAGGAAAGATGTTGTTAAGTTGGAAAGGGTGCAGAGAAGATTTACAAGGATGTTGCCAGGACTTTGGGGGGAGGGGGGGGGGGGGTTGAGCTATAGGGAGAGGTTGAGTAGGCTGGGTCTCTATACCCTGGAGCGCAGGAGGATGAGAGGTGATCATATAGAGGTGTATGAAATCATGAGATGAATAGATTGGGTGGACACACAGCATCTCTTGCATAGAGTGGGGGAATCGAGAACCTGAGGGCATAGGTTTAAGGTGAAGATAGACAGATTTTAAAGGAATCTGAGAGGTAACATTTACACACAAAGTGTGGTGGGTGTATAGAAAGAGCTGCCGGAGGGGGTAGCTGAGGCAGGGACTATCGCAATGTTTAAGAAGTAATTAGACAGGTACATGGATAGGACAGGTTTAGAGGGATAGGGGCCAAACAGGCAAGTGGGACCAATGCAGATGAGACGTGTTGGTAGGTGTGGGCAAGCTGGGCCGAAGGGCCTGTTTCCACACTCTATGACTAAGCTTCTCTGGAACAGAGCCCCTATGATGAATGTGCCAAATGGTCACATGCTTTCAAACCTGAGGATTTGGGAAGGTGTCCCAGAGATATTTATGATGGAAAGGGTTTTCATCTGGTTTGTGCCCAAAGATTGCAATACCAAAGTGCAAACTACCCTGTGAATGATTACCAAGGATTGTTCAAATACTGGTTACAGTGGGATTAAACGTTTCTTTGGATGCCCTGTAACAAAGTAGACTCCAACCGTGTTCATTTTGTGATGTTTTTATATTTAGTTCAACGGAAATTCAGAGGAGGACAGGGCATTTGATCATGGCAGACATTGTGGTTGACGAGTGTGTGGATACCTGGGAATCCCACAATGCACAGATGGTGGAACCTCTTTCCACCAACGACCCAGAGGTAACTAAAGCAAAACTTTGTTGACTAAAATATTTATTTCCAAGGACATGATTTGTTTTTGAACATGTGTCCCACTGTTGTAGAGGAATCCAAACATTCTGACCTGACGACAGAAGTGTGCCGATAGTGGAATCTTGAGCAAAAAACAACATAATGCTGGAGGAACTCAGTGGGTCAAGCAGCATCTGTGGATGGAAATGATTGAAGACGGGTTCCAATGCTGCCTGACTTGCTGAATTCCTCCAGCAATTTGCTTGAAGAAGGTTCCTGACCCGGAACGTCATCTGCTCATTTCCCTCCACAAATACTGCCTGAGCTGCCAAATCCCTCCAGCAGTTTGTTTTTGGACATAATCTGAAGATTTGGGATGTTAGAACTCGGGTATTGATACCAGGAAAAACTATTATCTGTGGTTTTTTCGACAGGGATTGCTTAATGAGCAATCTTGAAGATTATATTTTCAAATTTACCAGAAGCATGGGAGGTCATTCAAACAATCAAGTTCATCCGAGCAATCCCATTAGACTTATTCCCTGACTTGTTCCCTGCAAACTATTCTCTCTCACATGCCCATGAAATCTTCCCCCCGATTCTTTTACCACTCACCTTCACCAGAAGCAATTTGCAGTAGTCAGATAATGTACTGTAATGCCTTTGGGATTGGGGGAAATCCAAGGGAAGGTGCAAATTCCATACAGGCAGCACCGGAGGTCAGGATCGAACTGGGTCACTGCAGCTGTGAGTAAGTCCAAAACTAGAGGATGATAAATATAAGCAAAAAAATTAAAATGCTGTAGGAACTCGGCGAGTCAGGTGGCATTGGTGGATGGAAATGGACCCTTCTTCAGACTGGTTTGGGACCCTTCTTTAGACTGATGGAGTAGTGGGGAGGTAGCTGGTGGAAAAATAAGGGGAAGGAGTGGGACAAGAGCTGGCGAGTGGATCAAGGCAATGTGGGGTTGATTAGCAGATGGGTCAAGTATGGAGATGACCAAGGTGATCTCCAAGGTTGTAGGTTGTTTTCTTACACGGGGAAGACAAAAAGGTCTAAATTGGTGAAATCTGATATATAAATATGTGTTGCTATAAATATAAGATTGAGCATTAAAAATAATATTAATTGAGAACCTCATTATCCAGAGTTGTGGAAATATGTAACTCACCATCAAATAGAGTAGTTCAGATGCAGGTCATAGATAAGGCCAAACGTACAGGTTTGTAGGTTCATTGGGCTGGTAAATTATAAATTGTTCCTAGTGTGTGGAGGATAGTTTTAGTGTGCAGTGATCACTGGTCGGCATGGACTCAGTGGGCCAGAGGGCCTGTTTCCGTGCTGTATCTCTAAACTAAACTAAACTAAACATGAGGGAGAAAAGACGTGTTGATTCGTGGGAGGCGTCTTTGAGAAACATAAGCAACACGGCAGGAACATCATCGTGGACTAGATGGGCTTGTTTTTGCTCTGTGGGTGTGGTTCTTGACCTTTATTCTTTGCTAAAAAAAGGGCATTCACGCGGCTTGTTGTTCTGCTCTCCGCCAGGTGTACGAGATTATTAAGAAGGAGAAGAGTCGCCAGAGGCTGGGGTTGGAACTCATCGCCTCGGAAAACTTTGCGAGCCGAGCGGTGCTGGAGGCTCTGGGCTCCTGCATGAATAACAAGTATTCAGAAGGTTACCCCGGGCAGAGGTATGGGTTCAGCAGGCAATTGGTGAGGGTGAGGGTGAGCAGGGAAATGTTTGAGATGAATGGGTGAAAGTGGGGTGGAAGAGGAGGGGAAGTTGGGAGGGGGAAGGGAGAAAGGATGGAAGAATGAGGGGAAGGGAGGAGGGATGTAAGGGAAAGAGGGGGGACAGTTGTCATAGACAACAGACAATGTTTAAGAAAGAACGGCAGATGCTGGTAAATCAAAGGTAGACACAAAATGCTGGAGTAACTCAGCGGATCAGGCAGCATCTATGGAGAGAAGGAATTAGCGACCTTTCGGGTCGAGACACTAGACAATATTGTCCTGAAACATTACTGCATGAAAGTGTTAAAGATGGGAAAAGAGGCCGCAGAACAAAAGTTAAGATGAAAACTCTCAACTCTCCCATATGTCAGGGAAAAACAACGTACAGCATGATAAATTCAGATCACCTAATGGTTTGGAATCCTGGTTGTCTTGTGCCTGGCTCATTCATGTGTCTAGCTTATGAGCTGAGTATTCCAGGGATCAGGAACAGGGTTGGGTTCAGGACTGGAGATTGGATCTGGAATGCTAGTGTATTCCACCGTGTTTATGGAAAATTTGTTATACCGCTGTGTATCATGTGGAAAAAACTGAAATAGAAGTGTGTTTGGGTATTAACATCCAATAGTCTGGCATCATCAAAGTCCAAATGGTGCCAGTTTATCAGAGTTTTACTGTATAATATGGATATTTATTTATGTATAAAGTGTCTTTAAAGTTGTGCATCACCCCAAGTGTTATAATATAAACAATGAACGGGGGAACTTTGTGTCTCTTGTATCTCTTGTCAGGTCAGGCCTCAACCTCACTTGTTCCAGGGAAAATAAGACTAGCCTATCCAATCTCCCCGTAACTGAAGTCCTCCAATCCAGCATTGTTCAACAAATGCGCATGGATCCTTCATGAATTCTCAGCACCACAAGTGAACCATTTGTAATCACAGGCGTAAGCTGTGTTCTCCCTAGCCTTAGTCCAAGGTCTGTCTCCTGAAGTTGAACTCGTGAGCCAACTTGGAGTTCTGCCACACGGGCAACCTTGACCAGGTTGGATTACTATTACTGAGTGTGTCACAGTGTGCAGAGCTCACCATTAAACCACGCCTGCACTTGGCAAAATCCCATGGTCTAAGCTGGCGGACGTGAAAAATACGCTGCAATGGTGTGCACTCTTCCTTGTGCAGTCTAACAGCATGATAGGTGTGACTGCCCATTGAAAGGTCCTGCACAGCAGCAATGATACAGATGTGAAGGAACATTCATTCCTGCATATAGTTTGAAGAAGGGTCCCGACCCAAAACATCACCTATCCATGTTCTCCAGAGATGCTGCCTAGCCCACTGAATTACTCCAGCACTTTGTGTCTTTTTGTGTAACCAGCATCTGCAGTTCTTTGTTCCTATTACTTGTATAATGATATTCTCTTATCCGGTAATCCCATACTTGGTTATAGTGTAATCGGGGACTACTTACACTTCCTAATTTCTTTATTACTTTACCTGTGGCAGATGACTCTGCATGAAAGCATTTGTGGAGTAAACATCACGTAGTACTTGTGGAGACAGGGTTTTGTCTTCACACCAAGGACTCCCTCTAATTGTGTGGTGTGGCACTATAGTCATTCTAAACGGCATGTGCTCTGAAACATTTCTGCTCTGAAACCATGCGGTGAAGTAGGAGCAGTAGCAGAAATGTCCAGAAATGTATCCTCATAACACAGCTTATCCCCAGCTCCACTGTTAGCAAGAAGCCATGGAGATAACTCTGCTTCATTGAATGTGGCAGAAGGGAATGCTGGAACTGACACGAGCACCTAAAAAAACCCTTGAAGATATGAAAAAGCTTGCAATAGACCGAGGTGAAAACTTCCAAAGTATCAACACCTCACCACACTTGTGCATATTACAATAAACATAAGATTAGGAAAGGGGAAGTGCAATGAGACCTGGGTGTCCTTATACATCTGCCACTGAAAGTAAGCTTGCAGGTACAGCAGGCAGTGAAGAAAGCTAATGGCATGTTGGCCTTCATAACAAGAGAATTTGAGATTGGAGCAAAGAGGTCCTGCAGTTGTACAGGGCCCTAGTGAGACCACACCTGGAGTATTGTGTGCAGTTTTGGTCTCCTAATTTGTGGAAGGACATTCTTGCTATTGGAGTGCAGAGTAGCTTCACAAGGTTAATTCCCGGGATGGCAGGACTATCATATGATGAAAGAATGGAACGACTGGGCTTGTATTCACTGGAATTTAGACGGATGAGAGGGGATCTGATGGAAACATATAAAATGATTACGGGATTGTACACGCTAGATGCAGGAAACATGTTCTTGATGTTGGGGGAGTCCAGAACCAGGGGCCACAGTTTAAGAATAAGGGGTAGGCCATTTGAGGTTTCAAGGTCAGTTTATTGTCACATGTACCAATTAGGTACAGTGAAATTTGAGCTACCATACAACCATACTAAGTGAAAAGCAACAAGACACACAACCACATAAAAGTTAACATAAACATCCATCACAGTGGACTCCACATTCCTCACTGTGATGGAAGGCAATAAAGTTCAATCTTCTTCCTCTTGTTCTTCTGCGGTCGGGGCAGTCAAACCATTCGCAGTCGAGGCGATCAAAGCCCCTGCAGCCGACGATCGAAGTTGGGGTGATCGAAACTCCCGCGTTGGGGCGGTTGAAACTCTCCGCGGCATGGAGCTCCCACGTCGGCCTCTTCTTACAGAGACGATCTTACCTGAGGCTTCACGATGTTAAAGCCCACAGGTCCCGCGGTTGGAGCTTCGATCCCTGGTAAAGGGATCGCAAGCTCTGCAATGTTAAAGTCACGCAGACTCCTGCGGCTCGGAGCGCCCGTTGGTCTCCAGGAAAGGCCGCCAATTCCTCGATGTTAGGCTGCAGTGGGGACGGAGATATGATATGGAAAAAAATTGTATCTCCGTCGAGGTAAGATACAACCCCCCATATAAAACAAACCAAGGAACACTAAAACATACTTTTTAACACATACTAAAAATTAAAAAAAGAAGAAAGGACCGACAGACTGTTGGCGAGGCAGCCACTGCTGGTGGCGCCACCCGGTAATTTAGAACTGAGATGAGGAAAAACGTTTTCACCCAGAGTTGTGAATTTGTGGAATTCTCTGCCTCAAAAGGCAGTGGCGGCCGATTCACTGGATGCATTCAAAAGAGAGTTAGATAGAGCTCTTAAGGCTAGCGGAATCAAGGGATATGGGGAGAAGGCAGGAATGGGATACTGATTGTGGATGATCAGCCATGATCACATCGAATGGCGGTGCTGGCTCGGAGGGTCGAATGGCCTCCTGCACTTATTTTCTATGTATCTATGTATCTAAGATAGACACAAAAATCTGGAGTTAGCGGGTGAGACAGTATCTCTGGAGAAAAGGAATAGGTGACGATTTGGGTGAAGACCCTTCTTCAGACTGAGTGCAAGGGGAAATATTCATACCACTGGGTTGTAAGCTGCCCAAGCAAAATATGAGGTGTTGTTCCTCCAATTTGCATTTGGCATTGCCCTGAACAAGACTTGACTTATTTGTTGGTTGTGTAGGAAAGAACTGCAGATGCTGGTTTAAGTCGAAGATAGACACAAAATGTTGGAGTAACTCAGCGGGACAGGCAGCATCTCTGGAGAGAAGGAATGGGTGACGTTTCGGGTCGAGACCCTTCTTTATTTGTTGGTTACCCAGCTGCTTATAGTGCAACATGTCTTGTCTCTCTAGATATTATGGTGGCACAGAATTTGTGGATGAGTTGGAGCGACTGTGCCAGAAACGAGCATTGGATCTGTATTCCCTCGATCCAGAGAAATGGGGGGTTAATGTCCAGCCATATTCAGGTAACATTGCACCTGTCACCCACCACCTCTTTCACACTTTGATTGGACAAGCTATCGTTCCTCTACATCCTCAGCCCTGATGCAGGGGCTTGACCCAACACGTTTGTTTCCACAACTGCCGCTTGACCTCTTAGTTCTTCCAATAGTTTGTTTTTTGGTCTGTATTCAGCCGACCTTGTGGCTGCACCTCAATTTCGGTTCCATCTTTTCTTCCTCTAATGAATCCCAAGGTTATACAGACTTTTCAAATCCCGAGTACAAGATCATAATACGTAGGAGCAGAATTAGGCCGTCCGGCCCGTCGAATCTGCTCCATCATTCGATCTTTTTTCTCTCGCAACCCCACTCTCCTGCCTTCTCCCTGTAGCTCCTTCCTTCAGTGGCCCCAGTATTGAGTGTTGGCAATCGCGTTGCTCTGGATGGCGGTTGGGCTTTGCCCCTCTACAGGTGGACTGCTCACATCCTGCTTACCAGACTAAAAGACCTTGGCATTGAAGGTTCTGCACTCAGCTGGCTCCGTTCCTACCTTTCCAACCGATCCCACTTCATCTCTCTCCATAACCACACCTCTGCCACGGCCACTGTCACTCAAGGCGTTCCCCAAGGCTCCGTTCTCGGTCCCCTCCTCTTCATCATCTACATCCTCCCCCTTGGTCATATACTCCGTCACTTCAACCTGGACTTCTACTGCTATGCTGATGACACCCAGATCTATCTCAGCACCAAGTCCCCCCACCACCCCCCTCTCTCCCATATCAACTCCTGCCTGTCGGCCATCAAATCTTGGATGCAACTCAACTTCCTTAAATTAAACAGTAACAAAACAGAATTTCTCCTCATTGGCTCCAAATCAACACTTACCAAAATTAACAACCCCACTCTCACTATTGACGGCACCATTGTCTCCCCATCTCCTCAGGCCCGCAATCTTGGCGTGATCTTTGACTCAACCCTCTCCCTTGAGCCTCACATCCGCCATGTTGTCAAAACATCATTTTTTCACCTCCGCAACATTGCCAAAATCAGACCCTCTCTCACACCCCCCGCTGCTGAAAGACTCATCCATGCCTTCATCTCCTCCCGACTGGACTACTGTAACTCTCTTCTCTTTGGCATTAATTCCAGCAACATCAACTGACTCCAACTGGTCCAGAATGCAGCCGCCCGACTCATCACCCACACCAAATCCTGGCACCACATCACCCCAGTTCTCAAAGAACTTCACTGGCTTCCCATTTCCCACCGGATCATCTATAAAATCCTGGTCCTCACCTACAAAGCCCTCAACCACTTGGCCCCCCCTTATCTCACTGACCTCCTCTCCCCCTACCAACCCTCACGGTCCCTCAGATCCACATCAGCCGGTCTCCTCTCCATTCCGAAATCCAACCTCTGCACTTTTGGAAACAGAGCCTTCTCCAGGGCAGCTCCCAGGCTCTGGAACTCCCTCCCACAACTGATCCGAAATTCTGAGTCCCTCACCATCCTCCAGTCCCGCCTCAAGACCCATCTCTTCACCTCTGCATACCCTTAGCCCCATGTCCCCCTCCCCTTTGCATCTCTGTCTTACTGCTCTATTTTGTTTTGTTTTTGACTCTCCATGTAAAGCGACTTTGAGTCCTTGAAAAGCGCTATATAAATAAAATGTATTATTATTATTATTATTATTATCTGCTTAGAGGTGGACAGACAACTGCGTACCTGTTGCTGATGGTGGAATTTCTCCGGTGCAGGCAGTGCTATGGAAGGGCTGCCCAGACTTCAGGACAATCTCCTGATTGTTTTGTAACGTAATTGGATATCTGTAATGGAGTGTCTTAATCAGTGTCTTTCTCCGCCCCCTCTTGACTCTGGTAGGCTCACCGGCAAACTTTGCCGTGTACACAGCTCTGGTAGAGCCACATGGGAGGATCATGGGATTGGACCTTCCAGATGGTGGACATCTGACACATGGCTTCATGACAGAGAAGAAGAAAATCTCTGCCACCTCCATCTTTTTCGAGTCCATGCCATACAAGGTAAGAACCTTCGGAAAGGACTCTCATCACTGAATTGGTAGTCAATACATCTGCATTTTGTTTTGAACTTGAAAGACATCTTGCAGAAGGGCAGAAAGGAAGGAGGAACTTGGAATTAACTCTGTTCAAAATTCTGCATTTTCTTGAAGTTTTGGTTCAGAGTAGTTGCAAACCAATAGAATGCTTTCTATCTAATGAAATTAGTAAGAGTAATTGGAGATCTGATGAATTTCCTTCGCCTTCTGAGGAAGTAGAGGCATTGGTGTGTTTTATGGCCATAGTGTGGTTGGACCAGGCCAATTGTTGACGATATTTACACCTTGGAAGTTGAAGTTCTCGACTATCTCCACTTCAGTACCATTGATACAACCTGAGGTGTGTACTCCACCCCACTTCCTGAAGTTGATCACCAGCTCCGTCGCTTTGCTGACATTATGGGAGAGGCTGTTGTCTAGACACCATGCTACCAAGCTCTCTATCTCCTTCCTGTTCACCATCTTGTAATTGTTTGAGATACAGCCCTCAACAGTAGTATCATCTGCAAACTTGTAGATGGAGTTAGAGCAGATTCTTGGTGAATTCACGATTCACGAGTGAATATGGAGTATGGTATGGGGCTGAGAATGCAACCTTGTTAGCCCAGTAAGAGAACTGCCATTTTGTACATTATAACAGAGACAACAAGTCAACTGTTCTGGGTTGCCTGTGAAGTCTTTTGGGTCCTGCTACATGCTGTCTAAATGAAAATACCCTTTCCCATTTCCCAAGGATAACCCTGAGAGGAATCGATTCAAGTGTTGTCACACATGGGTAACAGGTTCTTCATTTCCTCTAGGTACACCCTGAGACCGGCTACATTGACTATGACCGACTAGCAGAAAACGCCCGTCTCTTCCACCCGAAACTCATCATTGCAGGTAACAGCCCTCTTTCTGCCAATGATTGTTGGTAGAAGATGGGACCACCAGATCTGTAGCATCCACAGCCAGTTTGGCTCTGGGGAGGGGGCAGGGGGCTCTAAGAAAAATGTGGTCTGACCCTGTCCTTACTGACGGTTCCCAGCTTGAAGCAGGCTGAAAGTGAAGGCCAGCAGCTGTCGAAGGAGCCGTGTTTCACCCAGAGTTTCAAACCCACCTTTGCAGTGGCACAGCTTGTAGAGCAGCTGTCTCACAACACCAGAGATCCAGGTTCAATCCTGACCTCAGTTGGTGTCTGTGTGGAGTTTGAGTACACTGGTATACTTTTTCATCCTAAAGACGTGCAGGTTACTAGGTTAGTTGGTCACTGTACATTGGCACGAGTGTGTACGTGAGTTGTGGATTTGACGGGATGAGAGTAGTTGATAAGAATGTGGAGAGTAGAAAAATATGAGATTAGTGAAACTGGGTGGTTGGTGTTCGGTGAAGACGTGCTGGGCTGAAGGGTCTGTTTCCATGCTATATCTCCCTGTGACCCCACAATGAAGAAACTAGGGATAAGGAGATTTAGACCATAGAGGCAGAGGGTGCTTAAAACAGATGTGAATCCAAAGAAGGCTCTCACAAAACCTCCTAGGATCAGAAGTAGACCATTTGACCCATCAAGTCTTCTCTGCCGTTCAATCATGGCTTATCTTTCCTCTCAACCACATTCTCCTGCCATCTCCCCATAACCCGTTGGCTTGATACTCGTGCCAACCAAGAATCTATTCATCTCCGCCACAAAAATATCCAATGACTTGGCCTCCCCAGCCGCCTGAGGCAATGAATACAACAGATTCACCACCCTCTGACTACTTTTCTTCCTCGTCTCCTTTCTAAAGTATAAAATAAACCTCAAGCCAGATCGACTTTGAGGCAAAGAGATTGAGTGAAGAAACTTTACAGAGGGACCTCTGATGTTGACACAGGGCACAGTGGTAGGGGATATCTCTTCCTGACAGAAGGTCTGGGACCTGAAACATTAACTCTGTTTCTCTATCCACAGATGCTGCCTGAAAAGCTGAATGTTTTCTGCATTTTTTGTTCTTTGTTCAAGATTTCCAACATCTGCAGTTTTTGTCCTGATTTTGCATTTACCCAGTGGGCTGACCTGCACTGTTGGTGTTCCCAGGTGTTAGTTGCTATTCCCGGAACCTGGATTATGCCAGGATGAGGCAGATTGCGGATGAGAACAGTGCCTACCTGATGGCGGACATGGCACACATCAGCGGCCTGGTGGCAGCCGGGGTAGTGCCATCCCCCTTCGAGTACAGTGATGTGGTCTCCACCACAACACACAAGACACTCCGTGGCTGCAGGTCTGGCATGATCTTCTTTCGAAAAGGTACGGATAAAATATTCAGTGTGTGTAGGAAGGAACTGCAGTGCTGGTTTAAACCGAAGATAGACACAAAATGCTGGAGTTTTGAATATTGATTTCTCTAACTTCAAGTAACCCCTGCATTCCCTTTCTCTCCATCCCTCCCCCCACCAAAGTCGCACCAAGTTCTCATTCTCACCTGGCAAACAGCTAACAATGGCCTGTTTCCATTATCATCATTACTTTTTTGCTCATCCTCCATTATTTTGTTCCATATCTCTCTACATCACCGTCCATATATCTCGTTTCCCTTTCCCCCCGACTCTCAGTCTGAAGAAGGGTCTCGACCCGAAATGTCACCCATTCCTTCTCTCCAGAGATGCTGCCTCTCCCGCTAAGTTACTCCAGCATTTTGTGTCCATCTAAGGAAAAAATATGTGTCTGAAGAATATCCCAGACACAGCTCTCAAGTAATGTGCCAGGCCTGAGGTTGTAATTTACACATTATATTCATGGAATTAGCAATCACTGAGTTTGATCAATGGGACACTTGCTCAGTTATCAGTGTCAGATCAAACTGTCCTGTCATTCGTGTCCTGTTAGAAACTTTGCACAGGGATCTCTGAAGTTGACATATTTCATTTTACCTGTTCATTCGTGAAATGTGGGCAGGACAGGCAAATGCTGCATTTATTGCTCAACCCTAACTCCCTTGAGAACTCACTTTGTGGTGATGAGCTGCCTCCCTGAACTGTTGCCTTCACAACCTGCTGGAAGTACTTCCCTGGCATTGGAAAGGGAGTTCCAGGATTGAAACCAGTGCCAGTGAAGGAACAGCAATATATTTCCAAGAAAGGATGTTTGTGCTTTTTTGGAGAACCAGCAATAAATGGTGTTCACATATACCTGCCTTCCCTAGTCCTTCTTGGTACTAACATTTGCAGGTTTGGCCACTACTAGGGAGTAACCTAGACAAATAATAATCACAATGCATTTTGTAGATGGTGAATACAGCAGTCAGTGTGCATTGGTGGTGGAATAAATCGGGTGGTGGACAGGTAGTGATTAACAGGGATGCTTTGTCCCTGAGTGTTAATGGAGTCTGGATATCCTTGCATCTTGTTGAGAGATATTGGAGAGTGGTCAACATAGAAGAAATGATATTGGATCAGAACCATAACCTAAAGAGACAGGAGTTAAGAATATATACCACAGAATGGTACATTTATTTGAGAATTGGAAGCTCATAATGACTTTCGCTGACTCCTTCCTTCTGGTTCTTTCATGATAGTTTCCAATGGTAGGAATCTTTGTTACCTCAAGAGTCTGGTTCATCAATTTCTTACCTAGGGGCAGCTAGCCATGGGGACTGAATGTGGCAGTGACACCCTGTAAATTAATTTTTGCACCAAAACTCTTCAAAGATAGATTATTAAATGCCACTGTTTGGTTCTGCTTTGCTTCCTCTTCAGGAATTCGCAGCGTCGACCCAAAGACAGGCAAGGAGGTTATGTACAACTTGGAAAATCCCATCAACCAGGCAGTCTTCCCGGGGCTGCAAGGTGGGCCACACAACCATGCCATCGCAGGTAAGGCACGAAACTGGTTTAGTTTTGGTTGATAAGAGACATACACTCAAAAAGGCTCATAACTGCTTCATTTGTGCACTAGAATCTCCCTGTGAGACGTGGGAGTGAGAATTTGCTCCAAGTTCAGAAACTGTTCAATGAATTCTAAAAGAGTAGAGCATTGGGGTCAACTTTAATCTCGCCATCTCATGGGAAAATGAACAAGGTTCAGTATAAAGCATTCAAGTCCAACCCTGCGAACCACCACAGCAGTGTTAACCATGCAACCCCATAGTCTTCGAGAAGCCATTATGTCAATTTTCAGTCCATAGCAGTATATGACCTCCATCCCATGTGCTTCTATTTTGCACACAAATGTCTAGTGGGATTTCCTTAACAGTCTTCTGAAAATCCAATACACGAAATTAATTGGTTCTCCTTATCCATTTTATCAGTTACACCCGTAAAATAAATCCAAATATTCCATTGAACTTTGGAAAATGGTAACCAATGCATCCAATGTTTTCTACTCTCGAATGCAGATTGTCAGACCAAACAAATTTATTAGCTTTCATCCCTTTGATTTCTCCAGTACTTTTTAAACTAATTTCCTTCAATTCATCCTTTTCATTTGAGTCGTGATTCCCAGTAATTCCTTGCAAGTTACTTGTGTCCTATTGGAGAAGTAGAGAGATACAACTTGAAAACAGACCCTTTAGCTGTTACCATGTTGTGGTTACCATGCAACCACACACTAGGGGGTGAATTTACAATGGCCAGTCAGCCTATCCATTTGCATGTCTTTGGGATGTGAAGAAATTGGAGCACCTGAAGGAAACTCACACAGTCACAAGGAAAATGTGCAAACTCAGCACCTAGTCTTTGGTGTTACAAGTCAGCGACACTGCTGTCTGTGCCACTGTGTCACCCCCTTTCCTGTGAAGATCCAGTGGCTTGTCTTTAATGCTGTCTGGTGTGAGAATATAGCCTTGCTGCTGAGGTATAAAGACAGTCAATCCTCTGTTCAAGTTCCAGGTCAGACTCGCTGGGTGATATACCTGCACTAGCCTGGGTTTGGGCCTATGAATTACTGGGGGGGGGGGGGGGTAGAATCAGACTGTGAATACAGGGAGAAATGGGGAACTTGGTGGAATTTCTTGCACCAGTTGTGGGATGTTCTGTGTTGACAGGTTGAAAGAAATAGGCAAATATAAAGCCAGTGACCATGGCTGGGTTTTAAACTGAGACGGCTTTGTGATTTAAAAAAATAAGCTGTTCTTCGTGAGACTGGCTGTGAAGCTGTCAGCTCTTCCTTGTGAAACCGTGTCCTCTCATAGGCAGGACCCACAACAGGAGAGATCCACACCGTGCCCAGGTCATAGTCATAGTGATACAATGTGGCAATAGGCCCTTCGGCCCAACTTGCCCACACCGGCCAACATGTCCCAGCTACACAAGTCCCACCTGCCTGCGCTTGGTCCATATCCCTCCAAACTTGGCGTAATCATGTACTTGTCTAACCGTTTCTTTGGGATAGTCCCAGCTTCAACTACCTCCTCTGGCAGCTTGTTCCATACACCCGCCACCTTTTGTGTGAAATTGGGACATAATGTCCCTCAACTGGGACATAAATTGCCAAAGCTGATTATCAGCAATTGCCAAATTGGAGTTTGTGTCTCAACGGATTCAAACTGTAACTGGCCTTAAAAAGTACCGATGACTCTATAAACTGTTTTGGGATACCCTGAGACAGTGAAATAAATATAAGCACAACGTACTGGAAACACTCAGGTCAGGCAGCATCTGTAGAGAGGAAACAGAATGTGTCACAAAGGGTATTTAACCTGTAATATTAACTCTATTAACAGATACTGCCTGAGTTGCTGAGTGTTTTCAGCAAGTTCTGGTTATATTTCAGATTTCCTGTAGCTTACTGATTTTAATCATATTTCAATGCCCGCTTGTTTTACATGATGTTACTCTCGGTTTGTTCCCCGTTTACTCCCTCTTCATTTGCTTCCCTTCCCCTCCGCTATTATAAGCTGGATGCTGCTGTGTTTTGTGCTGCAGATAGATTCTGTATCATTGGGGGTTTTCTCTTCATGCTGTTGTAACTAAAATGTTCCACATGTGTGTCTGGCCAGGGTTGCCGTGGCACTCAAACAGGCAATGACCGTGGAGTTTAAGGTCTACCAGAAGCAGATTGTGTCTAACTGCAAGGCTCTTTCGACAGCGATGATGGACCTGGGATACAAGGTTGTTACCGGTGAGTGCACTGAGGAGAAATAAGGAGGGGCAAGGATTGCCAGAAACAGAGGCCCATTGTGAAGGTGAAATCAAATTGGTTCATGTAGTAAATTAGATTCTAAAGGGCCTGTCCCACTTGGGCGTCATTTGCTCGTCACACAGGTGGCGAGCGAAGATTCGTGTGCCCAAAATCCTGGGGCGCCGTGCACGACCGCGCGTCATTGCCTACGTCACCACGCACCATGCGCGTCGTGACGCGTAAATGATGTCGCGTAAATGACGCCCAAGTGGGACAGGCCCTTAAGTTAGAAAGTGAAAATGCTGGAATCACGCCGCAGGCCAGACAGCATCTGTAAAAAGCGAAAACAGGGTTAATGTTTGAGGGTTGAGTGGTTGAATATTCTGCTTCTCTCTCCAGAGATGCTGCCTGACTTGCTGAGTGTTTTCAAAATTTTCTGTTTTTATTTCAGATTTCTAACATCTACAGTCTTTTTTGACATTCATTCAATTGAGAATGTTAATTTAACCTTGCCAGTGAAATTTTAGTAATCAAGAATTGAAAATATTTGCCATGATCTAGATTTTATCAAAGGATTTGGTTTAATCTGTGTTTGACTAATTGCAGGGCTATAGTTGTAGTAAAGTCATCATGGGATTGAGGGGAAATGGTAATTCCCCCACTCAATGGTATGGGTGGGAAATTCCCCATTTAAATCGTAACTTAATGGAAATGGTAACTATGTCTTCAAGGGTGTAGGGCTATTGGAAATGTTTGGGTGTAAAGTGGGTGACAGTGAGAGATTAATCTACAGTACTGCCCCTTCCCTACCTCTGGTTAATATTCCCATCAAAAGAAATACGGCCTCAGCGGTTACTGCCTGTATTTGTGCTGTGCCTTGAATGCAGGAGAATGTCCCCAGGAGCCCGATGTGACTGATAACAAATTAAATTGGCGTAATCTAAAAAAAAATATCAGCCAAAGTTTCCAAAAGCACAAGTACAGGGAAACTTGAAGGGAGCACTTAATGGAGATGAAATTGGGAAACCCGAGGGAGAGGGAACATTAGAGAGGGAATTCCAGAGTTTAGGGTCTTGGCAGCTGGAAGCACAGCTGACCACTTGGTGGAATGATTCCAACCAGTATTGGTCGAGGCAATGGCATTTGAAGCTCACTGAAGATCCAGGTTGGTTACAGAGCTGGAGGAGATCAGAGGAAGAGACCAGTGGAGGGACCTCACCTCCCTCACTCTTCCACTTTCCCACCACAGCACAAATATCTTCACATCTCTGAGACCCCCATGGCTAGTGCGCCCAAAATTGGGGCTTGGGGACTAATTGATGTTAAAGGATAGAGCTTCTTCTTATCAAGTCTACACACAAGATCGGCATCTGCATACAATGGTGTCTGTCTTGTCGCTTCTTGTGCGTGGTGGTGGAAACGATTGGTGGAAACAGGGCCGTGACGTGAACGCTCTTTCCTTGACCCCCAGGATTGAGCTGCAGGTAGAGGAGGCCATAGGCTATTTGATGAAAGTTGCCCATGAGCGGTTAGACTCAACAACCGGGGCACCAGGGGGGGAAAGGTAGATGATGTGGACCCGATGGCATTCCAACGGAGCCTTTGACAGTGACATATTGGCAGTGACTGCTGGGAATCCATAGGAATTTGAAGCAGACCCCTCTTGCCTTGCTCCGATATTCTGGGATGGTCTTCAGGTGCATGACGTTTATCGTCTGCTTTGGCAGGACATCACTGGTTACTTGTCCACATGAGGGCTTTTGCTAGTTAGCTTTCCCCTTCAATTCTTCTTCAATTTAAAGTCTTCAAAGTGGCCAGTGTAAACTAAATCCTCACATTCACCTGAGTATCTGGTGCCATGATCACAAGTGTTCTCTCCAGTTACTCACCTTGAGCCCGTATGCTCCTCTATCCTTGTGGTACACGTTGGCAAGCTTGAAGCTGTTCCAGACTGTTGTGTATAATCATTATGCACTGCTTTGTCCTCCTCATGCAGACGGTTCTGATAATCACCTAATCCTGGTCGATTTACGTAAACAAGGAACTGATGGAGGCAGAGCTGAGAAGGTTCTGGAACTGTGCGCCATTGCTTGCAACAAGAACACTTGTCCAGGTAGGCTGCTACCTGTGTTACCATGGTAGCACGTGGCAGGAGAGTAATCAGAAGTGGCGCCATGCACTGGGAAATGGTCAAGGCGTCCGACTATGCTCTAGTCTTTATCAAGTGTCTTAAGGAAGGCAGAGAGAAGGGTCGCTTCAGTGGGGGGTTTCTAGAGCTAATGCCTAAGCAGCTACATGGAGTAGAATTGAGTGTGTGTGAAATTGACATTTTTGGGGTGGTGGGGAATGCAGAGATGGGGAGAGCTGATACGATGGAGAGTTTTGAATATGAGGACTTAATAGGTTGATGAACGTGGTTGGGAGAAGGGGGACCCTGTGGGTTTGAATAGTATGCCCTGATCATTTCGAATATATCCTTCATTGAATCCAGGCCTGGTTACATCTTGATTTTAACGTTCTCTTCCTTTTATTAGACCTGCAAGAAATTTGAGAGGTTTGAGGACAGGGGAGGGGATCCTGGGATCACATTGAAGGCAAGAGAGGTTACATGACCCAACAGCGAAGGCAAAAGGTGGGGTGGGAGTGCAAGGCTATGAGGTAGAGTAAAGAAACAAAAGCAGGCTCCGGAGTCGATGCAGATGAGAACAGGGGAACTGTTAGTAACTACTGCCATTTCATTGGGTTGACGAAAGGATCAAAATGATTAAAGGAGTTGATGGGGTCGATGAGATGGAAGAGTTTCCACTGGCCAGAACAAGTAGGCCCATTCATAAAGTCAGATGCCAGCTGTTGAGGTATCATGTTAGCAGCTGAGTGGACATGGGCTAGTGCACATGTGGAGCTCTCACTGGGGCTTGTGTCAAGTACTGATGACATGGCTGATCGATGTTTGTACAGCAATGGCTCTGGTGTGATGAAGCCAATGGGGGATTGATGAAGTTCAACAGAGCTATTTTAATTGTGGAACAGGATGAAAAGGGTCTCGGCTGTCCCTAAACCAATAAACGCAGAGCCAGAGTTGGGGTCAGATATATGATTGGTCTGGTGCATGGAATGGATGCAGGGCTGTGAGGAGAGAGAGCACGAGTCAGCTTTAACCTGCTGTTGTCCCACAGGTGACAAGAGTGCCTTACGTCCCAGCGGCTTGAGGCTGGGGACACCGGCCCTCACCTCCCGGGACATGCGGGAGAACGACTTCAAGACAGTGGCTGCTTTCATTCACAGAGGTAACTCGTCTTTGCTCGGCACTGGGCCATTCTGGAACATTGAGGTCACGCCCAAGTTTGTCTGCAGAGCGACCAGATTCTCCCACGAATAGCTACTCTCTGGAATGTTCTGGAGGGTGACGGATTCTCCGTTATGATATAGATTTTCCGGGATTCTTTGGGCAGTGACTGGCTCAACTCATGAAAGGGTTGCCCTGCTCTTGTTGTCTAATGCATTTACCAATCCCAGGGGGTAGGGTCGGGGTCGGTCCAAGCTGAAGCATGGGGGTAGTGTGGACCCCCGGTAGGAGTTGGGGAGGGGCTAGAGAAGCTGGAGGTGGAGTCAAGTTGCCCATCAGTTGATTTGGATTGGGTGGGATGGGATGGGGGGTGCTCAGGGTTGGGGTCAGGGACAATCCCAGCAACATTGATCCTTGTTTGAAGTCCTTGCTAAGGGGAGTCTTCTATTTAGTTTAGTATAGAGATACAGCGCGGAAACATGCCCTTTGGCCCACCGAGTCCGCGCCGACCAGTGAACCCTGTACACTAACACCATCCTACACACTAGGGACAATTTACCATTTTTACCAAAGCCAATTACCTACAAACCTGTACGTCTTTGGAGTGTGGGAGGAAACCGAAGATCCCGAAGACGCAGGTCACGGGGAGAACGTACAAACTCCGTTCAGACAGCACCCGTGGTCAGGATCGAACCTGAGTCTCTGGCGCTCTAAGGCAGTAACTCTACTGCTGCGCCATCATGCCGCAACGTACCGTTCCATGGTTGCCATCTTGTGCACAGTGTCCTCCTTGGGTTCCCCCAGTGGGAATGCGGCAAGGTTCAAGTGGATGTTCGAAAGTCTGGTGTAGACTTGGTAGGCTGTATCCATGCTGTATGATCTGTGACTCTGTGTAATTGAGAATATCTACACGGTCCACTAACATGGAACCAAAGCCAGTTCCGAATACTGAAATCCGGGGTGTTTTTGACTCCACAGGGATTGAGATAACATTGGAGATCCAGAGGGACATCGGGGCAAAAGCTCCCCTCAAAGAATTCAAGGAGAAAATGCTGACCGACAAGAACTATCAGAACAAGATCACTCAACTGAGGGAAGCTGTGGAGACATTTGCATCCAAGTTCCCAATTCCTGGATTGCCAGATCTCTAAGTGGAGAGTCCAGTGTGGAAGCACCCAATTGTACAAAAAAGAGATCAAAACATAAATTGTAAGCAGTGCCACTGATGACTGAATAAATTAAATCATTTTCTTAGTAATCAGTTCTTCAGGATTTCTACAGGTTTTTCCATCCATAGTGATCAGTGATTTTGACACTTCCCTGCTGTTCTGTTCTTTAATTCTCCACTGGTTCTATGGCATGGAAACAGGTAATTTGACCGACTATATCCAAGCCAGCCACTGGGTACCCATCTGTATTAATCCCATCTTCCAGCACTTGACCCATAGCTTTATTTACCTGCGTGATTCAAGTGCTCACCTAGACATTTCTTTAATGCTTTCAGCCACTCTACTTCTCCTGCTGTCTCAGGCAGTGTGCTCCAGTCACCTGCCTTCTGTTGAGACCACTGCCTTCGGTCACCTCTGGTCAACCCCTGTCTTATTTACAGCAGCAATAACACTCAACAGGTCAGGCAAAATCTGGAGAGAAAAACTAAAGTAACGTTTCAGATCAAACCCCCTTCATCAGAAGGGTTATCTCTGTTTCTCTTTCCACGGATGCTGCCTGCCCAGCTCAGCATTTTCAGCAATCGTTCTTATTACCAGAGCTCCACAATTCATTCCAAAACTTCTTTGCCTCTTCAAGTGCATTCTTCATTGTAGACATTCCTTAAAACCTTTCTCTTCAGCCAAGTACCCAACTACCACCAATGCGTTTGAGGATCAGGGCATTGGACAGACTTGATTAGTAGGAGAATGGATGGGTCCAGGTGAACGGATTGTTACTGCAATGTTGGGGCTGAGTAAAAGGCACACATTACAAGGGTCCCGACCCAATGTTGAGGTACCAAAGTATTACCTTCCCAGAAAATCCCAGATTGGCGCTCCCATGACAATTTAGTCTTTGTCCCCTTCACAATGCTTTAAAGGCAATGTTGGACATCATCGTATGCATCGGTCATTCACACTAGGAAGTGCCTAGTATTTCCAGAGAGCCACAAAACAACCTGGAAATGGCTATAACTATTTCACTCTTGAAAATTTTTGTTTCTTATTGGCATAACACTGGTGGGGGGGGGGGGGGGGGGAAACAAACCCCATTGCGTGAATGAATTTTTAAATTTTTTTTACAGGGTGAATAGTGCAGACCAGGGTAGTCATTGAATCTGATGCCAATTAATTTAGCCGTTTGAAGATCTGCAATGGTTCTCCAGTACAGGTAGTTAAGCTATAACATGATAAATGTGTTCCTGACAAAGCTCCTGTTATAGAAAATAGAGTTATAAAGACAAAGACGGTTAGCAGCTATAACATTTCAGACAAGCAATAACAGTTATTTCAACAGAATTTTCAAAAACAATGTTTTTTTAACGCATACCAGTTTATTTTTGTTAATGCAAAAAAATTACTAAAGGCTGAATATTACATTGATCAGGAGGGTATCATTCTTTGCACAAGTATCAATAGGAATGAAATTTGTCAATTTCAATGGCTGTCCACAGTGAAACTGACAGACTGTGTTTTGAAGAGAAAATTGTGGCAGATTACTGTGGGGAGGTTACCTGGAAACATATCATTTTTTCTGTTTATTTCCAAGACAGCTTTTGTTGTGTTAAGAACCGAGAATGCATAAAATAATGTAACATAAATTTCTATCAAGGCACTCACCTTTCTGACCTACTGGAGAAACTCAGCGGGTGCAGCAGCATCTATGGAGCGAAGGAAATAGGTAACGTTTCGGGCCGAAACCCTTCGGGGAAGTTCGGTTCAGTTGAAAACCCTGAAGAAGGGTTTCGGCCCAAAACGTTACCTATTTCCTTCGCTCCATAGATGCTGCTGCACCCGCTGAGTTTCTCCAGCATTTTTGTGTACCTTCGATTTTCCAGCATCTGCAGTTCCTTCTTTAACACCTTTCTGACCTGGTCTTCTGAACCTTTTGTCTCCACCACCTCCCTCTTCCTATCTGATCAGCGATCCATTTACCATCCAAAACATTCTGACCCTCCACTCCTGGCACACTATGATTGCACTGTACAGTGTATCACCTGCAAAATGCTCTGCTGAACCTGACTGGTTTATTCTGTCCCTGCCTCAAACACTATCTAGAAGGACAAGGGCAGCAGGCAAGGCCAGCTCCAGTAAATATAAATATATATATACTGCCAGTCGTTCAGTGTCACTGGATTTAAATATCACCCCCCAAGACTACCTTCTCAAGAAGGACTGCAGGCATTCAAGAAGGTATCTCCCCATTGCATTCTCAAAGACAATTAGGGGTAGGCTCAAAGACAGTCACTGCTGGCCTTGCTAATGCCACCCACCTCTCATTCATAATAGTGCATTTTCATCCTTCTGCAATAAGAAATCAGTAAACATCATCCTGAACCAGATGCTGGCATTCCAACAGCTCTTCGTTGTCAGGTGAAGCTGCAAAAGGACTGTTCCTGTGTAGTACTTTTCAACTGAACCGAACTTCCCCGAAGGTTGGCAGACCTCCCTCCCCTGCCCTTGAGGTCAATAATATATTTCAAAATGTAATTTGTGGAACTTTCACACTTGGTGCCTGTTACAAATAAAGGAACAGATTTAAAAAAAAAACATAAGTGTTGTCACGTTGATCATTTGTACCTAACACACACATACCTTAAATCTCCAGTAGCCTTGAAAATACCGGCACTTCTGTCGTATTTAAACGTCAAGAGCATCTGGGTTTTGGATTGCAAGGTCTTTTTGTCCTGATTATCTATACTTGTGTGTTTTGGAGGAAATGGAGTGATGTTGGGAAAAGGTAGAGCATTGGAGGTGATGCAGGTCAGTTCAGAAACCAGGATGCTGGAGAACTGATGAGTTAGTCAACTGTGTGCAAACAGAAGAGGGACAACTTTAAGAGGAACTTTGAATAGAATAGAATGCATCTTACAATTCTAGGGGGAAAGGTTTAGGAGGAACAATTGTACCAATCCTTAACATTACCCCAGAAGAGCTGCTACCAACACAAGAGACCAGGGTTCAATCATGACCTAGGGTGCTGTCCATATGAAATCTGCATGCTCGCCCTGTGACCGCATGCGTTTTCCCGCAGGAGATCTGCTTTTCTCCCACATCATGTAAGATATGTGGGTTATTTGGTCATTAAATTGCCTCCAATGTGTAGGTAAATGGTAGACTATGAGAAGGAAATGGGGGATTGGAATAAATGGGTGCATAATGGTCAGTGTGGACTCAGTGGGCTGAAAGGCCTGTCCCCTGCAGTATGTCTAAGGTCACTATAACCAGGGTACCATGAAGGGCTACCAGATGGCATGATGGAAATGAATGATTTTGAGACAATTAATGGGAGACTAGAACAATGCAGGGGGTGTATTCCTGGTGCTGAAGAAAGGTACGGTAACATGCCTTAATGACCACTGTCCAGTGGCTCTGACATCCACCATCATGAAATGTTTCCAGATGATTTTAATAGCATACATTTACTCCAGCCTCCCGGCCAGCCTTGATCCATTGTAGTTTGCCTACTGTTGCAACAGTCTGCAGCGTACACCATCTCCCTGCTCCTTCTCCTTCCTACCCCCATGCATTGGTCCTGATGGGTAGAGGCAATCTTGCAGCACCCAATCTCCAGGCTACGGTCGGTCCCTCCTTGCATAGTGAGGCTCCTTCCCAAAACTGCCCTTTTATGTAGCACAGAGAGGCTGAGAGCTGGGGACTCGTGGTGAGACCAGGCTCCACCTGACTTCTGATAGATCCCAGTCAGAAGGGATCAACAGGTCTCACCCACCATCCCTATTAGTCAGTCCCATCTGCTGTCATGTGTTCAGAACTCCAGGAGTTAGCCAAGCCTCGCACAACTAATAGACCCTGTCTCTCAGCACCAGAGATCTAGGTTCAATCCTTACCTCGAGAGCTGTCCATGTGGGGTTTGCACGTTCTCCCTGTGACTATGCAGGTCCGTACGTCCCTCCGTGTGTGTGTGTGTGTGTGTCTCCCCCCCCCCCCCCCCCGTGCTCCAGCTTGATCCCCCAATCCATAAATGAGGGGGTTGTTGGGTTAATTGGCCATTACAAATTATACAAAATGTGTAGGTGGGTGGAAGAATCCGAGGGGGATTTGCTGTGAAAGTGAGGATAATTTAACAAATGAGATTAGAGTGAATGGGTCTCTGATGGTCAGCACAGACTCGGTGGGCTGAAGAGCCTATTCCTGTACTGTATCCCTCCCTTTATTCATCTAGTTTAAACAGCAGCATTCAGATCCAGCCTGTGATATCAGGGTAACTGGAAACAAAGAACTGCAGATGCTGGTTTATACCAAAGATGCTGGAGTAACTCGCCACCTTTTTTCTCCGGAGATGCTGCCTGACCTGCTGAGTTACTCCAATGCTTTGTGTCTATATCTGGGTAACCGTTCATTGAAGTAGTGGGATGCCAAGGTCATTGCTGGCCCTCTATATCAGTGCAACTTTCTCCCCATAATATTCGATTCTTGTCTGGAAATTGATCCATCACCTTCTTAAATATACTCGGTGACTTCTCTATCATCTCTGCAGTACAGAATTCTACAGCTCCATCATCCCACGTGAAGTCCCAGATGACCTGCCCTGGATTACGAGACAGTGTATCGTGGTTCCGAAGCCCCAGAGCCATCTCCTGCCTTTCAGATGTTTGTTCAGGAGGAGTTCAGACAAACATGAAATAAAGTCCAGGACAACCAATATGATACCATTTGCTAGAAATTTATTGCTCTCTTTGTAAAACTAAAGACTAAATAATTGGATTCTGTGCATAAAAGATACATAAAAAGGTATGAAATAACACTCAGAAAAGTTTACACTGGAGAGATCATCTCACCATGGAGAACATTACATAGCATCAACACAGTGGGCAACACTGGAGAGACTAGGTGTTGAAAGCTGGGATTGTGGATATCAGGAGGTTTCAGAAGGGTGGGCTATGGGCTGCAGGCAGGGAATGGAAGGAGACCATTCAGTTAGCTCAGGGTTCATCTCCTGAGCTGTTCCTTAACCCCATCTATTCATTCTGCTTCTACATCCTTTGAAAGCAACAACTGCCAATGGAGAAGGAAGGAACTGTAAATGCTGGTTTACAAAAAAGAGACTCAAAGTGTTGGAATAGCTCAGTGGGTCAGGCAGCATCACTGGAGAACATGGATAGGAGACCTTTCAGGTCGGGACCCTTCGTCAGACTCAAACAATTGTCAATTTTAGTTTGGAATATTGTCTTGCCCAGTTTCTTGAGATAGAGTGTTCCTGATTTGCATTGTTGTAATAAAGGCTTCCTCATCAGCCTGCCTCTAAGTGCAAGACTCTTGATCCAGACCCCAGCCTCCTCCACAAAAAAAAATTCTTTCAAACATGGTAAACACACTCAAGAAACTGCCCGAAATCTGAAATAAAAGCACACGTGCTGGAAACACTCAGCAGACCGGGCAGCATCTGTGAAGAGAGAAACGGTTAACGGTTCAGTTCTTCGGATGAAAGATCATTGACTTGAAACATTAACTCTTTCTCTGTCTACAGATGCTGCCTGACTGGCTGTGGGTTTCTATTTTTAAAACTTTCAACTGGATTAGCCCTTCATTTTCAGTTTGTGTGGGAATTCTTTTGACTTCTTGGATAAGACACATCACTAAAATCGGTCCAGAGGCTCCCAGATGAGGGAAGTGAAAATGCAGCAGATCTTGGAGAACATTCCATCCCAGGAACACAAATGTGGAATGAAGACTTCAGAAGGGTCCCCACCCATTACGTCATCCATCTATTAGTCTTCCTTTGGAATATCCTGAGTTAAACTCTATCACCCATGGAAATGTTATCCATCCTTTAGAGTCTTCCTGGAGTAAAACGATTGCATCAATTTTGAGAGCCCATTAGATTAACAATTTCCACCTGCGTTGACTCCTGCATATAGAAAACTTTTAAAAACTCCTAAAAGTAATTTTAGAAACAGAACTACAGAGGATGGTTTATACAGAAGATAGACACAAAGTGCTGGAGTAACCGAGTGGATCAGGCAGCATCTCTGTCGAAAAATGATGGGTGGCACTTCGGGTCAGGACCCATCTTCATCTGAAGAAGCGTCTCAACCCAAAATGTCACGCATCATTTTTCTCTAGAGATGCTGACGGACGCACCGAGTTACTCTAGCACTTTGTGTCTACCTTTCCTTAAAGTAATTCATCTGTCACCTCTTGGTCTATCAGCCCAGAATCTTGCTGTCAAGTAGCCGAGTGTTAAAAGATGCAAGAGTCGGGATGAATTATGGGTTAACTTTTATTACCTAGGTATTATAAGGTAGAAGGGGAAGGAAGAGTTAAAAGAGATAACATCATCCATGGGTTGAAGTAGTCGCCTTTACTCACCAAAGCTTTAGTGTGTTCATTTAAAGTGATGGGGTCATTGTTTGCATTCAAGCAGAAGGCAATGATATTTTCTCGCAAGGTTTAAAAAACTCACTGTAATATGCATCAGGCATGCTCTTGTTCCTACAGCTGTTTGCTCCACTGGCAAGAGGAACCCAACGCATTTGTTCCAGATCAGTCCCTAACTGATGCTATGTCGGTAAATAAAGTTAACAGGAGATGCATTACAAACCCCAGAATGAGTTTCCCATCAGTAATTTATTTTCTCTCCAATAGGACGGTACTTCAGTAAATCGGGTAATTTGCACCACCCTAACATAAAATCTCCATTTAGGTTCAAAGGGCTTCCCTACTGGAGCAGCTGTTAAACCATGATGTCCAGGTTCCTTTCAATAACTAGTTGCACATCAACGGGAAAGCAACCCCTGTTTCCTCACTACTACTTATATCACCATGTAGGCACCAGAACTGTTGAATACATATAACTTTTAAATTTAACTTCTGAATGAAGTTGATTTTTAACTGGAGCAACTTTCACAATCTGAATGATTGGGCGTTCTTTGCAACCAATGCAACTGGAGTTGCTCTGGGAATGTCAATTAGCATGCCAGTCAATTTACACAGACCAAGATCCCATTAACTGGAATATGATAATGACTCAATCTTCTGCTTTGCTAAAGTCATATCAAAGGTTAAATATTGGCCAGAAGTCCAGGGATAAATCCCTTTGGGTCCCTAATAGTGTCACAGGCTCTTGAGAGAGCAGGGGGGCCTCAGTCTAACGTCTTACATGTAGGCTAGCACTTTTGACCTACATGTCAGAGTTAGGTCACACCACTGTGGCCTACGCTCAGTGTAGGTACACCCTCAGTGTGACAAGGTCTGCACGTCTACCTTGGAACTGCTTGTGGGAGCTTGCTGTGTCTAAATTGGCCGTTTCATCCAGCAATTTTACAACACTGACTGCATTTCAAAAAGGTAATTATTTGGTCGCGAGCACTCTGCAGCATTCCAATCTCATAAAAGATGAGATTTTAAATCTAGTTCTTTCTTTAAATACCCCCCCCCAATAAAAGTGAAACAGTTGGCAAAAGTCTGCTCGACATTGTTCTGCCCTTGTAAAGCAACATGGGTGTTTCTGGTGCAATAGAGTCTTAGCACAAGCACAATTCTTCTCAAAGCCAATCTGTTGCCTCGCTGGCACACTTTTATCTTGTTGTGGCTTAGAGACCATCAGGGTCGAGCAAAAACTTGTGTTCCCCCCCCCCCCCCCACATCGTCCTTCTCCAGCTCTCTGTTCAGGTGCTCTCTCAGTGCCTTCCCTTCAGTCCGTGTGTGACTCAGGGATTGTCACCACAACTCACCCTCCTCCATTGTCACTCCCCTCACTCATTTCATTCCGATTGCTCACTTCCTTTCATCGCCTGTTTTTTTTCTCCTGTTTTTCTATTTCTATTGTTTTTGAATGTGGTAATGTTTGATAAATTTTGTCTGGCTGCTTCCATCACTCAGACCCAATGTAACTGGCATCCATCAGGCATATTAAAGCCCTTTACTCCACAGTGATTCTCTCCATTATCGACCTAGTTTCCTCCATCCACCCTGCCTCCCTTCACTTCATCTCCCCAGTCCATACTCCCTTCATCTCTCTCAGTTCACTATTCCTCAGTCACTCTCCCCCTCGTCTCACCCAGTCCACTCCCCCTCCATCCATCCTCCCTCCACACCATCCCTCACCACTTCAATGGGCAAGGTATGGAAAGTAATAATCCCTTTTTAGTAATGACGTTGGAACCTACAATTGAGTAAAATCCTGGCCGGTAACAGATCTCGCTGCACGAGGAATTTCAATCCGTTTGTGGTCAAGATTCCAACAGATATTGAAAGGGCACATACTGCACAATGGAAACTCGGGTTCAGAAAATGTTACTTGCAGCTCCCCACTCAAATTTTTTTTTTTTTTTTGCATTTTTAATCGCACGGCAAACACTAATACAACACCCCACAACGCCCTTATCCCCACCACCCACCAAAAATAAAAGAAAGGAAATGTCAAGTACGTAGCAGTTATCCCTGCGGGCAGGACCTCCGGGATTCTAGCGGAGGTGAAAATCCGTGGGCGCCCTCTGCTGTATCCGTTCCATGTAATGAGGCAGTGGGTTTTCCTTGACGTACTTCTGGAGATACCAGCAGGTCAGATGAGCGCGTAGATCCTCCTCGACTATGAAGTCCAGGGCAGCCTATGTGTACAAGAACACAGCTGAAGTGAGCTGGGAAAAGTGCACAGGGCGAAGATGGATGGGTGGGTCGGTCGGTGGGTGGGTCGGTGGCAGAGGGAGAGAGAAGGAATGTCAGCAAAGAGGAACACATGGTGGAAAAATTCAGCAGGTCAGGCGGCATCTGTGGAAAGAGAAAGCGTCAACAACCCCTCATCAGAACTGGGAAAGAGATGCCAGTTAGTCTTGGACAGGAGAGATGGTGGGCAAGAGATGCATAAAAAACAGGGAATACCTATGATAGAACGAGTCAAAACAGCTTAATGACGGCTGTTTGCAAGTTTTACAACTTTTACACCACTTTTTTTTTAAAGCACAGACGTATCAGTATTTTAAACATAGAAACATAGAAAATAGGTGCAGGAGGAGGCCATTCGGCCCTTCGAGACAGCACCGCCATTCATTGTGATCATGGCTGATCGTCCCCTATCAATAACCCGGGCCTGCCTTCTCCCCATATCCATTGACTCCACTAGCCCCTAGAGCTCTATCTAACTCTCTCTTAAATCCATCCAGTGTATTGGCCTCCACTGCCCTCTGTGACAGGGAATTCCATAAATTCACAACTTTCTGGGTGAAAACGTTTTTTCTCACCTCAGTCTTAAATGACCTCCCCTTTATTCTAAGACTGTGGCCCCTGGTTCTGGACTCGCCCAACATTGGGAACATTTTTCCTGCATCGAGCTTGTCCAGTCCTTTTATAATTTTATATGTTTCTATAAGATCCCCCCTCATCCTTCTAAACTCCAGTGAATACAAGCCTAGTCTTTTCAATCTTTTCAATCTTTCCTCATATGACAGTCCCGCCATCCCAGGGATCAATCTCGTGAACCTACGCTGCACTGCCTCAATCACAAGGATGACACAGACATTACACAGACCTTAAACACATTGTTAAACATTGACAAGTTTACAGATGCCACCACTGTACTGGGCTGGATCATGAACAATGACGAGACGGACTGCAGGAAGGAGATAGAGAGCTCAGCAACGTGGTGTCAGCACAACAACCTCTCCTCAATGTCAGCAAGATGAAGGAGATAGTCAACAAACAATTGAGGTGGCGTACACAACCCAGTCAGCATCAAATGTGCTGAAATGGAGATGGTCAACAACTCAAAAGTTCTTGGGCGTAAATATCACCAATAATTTGACTTTGTCCAACCATATTGATGCTATAGTCAAGAAACAAATCAAAGCCCGTACCTCCTCAAAAGGAAATTTGACATGTCTCCAATTATTCAACAATTTTTTCTAAGCTACTGTAGAAAGTATCCCATTAGAATGCATCACTACTTCGTTTTACAGCTTTGCCCAAGACTGCAAGAAATTGCGTAAAATTGTAGATGCAGCCCGGTCTATCACACAGACCAGACTAACCACAATTGACTCCATCTACACACGTCCTTGGAAAAGCAGCCAACATAATCAAGAACCACTTACACCCGAGTCATTCACTCTTCTCCTCTCTTCTGTCGGGCAAAGGTTTCAAAGCATGTACCACCAGATTCAGGAACAGCTTCTTCTCCACTGTTATCTACCTTTCATTATCACTCATTACACAGACCATAAAGCTTAATTTGTATTCATATTGGTTTATTATTGTCACGTATCCTGAGATGCAGTGAAAATTTTGTTTGCGTGCTATCCAGGCAAATCATAGCATACAAGTCATACGGTAATGCAAAAAAGAAAATATCCAGAGTGTAGATAATAGCGTTACAGCTACAGAGAAAGTGCAAATAAATACAAGTACAAAGCCACAGTGTCTTTTAAATATTGTTATTGTACCTGCCTCAACCACTTCCTCTAACAGCTAGTTTCAAATACTTACCACCCTCTGGGTGAAAATGGTGCCCCTCGGGTTCCTATTAAATCTTTCCCCTCTCACCTTAAACCTATGTTCTCTAGTTCATGATTCCCCTAACCAGTGTGAAAATAAAACTTTTCACGCATCTACCCATGCATGCACTTCATGATTTGATAGGCCTCTATAAGATCATCACTAGGTCTCATATGCTCATGTTTTTTTCTGCATTCTTTTCATCTTAATGGCATCTTTCCCAATACTTGGTGGCCAATGCTGAACACAATATTCCAAGTGCAGCTTCACCAATGTCTTGTACAACTGTAACATAATCTCCCAATTTCTATATTTAATGCCCTTACTGATGAAGGCCAACATCCCAAAAGCCTTCTACACCAGCCTGTATATTTTGAGGAGAGTATAGGCTCTGTCTCACGGTGTTGCGGTCATCGGCGGTGAAGCGCGGCGTCGCCGGTAGAGGGGACCGCACGGCAACCACGAGAGCGCCGCATGGATGCTGCGCGGGGGGCCAAGTACGGCCGGTTCCACGAGCTTGCTGTTTCGGCTTTCGGATCGCGGGGCTGTGGCGCACATGTACCTCACTGGCGGCGGCTGTGGTGGCGGCCGTGCCGCACACGTGCCTCACTGGCGGAGGCTGTGGCGGTGAAATTTGGACTCGCGGCACTCGTGCCGCACTGGCGGCGGCTGTGGCGGCGGCCGTGCCGCACTCGTGCCACGCTGGCGGCGGCTGTGCGGTAAGAACATTGTTTAGGACAGTGTTGTTTTTTTTTTTAGCACCGTGCGGTGTTGGGAACAACGGCGCACGGCCACGGAATTGTGCGTTTGACCGAGTGCGCGGTCTGTGGCGGCCCAGGAGCGGTAGATTCTTCCTGTTTCGCCGCCAATGATCGCAGACTCGTGAGACAGGCCTTTATCTACTTGCACCCTAGGTATCTCTGTTCTACAACACTGCCCAGTGCCCTACCATTCACTCTGAATCATGAACCCTGATTTGACTTCCCAAAATGTAACACCTAGTACTTAAAGCCCTGTCCCACGGTACGAGTTCATTCCAAGAGCTCTCCCGAGTTTGCCCTGATTCGAACTCGGAGATTTACGGTAATGGCCACTCGTCGGTACTCGGGGCTCTCGTGGACATTTTTTTTTAATTTTTTTTTTTTTAATTTTTATTTATTAGAAGTACATTACATTACAACCACATACATTAATACTCGTCATTTATATCTTCTTACAATTAATGTACTCCCTTTATTTATTTTTTTACACTAGAAAAAGAAAAGATTGAAAGAAAGAAGAAAGTGAAGGAAAAAGTGCAAGTGTAGAAAAGTGTAGAAAATGTAACAACAAAAAAGGACGAAGACCCTATAAGAGCGAAATTAAAAACAAAAAGAAAAAGAGTTAAGAAATAGGCCCTAAGAAAAGAAAAGAGAAAGAGAAAAAAAGAGAAACAAATGTTTTTTTTGAGCATCATGTAAATAGGACATACCAACTCTTCAACTATCATCCCCCCTTACCCGACCTCAATTTTTTATTTTTTTAAAGTACTTTTGCACCCTATGTTTGTAATAATTCTATAAATGCAGACCACGTCAGGTGGAAGTGATCTGGTTTACCTGCTAGGAGGAGTCTTATCTCTTCTAGGTGTAATGTTTCAAACATATTTGAAATCCACATATTTATAGTTGGTATTGGAGCCTTCTTCCAAAATTTTAGAATTAGCTTTTTTCCAGTTATTAACCCATAGTCCATTAATTTCTTTTGAAACACATTTAGTTCTGGATCATCTTCCGTTATTCCGAAGATAATCCATTCTGCTTTGGGTATCAGTCTTGTTTTAAATAACTTTGTAAAGATTTCAAAAATTTCATTCCAAAATTTTTGAATTTTTGTACAGAAGACAAATGAGTGCGCTATAGTTGCTTCTTGGGATTGACATTTATCACAAATAGATGATACGTTTGGGAAAATTTTATGAATTTTAGTTTTCGAATAATATAATCTATGTAAAATTTTAAATTGTATTAAAGTGTGTCTTACATTAATCGAGCATTTATGCACGTTTAATAAGTATTCATTCCAACTTTCCTTTGAAATTTTAATAGCTAACTCTTGTTCCCAGTCTCTTCTGATACCCTCCGTAGGTGGTATTTGTACATTTAAAATAATATTATACAAATATGATATTAAGTTTGCTGATTCCGCTTTTATCTGCATTGCCTCGTCCAATACATCTACTGGATTATTATAATGATCTTTTGTATATTTTTTCAAATAGTCGCATATTTGAAAATATTTAAAATATTGATTATTTCCGAGTTTATATTTTATTTGTAATTGTTGAAATGAAAGTAATTTTCCAGTTTCATACAAGTCACCAAGCGTTTTAATTCCTAGTCTATCCCATTGTGTATAAGCTTTATCTATAATAGAAGGACTAAACGAAGGGTTATTGACTATAGGTAATAAAAGTGATAAGTTTCTTAATTTTAAATTTTGTTTTATTTGTTTCCAAATACGGATTGTACTATGAATAATTGGGTTCTTATTATAGTTTATGTTATTCAGTTTCATTGGAGAGAGGAGGATCGCTCCAATGTTTCTAGAGGAGCAATCCTCTTTCTCCATTACAATCCAGTCTACTTGCTGGGCGGAGTTATCCATCAGTTGAATCATGTTTTTAATATTTACTGACCAATAATAATACATAAAATTAGGTAGTGCTAGACCCCCCAATACTTTAGGTTTATTCAGATGGGTTTTTTGTATTCTATGTGATTTATAGTCCCATATAAAATTAGTGATATCTGAGTCGAGTTTTTTAAAAAACTTCTTAGGTAAGTATATAGGAATTGATTGAAATAGGTATAAAATTTGTGGTAAAAAGATCATTTTTATTGCGTTTATTCGGCCTATTAAAGACATCGGGAGCGTTTTCCAGAATTTAATTAATGTATTTAGTTTATTAAGTAGGGGGTCAAAATTTGCCCTGAACATACCTTGATATGTTCTGGTAATTTCGATTCCCAAATATTTAAATTTTTCTGTAGCTATTTTAAAAGGGAATTTTAAAAGATGTGTTGAATCTTTCGGTTTTATTGACATAATTTCACTTTTATTCCAATTTATTCTATATCCAGAAAAAGATCCGAAGTCTTCAATTAAATTTAATATGTTTGGTATAGTGATTTGGGGTTTTGTAATATACAATAATATATCATCCGCGTATAAAGATATTTTATTATATGAGTCTTTAGTATTATATCCATGAATATCAGGGTGTATTCTAATTTTTTCTGCTAGCGGTTCAATAATGAGAGCAAACAGCTGTGGTGATAATGAGCATCCTTGTCTATTTCCCCTTGATAGTTGAAATTTCGAGGATAATATGTTATTAGTAAGTATTCTAGCTGTAGGTTTGTTATATAGTAACTTAATCCATAAAATAAAATTCTCTCCCAGTTGAAATTTTTGTAATACTTTATCCATATAATTCCATTCTACTTGATCAAATGCTTTTTCAGCATCCAGCGAAATAATTGATAATTCTTGATCTTCAGATTTGTGTGAGTGCATTATGTTGAGTAGACGTCTCATATTATTAGAAGAGTATCTCTTAGGGATAAACCCTGTCTGATCTGGGTTTATTAATTTACTAATGTATTTACTTAATCTTCTAGCTAATGTTTTCGCTAATATTTTTTGATCTGTGTTTAACAATGCTATAGCTCTATATGAGCCAGGTTCTTCTAAATCTTTATTTTTCTTAGGTATTAATGTAATCGTTGATTCCGCTAATGTATCAGGTAGTATTCGTTTTTTAAAAGCGTATTGGTACATTTTTTGTAATCTTGGTATTATTTTATCATAAAAGCTTTTATAAAATTCATTAGTAAATCCATCAGGGCCTGGTGTTTTTCCATTTTTTAATGAGTTTATTGTATCTTCTAATTCCTTAATTGAGATTTGTGCACCCAGTTCCTCTTGTTCCTTCAGCTCTAACTTTGGAAGATTACAGGTATCCAAGAACTTTGTGATATTATTGGAATCAATTATCGTTTTAGATGTATACAAATTCTCGTAAAATTGCGCAAATCTTTTATTAATATCCTTCGGTGTTGTTAATAATTCCCCTTTATCTGATTTGATCTTTGGTATAGTATGTTCCTTTTCTCGTTTTTTTAGCTGGCGAGCCAAAAGTTTATGCGGTTTATCCCCAAATTCAAAGTGCTCTTGTTTTGTAATTTGAAAAAGTCTTATAAGTTTGGCAGATAATAATTTATTTAATTTAAATTTTAAAATTATTATTTTATTATGTTTATCTATTGATGGATCTTTAGCATTATCTATATCCATTTGTCTAATAAGTTCTTCTAACTGTCTTTGTTCATTCTTATTCTTTTTATTTTGAAAAGCTTGATATGAAATTATAATACCCCTAATGTATGCTTTAAAAGATTCCCAAAGTAAAGTAGGCGATAATATCTGAAGTATCATTTGTTTGAAAAAAGACCTCCATTTGTTCTTTTAAATATATACTCGCTTGTGGATCTTTTAAAATTTGAGAGTTAAATCTCCAGAATGATTTTCTTAGACAATCCTTCCAGTTTTAAAAAGAAAGTTAGTGGAGAATGGTCTGAAATTGAATTTGTATGGTATATTGCATTAGATGTTTGGGGGATTAATTTTGTATCCAGCAGAAAGTAGTCTATACGTGAGTATGTCTTATGTACCATTGAGTAAAACGAATATTCCCTGCCAGTTGGATTCACAATTCTCCAAACATCTGCTATATTAGTGTTATTTATATAGGTATTGAGGAGTTCCCCAGTTTTCGATTTCATATTCCCTCTCTGTTTTTGACTTGATTTATCTAAGTACGGATCTAAAACACAGTTAAAGTCTCCGCCTATTATAACATTTTGATAGTTTGACTCTGCAATTATATTGAAGATTTTATTGAAAAAGTGGGGGTTATCAAAGTTAGGGGCATATATATTTACCAAAGTAAGTGGAGTGTCATGGATTTCTCCATTAACTATTAGGTATCTCCCTTCTATATCTGTTATAATATTCTTTGCTTTAAATGACATTTTTCAATATGTTGAAAAATCTTCACGAGTCTTCCCGTGCTTACCTGCCGTTAGAGAGTCTTCCCGAGTACTTGCCATTAGCGTTACGAGCCGCTAAGAGACGTCCCCGAGCTCCGTCGTACCCGCTACATTCATTCTCCGTGCTCACCAGGAGTTTAATTTTTTTTAAACTCGGGACAGCTCTTGGAATGAACTCGTACCGTGGGACAGGGCTTTAACTAATCATGCCTTTTACATTCTCACCCAAATCGTTGCTACTGTATAAATGACAAACAACAATAGGGATAGTACCAAGCCTTCAGGTACACCACTTGCCACTTAACTCTAGTCTGAAAGACAACCTTCCATTATCACCCTATGCATCCTACCATTAAGCCAGTTATGCAGTATATCCAGTTAGCTAACTCTCCCTGGATCTCATTCCATCTAACTTTCCAGAACAGCCTACCATATGAAATCTTTTCAAAGTCCTTGTTGGTCCGTATAGACTATGTCTACTTCCCTCCCCTCATCGACCTTTTTGTTACTTCCTCAAAAAACGGTATCAAATCCATGAGAGATGTCTCCCACACACATTGTTGTGCTGGCTGTCAACCACTTTCTTTCCAAATACACATATCCTCAGGAACCATTCTAGTACTTTACCTACCACAGATGTCGGGCCTGGTCTATATAGTTCCCAAGATTTTCTTTGCAGCTTTTCTTGAAAAGCGTAACTTTTAGCCTCCCTTCAGTCTTTCGGCACTTCACCCGTGTCCAACAATGATGCAGATATCTCGGACAGGGCTGCCGCCGTTTCTTCCCCTGGCTTCCCAGTGTCCTTGGATATATATGATCAGGCCCCGGAGATTTATCTACCTTCATACATCTTAAGATATCCAGCACCTCCTTGGCTGTAATGCCGACTATCCCCAGTAACTTTCCCAATTCTCTCGGCTTCATGTCTTTCTTCATGATAAAAAAAGGGAACAATACTGATTATGAACTGCATCCATCTCCTGCTCCACACGTATAACCACTTTGGTCTTTGAGGGGCCTTATTCCCTTTCTAGTCTCTCTTTTTCCTTTAATATACTCATGAAAGCTCTTTGGATTCTCCTTAATCTTCTCTGCCAAAACTATTTCATGCCCCTTTATTTCCTAAAAATTTCCTTCTTCAGTAAACTCTGGCATCCCCTTTACTCTTCCAGGAATTCACTTGATCCCCAGCTGCCCGTATCTAATCCATGCCTCCATTTTTCTGACCAGACCATCAATCTCTCTTGTGGTCCAGCGTTCCTGTCCCTGCCAGCCTTGCCCTTCTCTCCTACAGGATCATGCAGACCTTGAACTCTTACCATCTCACTAGTAATGCCACCCACAAGCTGGACATCCCTTTGCCTGCAAACAACTACTCCAATTAACTTTAGCAAGCTCCTGTCTAATACCATTATAATTTGCCTCGGCCCACTTTATAAATTTAAACTTGTAGATCAGTTCTATTTCATCCATAACTATTTTAACACTAATAGAGCAATGGTCACAGGTCCCAAAGAGCACCCCCACTCAGTCACTTGCCCTGCCCTAATTCCTAGGAGTTGCTCAAGTTCTGGCCTCTCCCTGGGAGGGCTCTACACTGCCTGAAGAAACTTTCCCGAACACATTTAATAAATCCCACTTCATCTGAGCCTTTAGCACACCACTGTCTGTGTGAAGTTTGCATGTTGTTTCTGCAATTTCACACGTTTACTCCGGGTGCTCCGGTTACCTCCCGCATCCCAAGGCCGCTGTAAATTGCTGCTAGAGTAAAGGCTAGTGGTAGAATCTGGGAGAATTAATTGGAACACGAGGAGAATAAAAACAAGTTTAGGGTAGGATTCGTGTGTAAAAAACAAAATGGATGCTTGTTGGTTGGCACGGACTCAATAGGCTGAAGGGCCTACATCTGGGCTGTATTTCTCTATGGCTCTCTGTACCATCAAAGCGACTGACAGTGTCTGATTTGTAAGTACTTTACCTCTTGCATATCATACCCAGTCTCCTTTTAAATGGTGTTCAACCACTCCCTGTGGGAGCGAATCCACGTTCCAATCAGCCTCTGGCTAAAGACATTTCTCTTGATTTATTTATAAGATTAATTAAAAGGGTTATTGAGTGATTAAAGAAAGTGGCCAGGATTAATGACAGTTCCAATCTCATTGTTAAACACTAATAACAACAATAATTTGGGGGGGGGGGGGGGGGGGGGAAGAAGCTTAGCCTTTGATTTTCCAATGAGCTCCAGTGTTTTAATAATCTCTAATGATAGAATGGAAAAATGTCAGCATCTTAGATCCATACCCGACCTTGAAACACAAACACCTCCAGTGTTACAGCCAGCAGACCAAGATGGCAGAGAAGGAGGCAAGAGGGACGGGGAGAGTGGGCCGGCCAGACGGAAGGGGAAAGGAGAAGAGCAGGGATGGGGAGCGAAGGATGAGGAGGGATGGGATTCGGTGGATTCGAGAGGGTAAGATGGATGAGGAGAGGGCATGGTGAGACCAACTGGAAGGACAGATTTCCATCAGTCCTGCTACAGAGCTGCTCAGTTTCACATCCACTCTTCCCCTCTGCCTCCCTATGGCTCCCTCTCCTTCTCTCTCTCTCTCTCTATATATATATATATATATATATATATCTTCTCTTTCTACTCGACTCTCCCCTCACTCTCTCTTCACTCTTTCCCAGTCTCTCTTTTCCCTGTCTCCTGCCTTTCCCACCTCCCCATTCACGCTCTCCCTCAACCCTTGGGCTCCATTTCTCCACACTCATACTCCCATTCTTTCTCCTCCTAGTTACCCCTACCTCTTTATCCCTGCACTCTATCTCTCCTTTGCTCTCACTCTCATGGTCCCTCCATCCCTACTCTCCTCTCTCCCATGCTTTCCACCTTCCAGGTCTAAAGCACCCATTGCTGGTGAATCAGTTTGCTTGTACTGCTCTCAGTGTGGACACTGTTCTCTGTCCAGAATACTGGTTGCTGAACGAACAGGTGGTTACTTTGCATGATCCTGAATTCCCAATTGCCTGTTGCTCTAATCCCTCACTCACGTCCAAGGGCCTTTCTTCCCTCACCTTATACACTCATCCTATGGAGGTCCCCCCATGTGACCACAACCATCAGCATATTTCCTTCTGACTGAACATATTCCAGCACTCCAACCTCAACTTGACATTCATCAATTGTGGACAGAGGTCTGGTATTACATCTCCTCCAGACTCACATCCTTTGTGGTGTCTTTGCCATTCCCTTTTGCCTGGATCCATCACAAGTTTTCTTATTTAATCACTCCTGACATTCATCGTATCCTAATCATCTTAGTTGGTTCTTCCCTATCTTCTCCTCCCTTGTGTTCATAGAAACATAGAAAATAGGTGCAGGAGTAGGCCATTCAGCCCTTTGAGCCATGATCACTCAATATGATCATGGCTGATCATCAAAATCCTGCTTTCTCCCCATATTCCTTGATTCCGTTAGCCCTAAGAGCTATATCTAACTGTATCTCTAGCCTTTCCCACTTCTGACAAAGGCAGCCAGCACTGTCCTTGTCATCAATGGTGCTGCCTGATCCACAGAGAACTGCAAACATTTCTGCTTTATTGACAACTGTTTCCTTTACTGCGTCTCCCACTACTTAAAGTGCTCAACAGGTATCAGGTACCCTGCAAGATCTCACATAAGGCCCCCGTGTCAATTTCATGTCGCGTAAAGATCATATGATATTATTCCGAAGTAAAGGCGGAAATGTGGTGCGGCAGTCGAGTTGCTGTCTTACAGTGCCAGAGAACTGGGTTCGATCCTGACCTTGGGTGCTGTCTGTACATTCTACCCATGGGTTTTTTCCGAGTACTCCGGTTTCCTCCCACACTCCAAAGACATACAGGTTTGTAGGTTAATTGGCTTTGGTAAAATTGTAAATTGTCCCCTAGTGTGTGTACAGGTGCTACATGACCTACTGAGTATTTACAGCATTTTTTGCATTAATTTCAAACAGCATTGCTGCTTTAGGAGCTTGCGATCCATAACCTAGCTGCGGCTTAAACCAAGTCACAACTGTGATGAGCCTTTAGACATTACAGCACGGAATGTAATTTGCTGAAGTCGTGAAAGGTACTTTCGAATTGCTAGTCTTTCATTATTTAAGACAGTCTTTTAGAAAATTAAATAAAACCTTCTTTCATTTCCACTGAAGACAGCACATAGCTGTTGATCTAGAATTCACTGCTTGAACAGATGGTGGGAGGCAGATTCATGACAGATTTGCAAAAAGGAATGAGATAAATGCTTGCAAGGAAGAAAGATTGCAGGTGTACAGGAAAAGAGTGCGTGACTGCATCCATTTCTTATTTCATGCTTATAATGACACTGGGGACCATTTGGCCCATTGAGTTCATGTTGGCTCCCAGCAGAGCAATCCCATCAGGCCATTTCCCCCTCTCCCAATTCCCTGTAGCCCTGCAACCTGTTTTCTTTCTGCCCACCATTTCCCCTTTGATACCTTTGCTAATTCCTTACACCGAGGGGGGGGGGGGGGGGGGGGAGGAATTTCAATAGACAATTAATCTACCAACATTTCTTTGTGAGAGAGCCATAGGGAGATGCAGCATGGAAACCATCATCCTAGAGTCCACTCTATCCATCAACCATCCATGCACACTAATCCTACACTAATTGTTTTATTAAATTCTCCTCACATTTTCATCAATTCCTCCTCATTTTCTCTCCCTCACTTACACACACACACACACACACACACACACACACACACACACACACACACACACACACACACACACACACACACGAGGCGATTTACAGCAGCCACTCACCTACCAATCTGTGGGATGTGAAAGACAATGGAATACCCGGAGAAACCCCTACAATCACAGGAAGAACTTGCAAACTCCACACAGCTTCATCCAAGTTAGAATTGAACCCTGATCATGGGAAGAGTGAATCAACAACACTAACATCTCTTTCAGAGTGCCACACCGAGAATGACAGGTTCCAGGCTTCTGTGAAATATTACACTTTTGAAAAAATAAAAGACAATATAATAGCCATTCTTTAAATCTCATTCCACATGCTATTGCTCCGTTAGAACCAGTCTGATAATTTCAAGGAGAGATTCAGTCCACATACTGACACCCAAACGTAATATTTATTTCATAAGCCAGTTTTCTGGACCATTCCTTTACTGAATCAATGTTTCAGTGAATGATCTTGACGTGGACGATAAGGGCGGCACGGTGGTGCAGCAGTAGAGTTGGTGCCTTACAGCGCTTGCAGCGCCGGAGACCCGGGTTCAATTCTCGACTGTACGGAGTTTGTACGTTCTCCCGTGACTGTGTGGGTTTTCTCCGAGATCTTCGGTTTCCTCCCACACTCCAAAGACATACAGGTTTGTAGGTTAATTGGCTTGGTATAAGTGTAAATTGTACCTAATGTGTTTAGGATAGTGTTAACGTGCGGGGATCGCTGGTCGGCGCAGATTCGGTGGGCTGAAAGGCCTGTTTACCACGCTGTATCTCCAAACTAAACTAAACAAAATCTTGGCCTCAAATGCAAGTGGAAAGTTGGTGTGGATTTTCCAAATGTACCAAATAACTTCAACAAGTGTGTGACATGAAATCTGAGAGTTTCTGTTGCACATTTGGAGCCCGATCCAACTATTCAAGTGTTTCTGAGATATTTTTGGACTATTTCCAAACACTTGAATATTTTCCTTTGTCCAGTAGTTACCAAGAATGCTTTTTGCCCCACCTCAAGGGATCTACCTTTGATTTAATCGGAGATTATTGCAAGGGGAGAGGTGGGGGGGGATGGAGGGAAATAATGCAAAGAGGTGCTCATATTCCAATGCTTTGGATCGAATGGATAGGAAACAGGTTTTCTAACACAATTACAGCCCCACAGCACCTTCAACAAGTGAAGCACCCCAGCCAGTGTACAGAAACGACTTCCGGGCACAAGGGGTGAACTTAACATTTAATCAAAGGAGCAGCTTTTAAGGAACATGTTATAAGGAAGAGCAGGAATTATAGAGGTTTAAAGAAAACAATTGAGGAGCCGTCTCAGCTCATTTACCGCACTGTTGTTTATTGGAGCTTACCGAGAACAAAATGGCTATCAACATCTCTTCAAGTGCAAACTTTGAAACGTCAAGCTTATTGAAGCACTGGGTGGTGCATGAAAGGTGCTGTTTTTGTGTGTGATTCTCTCTCTCACAGTTCCTTCACCACCAGGATCTGGGTCCCGGTTCTGCTTTCCCCTCCGTACAGATGGCCTTTCACATTCAGTATGCCATGGTCTGGCTGTGTATAAAAATGACTCATGGTGCAGCTATGGTGTTGTTTTGCTCCTGATCTCATCCTTTGGGCTGAGGAAGGAAGGAAGGACGGGGTGGGTGAGGTGGGCAGTAGCTGCCGGAGGACAGTCTATTACCTCAGTGCAGCAGGTGGTAAAGGTGCAACTTTCGGTTAACACATTTAAATAACTTTCTGTCTCCCTGCAAATGTGAATGCGGGAAGACCTTGTGGTCTTCATCGTGGACAGAGGAGGCCATTCTCATCCTTGCCATCATTCCTTACTGAGTCTCAGCCACTGAAGTTATTAACTAGTCATTAACTCCGAGGAAGGATTTGAAAAAGGGTCTCGACTCGAAACATCACCCATTCCTTCTCTCCAGAGATGCTACCTGTCCCTCTGAGTTACTCTAGCTTTTTGTCTCTATCTTAACTCTTCCTTCACTGGATGGTTTGTTAACCTATCGCTCACATGAGGCTCATACCTGCAAATTAATATAATGAATGTGCAAAGTTGTGAAATGTACATGTGTGTCATGATAAGATTGAATATTGTGCTTTCTAAATAAAGGCTGGCAAAGCGGCAAAAAGTAGGGATAATACAGTGATCCCCTTTGGATGTTGAGATAAGATAATCATTTTGCCCAAGTACAATTTTCACTGTAACTATTTCTACTGACTTTGGCCTTTAGCTTTGCTTCCCCAGAATAGGAATATTAATTGGAAAATGTTAGCTTTTTTAGGAACATCTTGTTGAGTGACCCCTCGAGACATGAACGCAAAGATCCAGGCAGATCATATCAGTGCAGACTGCACTGTTCGATGAGACGTTTAGTTGAAGTTCCTGTCTGGTGTTTTGAGTAGTCAGTGAAGATATCAAAGGATCATTGAAACACAAATAAGGAAGTTATCCTAATCACTATACAGTCAGCAGATGGAGTCGCTGAGTGAATCAGAGTTGAACTGTGACCTCTGGTTTGGAGGAAAATAAATAACAAAGCTCCGATAAAATTAGTGATTAATATCTCCCACTAGATGGCAGAGATTAGATTCAGACCACCTGAGCCAAAGCCAAACAAACAGAACATAGCACAGTGCAGCATCGGAACATGTACTTTGGCCCACAAGGTCTGCGCCGAACATGATGCCAAGACCAATTTTAATCTGCCTGCACATAATCCACATCCCGCCATTCCCTGCACATCCTTTCCAAAACTTAAAATTCTAGCCACAGGGGTCACCTTGTCCTTTACCACTCTTACAATTTGAACTTTTTCCTTCTCCCTTAACCCGTGTCCCATGTCAATTGCCTCCATTTATTCAATTTCTTCACATAAATGGTCCAATCTCCGGTGCCACTCATTTATAGCACCTCTGAACAAGAACCTTAACACCCTTCCTAAAGGACATTGTCCTGAATAGACCAATCTAACCAATGACCTAGCAGGACATTCTTTGGCTCCATTTGCGATGATTAGGATTCCATCCTTATTGTTTTATAGCAGTTTCATCAGTGTTCTGATGCACAGTGAATGACTTCTGTGTCATTCCCAGTATTGTCCAAGTAAACTCATCACTTAAATACCTGGATACCAGTCCCCTGGTGTATGCCATACCTTAGCCATCAGCTTGGCTATTCCTCTTCCTCTGTAGGCATCAGGGACTTCAGTGTGCTGCAGGTCGATGGTTTTCTTTCCCACGTACTCATACAAAAGCACCGCTCGCTCATGCGAATCTGGCAGGAAACAACATTGGAAATGGTCACCATTGCAAGTAGATGGATGCCCATTAGATGAGGGTCAAATTTCAAGGGCTTCAATTAACATTGGCTTTCCTGTTCTTAAACCACAATCTCCAATTACTCCATTGCCAAAGGAACTAGTTCCTGTCATGTTACAAGGGCACGGCCCCAGGTTTGGAGAAGCGACAATCTACAATTGTGCATTCAGGCATTTTTCAAATTTCAAGTGGACGCAGCGTAATCATTCTTTTGCTATTAGTTCATAAGTGTGTTAGTTGACAGAGCCAACATGACCTGGCCTACTCCCACGAGAAAATTACACTGATCCATCTGACGACAACACAAATGCAGTGTGGCGAAGGTGCCACCTCAGTGCAGGATGTTAAGAGAGGGTGAAACATAGACATCCTTGCATAAAGCACATTTCATGACTCCCAAGCACCCAAGAGCACTCCAATATCTGGTAGTCGTCTATACTCTACGTGTCTTCCAGCATGGAAACAGGCCCTTCAGCCCACAATGCCCATGCCAAAGATCTGGACCAAGCTTAGTTTATTCTCCCCAGGTAACAGTTCTACCAGCTGCACCACTGTGCATCCCCTAGTCTCATCATTGCTGCCACAAAGGAAACATTAGCAAATATCCATCTTGTGAAGGCATTCGATGAAGGACAACTTTGTGTGGTGGTGCTTCCATGAATACCGGGTGGATATAGTGGGCCTGGGTAAACGCACTTTTGCTGAAATCCAACTTACACCACCAAGGTATTACAAAAGTGACTGCACTTCAACTTTTGAGAAGTCTCAGGCAATGAAGGGCACAGAATAAATCTATTCCTTCATTGGTCCCTCTCAGCCATTTTCCCTGCAATTTCCCCTCCACTATGACTTGGCTTCATAACCAAAGCTAAAATTATTGGGAGATAACGACATAGTTCATTTTCCCATGGAAAGGTATATGTTAGCATTGATTGCAAAAGTCATTGAGAACGGGAGCAGTGATGTCCACATAAAACCCTGGTGAAACCCATATATAATTCTTTAAGTTATTAAAAGAGGCCCATTGAGCACCCCAACACAATCCTATTCTCTCATTATTTCCTGGACACCTATTCTCTCATGTGGGCATTAATCACCCTTTTGGGGGTGAATGGGGAGAGAAAGCACAAATACATGCTCTGTTCCCACTTGGCAGAAGATTCCTGCAGCCCTGCTGATGCCAGAAAACCCATCACCATGCATCCCACCAATCTCCCAAAAAGCTCACTCGTTTGTATGGAGTGTTCATGAGTCAGGCACCCGTAACCTGCTTGAATGGCGGAGTAGACTTGATGGGCCGAATGGCATAATTCTACTCCAATCACTTATGAACCCAGGGAGGATCTGTACAACGTGAACTCATTTAAAAAATAAAGGGGGGCTTGAGCTGAAAGCTACCTACCTCAGTGATAATTGTGTTATCTCCATAACTGCACGTCACCTCCTCACCATGGTGCTTCTGCAGCGGATCATTGGGTGGATCACAGGTGCTGGAAGATGGGTGGTCCACCAGGAGACCCAGTGTAGGAAATAGGAGGAAAAGGGGAAGGAGGGCTTGTGCCCACCAGTCCTGGACCACCGGGCCTTTCAAGGAGCCAAGACCCCAGTCCTGGGCCACGGGGCATCTCAAAAAACCAAGACCACATGTCCAGCTCCAATATTGGCTTTGGCAGCAGTGAGTCTCTACAGAAAGACTCAGGGTTGGAGCTCTGTCTTCCCAGGTCAATGTGACTGAGGAGATTCAGAATGACTGGTGTTACACCTGCAACATTTCCTTCTCCATGCTGAGGGAGGTGGACAGGGTATCTCAGGAACTGACACTCAGCAACCCAGCGAGGTGTGGCTGCAGCAAGCATGAGGAAGGGTCCCAGGTTGGTTGGCTGGATTGCTGATGGCAGTGATGAATATCCACAGATAACTCCAGCGCTGGGAGATCTAGCAGGTGACAGCACCATCTCCCCATAAAATACCGTGGTCCAGGTAGCTGGTCAAGAGACAGATGGGTGAGGAACTGAGATGAGAATCCATGATGAGAGCGGACAAGCCAATGACCCAATGCAGGAGGCAGTGGGCCACACACTGTGCGGCAGGAAGGCAGGAGGAGGCGGGCCGTGGCCTGTAGAGGGAGCCGCCGAGCCCGGCCCTTGCTCTTCCCCCGAGGAACGGAGAACTGAGGAGGAAGATGGCAGGAGCGGCAGACGCAAGAGAATGGGCCGGGAAGAGAGTGAACCGGGCCTTACCCTCTGCGCCCTCAAGGTTGCCTACGGTGGTGCCCCGGGATACAAAGGCTGAAGGAGGCTGGGTCATAGAGTGATACAGCGTAGAAATAGGCCCTTCGGCCCAACTTGCCCACACCAGCCAACATGAGTCAGCTACACTAGTCCCACCTGCCCACGTTTGGTTCATAGCCCTCCAAACCTGTCCTATCCAAGTACTGTCTAACTGTTTCTCAAATGTTGGGATAGTCCCTGCCTCAATGACCTCCTCTGGCAGCTTGTTCCATACACCCACCACCCATCATGTGAAAAAGGTTACCTTTCAGATTGCTATTAAATCTTTTCCCCTTCACCTTAAACCTATGTCTGGTCCTCGATTCACCTGCTCTGAGCAAGAGACTCTGTGCATCTACCCGATCTGTTCCTCTCATGATTTTATACAATGGGACCTATGATGGGAACAATTTTAAATGATGATTTTATGAAAAGGACGATGGTTCACTGGACAATCCGGATGGGAGCACTGGCTAGAGGCCCTACAGTAGCCTGGGGCCCGGATGGATAAGGCGTCACTTAAGAAGACTGAGCGCGTGGACCAGACTGGACTTTGAAAATGGCGCCAAAACCTGACGACTCTTGCATGCAGTCTCAGTGGACAATTTCTATGCACTTTGCACAAAATGGGGGTTGTGCTTAGGTCTGGCAATACTTTACTGAATTTTGTTTAGTTTAGAGATACGGCGCAAAAACAGGCCCTTCGGCCACCAAGTCCGCGCCGACCAGTGATCCCCGCACGTTAACACTGCCCTACAAACATTAGGGACAATTTACATTCATACCAAGCCAATTAAACTACAAACCTGTACGTCTTTGGAGTGTGGGAGGAAACCGAAGACCTTGGGGAAAACCCATGCAGTCACGGGGAGAACGTACGAACTCCATACAGATAGCGCCCGTAGTCGGGATCAAACCCGTGTCTCTGGTGCTAAAAGCTCTAAAAACTCTACCGCTGCGCCACCATGCAAATGAAGTATTGTATGCAAAAAACCAAGAATTTCACTGTTCATCTTGTAGAACCATTGAAGAGTATAGACACAAAAAGCTGGAGTAACTCAGCGGGTCAGGCAGCATCCCTGGAGAAAAGGAATAGGTGACGTTTTGGGTCGAGACCCTTCTTCAGACAGAGTCAGGGGAAAGTGAAGCGAGAGGTATAGAACACATGAATGAAAGATATGCAAAAAGCAACGATTATCAAGCCCACAATTCTCTAACTTCAAGTAACCCTTGCATCCCCTCTCTCTGTCCCTTCCCCACCTATAGTTTCACAGTCGTCCTGTTGAGTTTCACTGTCTGTATAACTTGTTATATCACCTACCCCACAGCCAACAATGGACCATTGTGGGCTCCACCTTTCCTTGATCATCATTGAAGACTATGCTTGTTTCATGCTTTGTTATGCCAATACACTCTGCTGGGTCCGAGCAGGCAAGCTGTATATTGGATGCAATCCAGGTGGGGAAAAGTGCTGTGAAAAGTCCCAGGACTCCAGTCGACATTAATGATCAACTCTCGACAGCAGCTGTGTGTTCCTGATTGTCAACTCCCTCCTTTTAGAGAACAGCAGTCCTGTCCCTAAGGGACCATCTCCTCCTGGTGGAATCAGGTATTAGGACACCATAATTTTGGAGGGCATTCAAATTCTTTGTGCCCGTGTTCGGCCAGCCCACAGGTACAAAGACTTTGGATGCCCTCTGGCAGCTGAGCCTTCTCCCTCAGCAGCACAGAACCAGTGTGAACATTGCTTGGAATGAGCTCTCAGCTCAAGTTCCTGGCTCTCTGCTCGTCGACCAGTGCTGAAGGCAATCTGGACTTTGCACAAGATCCTGCAAGAGACTAGAGATGCCTCCAGATGTCTGTAGCGTTATTAGGCTGGACCATAGGCCAAGGATTTTGAGACGTATCTGCACTATCCTTTCCATGTACGTCTTCCTTCTGTTGTCCGCATGCAATTCCTCTAGGGCATCACTGACGGGTGGTCTCCCTTTCCCCAGAACTGGTTCATTAACGCTTTGTGTCTTTGGCTTCATGCCACCCACTTGCGTCCTGGGAGCAGCACAGTGACGCAACTGGTAGAGCTGGAGATCCAGGTTCAATCCTGACCTCAGCTGCTGTCGGTCTGCATGTTATTCCTGTGGGCATCCTCTGGATGCTCTGGTTTCCTCCCACGTCCCAGGTATATGTGGGTTGGTGGGTTAATCAGGAACTAATGCATAAACGAGTGGCAGATTCTGGCGGGTGGGGGAGGGAGTTGATGAGCATGTGGGATTAATGCAAGATTGGTACAAATCTTGATGGTCAGTACAAACTTGGAAGGACTGAAGGGCCTCTTTCCAAGCTATATGACCCATGCTCATGGGTACGTGGTGATTGCCATGATGATTGGATACATGACAAAGGTCCAGCAGATATTGGTGAACCTACACACTGGGAAACAATCACCCCCTCAGCTGCATGGGGACTGTGGTTTGATTGAGACCAAAGCCCATCAGAAGAGTACACTCCTCCAACCTTACCCCATGACAGGCAGGACTCCCTTTTTGTTTGATGCTCCATTTTGTTACTTACTGGGAACATCTATGGTCTGGAAGACAATGGTGAAAACCGTTTACAAAGGGCTGTATTGTCTGGGGAGGTGTATCCGTGTATGTGGGAGTGTGGGGTGTCTGTGCCTCTGTGAGGGAAGGTTGTGATATAAGAGTACACCGGCTGCCATGGAGGAATCGGAATGATCCCACCAGGGCCTGTGACCAAGTGTGGCTCTTGCAGCTGGTTGTGTTTGAAGGCAGCATTGTCGAGATGCAGGTCTGGGTGTTCCAGCACTTATGGAATTTCTTACTCCCAGAAGCAGGGCACTTCACAGGGAGGATAATCGCCTCAGTTTCTTTGGAGTCCTCCATTCCACCCCTCTGAGGATTCTGTGATCATTATCTGAGAGATGGGGAAAAAGCTCTTTCGTCTCTGGAGGTCACAAGGGATAGGAGTAAAATTAGGCCATTCAGCCCATCAAGTCTACGCCACCATTCAATCACAGCTGATCTATCTCTCCCTCCTAGCCCCATTCTCCTGCCTTCACCCCATAACCTCTGACACCTGTACTAATCAAGAATCTATCAATCTCTGCCTTAAAAATATCCACTGACTTGGCCTCCACAGTCTTCTGTGGCAACGAATTCCACAGATTCACCACCCTCTGACTAAATAAATGTCTCCTAATCTCCTTCCGAAAAGAGCGTCCTTTAATTCTGATGAACGTTCTTTAATTCTAGACATACATTCCAACCAGACACCTGATCAGACGACAACAGCACTTCCACTTCCTAAAGGAGCTTCCTCTTTAGAGCCGGAACCTTGACATCAATCAGTGCAGGAACATGCCTGCAGGATCTGTGTGGATGGGGTTGGACACCCCAAACTTGTCGTTCAACTTGGATCATGGCCGATAACTGCATCCAAGCATCGCGGGCACGCATTGAAGCGGATTAGCCAGACTGTCCAGGATTGGTGCTCCTGCTTTGGAGTGGTGCAACTTCCAGCCAGTAGAATGTAGACAGGAATATTCAGCATGACTGACTGCTCAGTGCCGGCTTCTATAATCGACATGACCATCCTCCAAGTATTGCGTAAACTGATAGTCAACCTCCAACTAGTAACCCTTGGTGACCCATTCCAACTGTGGGAAAGAAACACCTTGTAAGCCAAATGAACCAACTTTGCATCTTTGCATTTGTTGTCTCCCTGGTGCAGTACTAGTCATTGTTCCTGGTTTAATGTTCTCGCAGATTCCACAGATCCACTTAGTCCTTGCTGGGATGTTATAAATCCATAGTCAGTCATAGAGTCATACAGCATAGAAAAAGGCCCTTCAGCCCAATTTTCCCACGTCGACTAACTTGCCTCATCTACGCTAGTCACACCTGTTTGTGTTTGACACATATCCCTCCACACCTTTCCAATCAATGTACCTTTCCAAATGTTTCCTAAACGTTGTGATAGTACCCGTCTCAACTACCTCTTCAGGCAGCTCATTCCATATACCTACCACCCTTTCCATAACAGAATTGTCCCTGTAAATCTAGATCTCACCGTCTCCATCACAAGAGACAGACTATTGACTGACATCTATTACAAACCCTCTGACTCCCATAGCTATCTAGACTACACTTCTTTCCACCCTTGAAAGACTCTATCACCTACTCCCAATTCCTCCGTCTATGCCGCATCTGCTCCCAGGATTAGGTTTTCTATACCAGGACATCGGAGATGTCCTCATTCTTTAGGGAACGGGGGTTCCCAATTTCATTATAGATGAGGCTCTCACTAGGGTCTCCTCGATATCCCGCAGCTCTGCTCTGGCTCCCCCTCCCCCCATTCATAACAATGACAGAGTCCCCCTTGTCCTCACCTTCCACCCCATCAGCCGCCGCATACAGCATATAATCCTCTGACATTTTTGCCACCTCCAACGGGATCCCACTACTGGCCACATTTTCCAATATCCACACCTTTCTGCTTTCTGCAGAGAACGTTCCCTCCGCAACTCTTTGGTCAACTTGTCCCTTCCCACCCAAACCATCCCATCCCCAGGTACGTTCCCCTGCAACCACAGGAAATGCAACACCTGTCACTTTACCTCCCCCATCGACACCGTTTAAGCAACCCGACAGTTTTTTCAGGTGAGGCAGAGGTTGACTTGCACCTCCTCCAACCTCATCTACTGTATCCACTCTTCCAGGTGTCAACTCCTGTATATCGGCGAAACCAAGCGCAGGCTCAGTGGCTGTTTCGCTGAACACCTCTGCTCAGTCTTCCTAAACCCACCTGATCTCCCGGTTGCTCAGCATTTTAACTCCCCCTCCCAATCCCAATCTGACCTTTCTGTCCTGGGCCTCCTCCATTGTCAGAGTGAGGCCCAGTGCAAATTGGAGGAACAGCAACTCATATTTCGCTTGGATAGCTTACACCCCAGCGGTATGAACATTGACTTGTCTAACTTCAAGTAGCCCTTGCTTTCCCTCTCTCTCCATCCCCTTCCTCTTAGTAAGCCATTTAGAACGGAGACGAGGAAACACTTTTTCTCACAGAGAGTGGTGAGTCTGTGGAATTCTCTGCCTCAGAGGGCGGGGGAGGCGGGTTCTCTGGATGCTTTCAAGAGAGAGCTAGATAAGGCTCTTAAAAATAGCGGAGTCAGGGGATATGGGGAGAAGGCAGGAACGGGTACTGATTCGGGATGATCAACCATGATCACATTGAATGGCGGTGCTGGCTCGAAGGGCCGAATGGCCTACTCCTGCACCTATTGTCTATTGTCTATTATTTCTGTACCACCCACTCCCCTGACATCAGTCTGAAGAAGGGTCTCGATCTGAAACGTCACCCATTTCTTCTCTCGAGAGGAGATGCCTGTCCCGCTGAGTTACTCCAGCATTTTGTGTCTGCCCCTCTAAATGTTAATTTACAAAGCTAAAGGACCAAAGATCATTTGGTCACTTTTCACAGCTGTCGAATACAACAGCGGTTGCTTTGCTTAGATTTTGGGATATACACAACAAATCCAGAGAACAGCAGTGCCAATTTCACCATGGGAGCAAAAGGATTTCAAACCCTGTGTAAGAATATTGGAGCAAAAAGCTGGAAGCAATAAAAGGTGACCATAGTGCTCTCAGACTGTTATAACAACTCAAATGGTTCACTAATCCTCTGGAGGCAAGGAGATCCTGTCAGTGACTTAGTGTGTTATCCCGTGAGATGACCCAATGAGCCATTCACAAGGGGTTGAAAATGAAACATTGGATGCAGCATTTCAAGAAGCTGGACCTGCACCTAGGACAACGTGGAATGGACCATGATCAATGGCCTTGTCAGTGAAGCCTGCATGCTGGGAATGAATTAAAATAAGTAAACCTTCGAGGGATATAGTCAATGACACTTGCAGTGGGCATCACAGTGGGCTGGCAAGATCCAGACATTCCCCACCTCCATCGGGCATTACTGTGTGCTGGCATGGCACAACCATCGCCCACCTCCATCCATTGTCGAGGTGTTGTGAACTCTGTTGGCAACATCGGGTCAGCAGGGTGGCACAGCGGCAGAGCTACTGCCTTACAGCGCCAGAGACCCGGGTTTAATCCTGACTACGGGTGCTTGCCCGGACGGAGTTTGTATGTTCTCTCCGTGACCTGCGTGGGTTTTCTCCAAGATCTATGGTTTCCTCCCACACTCCAAAGACGTACAGTGTTGTAAGTTAATTGGCTTGGTATGAATGGATAAATGTGACATTGTCCTTAGTGTGTGTAGGGTAGTGTTAATGTGCAGGGATCGCTGGTCGGTGCGGTCTCGGTGGGCCGATGGGCCTGTTTACGCGCTGTATCTCTAAATTAAAGTAAAGTAAACTAAACTCCATTTTAAGAGGAACAAGTATTTGTAGCAAGTTGATGCTTTCTCAGAAATATACCAAAAGGTTTGAATGCCACAAAAATGTCACTTCAGGGAAGTGCTTCATGACACAAAGGCTTTGAAACCCAGGTGCCGAATGAACCCATGGGGTCACAAACCATATCCTCTTCCCTTCCACTGCTTCTCCACAAACTAAACTGTTCTCAATGTTGGCGTCAGCTTCAGGCCCCATTCCTTCTCCATCTCACAGCGAGCCAACTCCCCTTCTCTGCGACGTCAGCCGTCTCTGGCACAGCCTCACGCCTTCTGCTGCTGCAACCCTCATTGAAGTAATTGACCCTCAAGGTCAACAACACAACTAAAGTAAAAGTCAAACTATACTGTACATGCTGGAAATCTGAAATAAAAACAAACTGCTGGAAACACAAAGCAGCTCGGCAGCACCTGTGCAAAGGAAGCATTCATTCTCTTTATCTCTCCACAGATACTGACTGACATGCTGAGTGTTTCAAATCAAAGATAGACAAAAAAAGCTGGAGTAACTCAACGGGTCAGGCTGCATCTGTGGAAAAAAGGAATAGGTGACTTTTCGGGTGGAGACCCTTCTTCAGTCTCGAACCGAAACATCACATATTCCTTTTCTCCAGAGAATCTGCCTGACCTGCTGAGTTACTCCACATTTTTTGTGTCTATCTTCAGTTTAAACCAGCACCTTGCAGTTCCTCCAAACACTTTTTGTTTTTTTTAACGCAGCTATTCTTAGGCTCGCCTACACACCGTCTGATTTATCCTCTTCAATAAACCTGAGATCATTCAAGTCTCTACAATTATTCCATGTACCAAGTCTTCACAGAATCATGGAAAATGCACCACACATGAGGCAGTCATTGGGGCCTTTGAGTTCCGCTTGAAAAGAAGGAACTCTTCAGCCTAGTCACATCTTCCAGCATTGGATCTCTGTACCCTCCTCCAGCTTTGTAACAACATGCGCCTCTAACTCTCACACATCTCCCTCATTATTTCTTCTTGCACCTTTAAGTTGACGGACCTCCTGCTACAGAACTCTCCATGCTGTTCCTCCTTTAAGGCAATTCTTAATACCATCTTTTTGACCATGCTTCGCCAACATCATCCACACACTCCTCTCAAAGGGCGCTCTTCTAGGAAGGAGGTGAGAAGGAACTTTTTTTAGTCAGAGGGTGGTTAATAGACAATAGATAATAGGCGCAGGAGTAGGCCATTTGGCCCTTCTAGCCAGCACTGCCATTTAATGTGATCATGGCTGATCATCCCCAATCAGTACCCCATTCCTGCCTTCTCCCCATATCCCCTGACTCCGCTATTTTTAAGAGCCCTATCTAGCTCTCTCTTGAAAGTACCCAGAGAACCGGCCTCCATCGCCCTCTGATGCAGAGACTCTGTGGAACCCATTGCCACAAAGGGCTGTGGATGTCAAGTCAGTGGATATTTTTAAGGCAGAGATGAACAAATTCTTGATTAGAACAGGTGTCAAAGGTTATGGAGGGAACGCAGGAAAATGGGATTAGGAGGCAGAGATCAGCCATGATTGAATGGCGGAATAGACTCCGAGGGCCAAATAGCCTAATTCTACGCCTATAACCCAATGGCTCCCCTCCCCTTCTGGTCCCATCTTCCTCCCTTATTTGGTTCCATGCTTCCTTTCCAATCAGATTACATCATCAGTGGGCCTTTGTTGGTTCCACCAATCACTCCCTGACTGTTGCTATTGAAACTTTTCCCTCCCCTATCTAACTCCACCTGCCGATCAATGCCTCCTCGGCAGTTCTTGCCCCACCCCTCCACCTCCTTAGACTGGCTGTCTTCCTGCTACTCTTTCAGTCCACGTGAAGACCAGTCCTGACCAGAAACGACACTGTCCATTTCCCTCCGTAGATGCTGTCTGGCCTGCTGAGAACCACTAGCAGATTGTTTGTAGCTCCATTCTATGAGGGTTCCCCAGGGTGAGAAAACAACTTAGTATTAGCATTATCCTGGATATCCATCGTTCCCTGTATTACCCACCATTCTTCTTCTCAACTGTTTGGTGGCCCAGTGGTGCAGCTAGCAGAGCTACAACCTACAGCTCCATCAATCTGGGTTCAATGCTGACCTCTGGTGCTGTCAGTGTTGAGTCCCTTGTGGGTTTTCCCCAGGTGTTAGTTTTGCCACTGGTATGTAGGTTCACTGGATGCTCTCTCAGGATGTAGAAACCTAGGTTCAATGCTGACCTTTGGTGCTGCCATTGCGGAGTTCCTCATGGAATTTCCCCGTGTGTTCTGGTTTCCCACATCCCAAAGTCTTGGGGGTTGGAAGATTAACTGATCACTGCTACTTGTCACTGACATGTACACGGTTGGTAGAATCAATAGAGCATTGGTGGAATGTGGGGAGAATAGGTTGCAGGAAAAAACGGTGGAGGAATTTGGGGTGACACGGTGGCAGGGGCAGCACAGTGGCGCAGCGGTAGAATTGCTGCCTTAGTGCCAGAAACCCTGGTTCGATCGTGACTATAGGTGCTGTCTGTACGGAGCTTGCATCTTCTCCCTGTGACCACGCAGGCTTTTTTCCGGGTGCTCCAGTTTAAGATAAGATAAGATAAACATTTATTGTCACATATTCCTCCCACATTCCAAAGATGTGCGGGTTTGTAGGTTAATTGGCCTCTGTAAATTGTCCCTAGTGTATGGGAATGAACTAGTGTGCGGTTAATCGTTGGTCAGTATGAGCTTGGAGGGTCGAAGGGCCCAACTCCACACCGAATCTCCAAACTAAACTTATTGGACTGCAAGCTGGTATTGACACTGTGGAGCAAAATGGCCGCTCATTATGTAGAAATATGGAGTCTAAAAGGCTGGACATTAAACCACAGCCAAGAACAATGTGGGTCAGGACCCTATTTTAGGTTGAAATCTGAATAAGGGTCCTGATCAAAAATGTGGTCTATCCATGTCTTCCAGTAATACTACAGACCTGCTGAGTTACTCCAGCACTTTGTATTCTTTACAAGGTTGCAGCAACTGCAGTTCTTGGTGCCTACATTAAACCAGGGTTGCCATAACCATTGCCATAAACCTGGATGCTCTCTCAGGATGTAACTCACCTTGCAACAATATAGCTAAACAAAAAGGTATCCAGGTTATTGTTCACCTCTTTCTGAACATGATGGGAGAAGAGTTTCCAGCTACTGTCTGTGATGGCTTGTTGCGACAGTCCTGCACTCCAAAATGTACTTTATTGGCTGTTAAAGGCAGTGGGGCATTCTTGAAGGGCGGCGACAGGCGCTACGAAATGGCAGCCATTCCACTCCCTTACTGTGACCACCAGAGGAAACCAACGATACTAGAGGAGCGGAGGAAACTCCCCAATTGTCACACGGCCAGGCACTCCCCCAAATTATATATACAGATATATTTTTTAAATCAACTTGTCAATGCACTGAGCACAGGCCAAACCAAAAGGCACGGCCTGCTGGTCAACAATTTGCGTCCACAGTTGCGGGGAAGCGAATCCCTTCTGCTTTTGTTGAGAGGGAGGGAGGGAGGAGAGGGTGGGGGTGGGGAGGTCAAGTCTCCGAGGGAAAAAAAAACAAAAACAAAACTTACAGTGAACGAAAATCAGGAAATGGCCCATAAAGAGGCGAGTAAAGAATTAACGACCCAACCCGTGTGGTTACAAATAGCTTGGTAAATAAGATGTTTAACTTTACAGGGATAGAGAGAGAGAGAGAGAGAGATACACACACAATAATACGTGTAAATGGAAAGGCAGCCAAATGTTTGGCGCTGGGTTTAGTCTCGGAAGCCGGGGATAAGGAGGTTTTATCAGCGAAGGCGTTTGCCCTTTTAAGGATCATAATCTCTCTTTTGGACGAAAACAAAGGTACGGCTCGGGGAGGATCTCAATGCTCACCGTTCAGCCGGACCTGGAACTGCCTTCTCCTGCGGTCGTGGACCACTTTAATGGGGCAGTTGTTTTCGTCCTGCACTACAAGCGAGCTGGGTTCGGCCATCTCGGCTCGGAGCCTCCGCCGCTCTCCGCTCTCCGCTCTCCGTTCTCCGTTCTCCGCTCTCCTTCAGGGGTTCATGTTCGCCGATCGCCTCGGGAAACTGACATAAACATTGCCACAGGAAATCAGCTGTGACAACACGTGGGGCTCCGGCGCCCAATCGCTCCACCGCAATCCGTTTCGGATACATTCCACGCCAGCCCTTTAAAGCGCCGGGGCGCCCTCACACTGAGAGCGATACAGTGTGTGAGTGATACAATGTGGGATACAGGCCGCTCGGCCCGACTTGCCCACACCGCTCAACATGTCCCAGCTACACTTGTTTCACCTGCCCGTGTTTGGTCCACATCCCTCCAAACCTGTCCTATCCATGTGGCTGTTTCTTAAATGTTGGGCTAGTCCCTGCCTCAACTACCTCCTCTGCCAGCTTGTTCCATACACCCACCACCCTTTGTGTGAAAAGGTTACTCCTCAGATTCCCATTAACTCTTTTTCCCTTCACCTCAAACCCATGTCCCTTGGTCCTCGATTCACCTACTCTGGGCAAGAGACTCTGTGTATCTACCCAATCTTTCCCTCTCATGATTTTGTACACCTCAATAAGATCACCCCTCATCATACTGCGCTCCAAGGAATTGAGTCCCAGCCTACTCAATCTCTCCCTATAGCTCAGACCCTCCAGCCAAATGATGCACTTGCAAATGATGCACCCACCTTCCAACACACTGAGGGGCAGTGTCTGTGGAGACACCCCTCAAACAAGGGAAGGGATATTACCCCAGGGGGTGCCACATGACAGGCAAGGGTAGACACTAATAGCTAGAACAACTCAGCAGGTCAGGCTGCATCTCAGGAGAAAAGGGATGGGGTCGAGACCCCTCTTCAGACTGAGAGTCAGGTGAAAGGGAAACGATAGATATCAATGGTGATTTAGAGATAGATAGATGTGCAAAAAGCAACAACAATCAAGGAAAGGTGGAACCCACAATGGTCCATTGTTGGCTGTGGGCTCGATGATAATGAGATATATAGACAGTAAAACCAAACAGGACGGCAGTGAAGCTAGTACGATGACTAGGGGAGCAAGGTTGCTTGGTTTAAGGATAGTTGCGAACACCATCAAATATGGCATTAATTAATGTGTCAACACTGTGAATGCAGGAGGAGGTTTTGTACTGTTCTTGTTTTGTATATATTTCTATATTCTGAATAAACGTTATTTTTGGAAATAAAAAAATATACCTGCAAGGGAAGGGGGATGGTCACAGGAAGAACATGCAAACTCCACACAGACAGCACCCCAGGTCAGGATCAAATCCCGGTCTCTGATGCTGTGAGGTAGAATAAGCAGGTAGAACACATAAATGACAAGGATATTTGGTTTTACATGGATAGGACAGGTTTAGTGGGATATGGGCAAAATACAGGCAAGTGGGACTAGTGTCGATGGGACATGTTGGTCGGTGTGGGCAAGTTGGCCCAGGGCCCATTTCCACACTGTATGACTTTTTGACTCTATAGGTGCAACCAGAGTAATACTGAATATGAGGTATCGATACGGAGAACGTATGAATAATTTTTGCACAGTGTTTTTTGTTCTGTATATATTTTTTATTCCGAATTAGGTTTATTTTGTAAAACACTAGTGCATACCTGGCCTCACACGAGTCCATACAGAGACCCATACCCAGCAGTTGTCAATTGGAGCAAGCTTCCAAGGGGTGCTACTTTAACAGGGCGTCCGTTGGGAATTTGAGTCGTGTGAGGATTTGTATGAGATGGGTGATAGGTGCTGCTTTGTATGATAAATTATACTTTCTGGGTTTTGAACATTTTATTTAGCGCTCGAAAGGAGTTGGTGAGAAACAAAATTTTATACTGGGTTTAAAAGGTGCAATGAATACAATGAACTTTTAACAGATAAACATTCTTTTAAAAGCCAATTGGATATCATGCAAGAAGAAAAATCAGTAACTGGATGCATAGGACAAGACTGAATTGGCATGGTGGGAGATGATGCAGTTTGTGGAGACCAGTTTTGCTGCGACCACAATGGATTTTACATATTGTGGCACAGAAGGAGGCCTTTCGGCCCTTTTGGAGCATGCCAACTCCCAACAGAGCAATCCCGTCAGTCCCATTGCCCTCTTTATTTCTCTATGGCCTTGCAACTTTTTTCCCCTCTCATTTCACAACTGGTAGCGAGATAAGAAACACTTAAATATCTCCCAAGATATCCAAGGCCTCGACAGCAGGTAGAAGGGCTGATTGCCACTATGGCAATAAGTTATAACTCGAGGCCTAGGTGCAAACAGTTAATTACCTCGTTGGGGGTGACTTGGTCATAAGAGAAGCAATCAATTTCATGCTCCTCTGTATCCAATTGGCTCAGCACCAGCCCGCCGTCTTTTTCTCCTGGATGCACCTAATACCTTCCCGTTCCTGTCTCATCCCACCCCTTCACCTCTTAAAACTGCTATCTCCCCACTACACCCAGCCCTGTTGCATGTTGTTGGCCAAAAAACTTTGGCTATCAAATTTTACAACTCCCCCCCCCCCCCTTCTGTGGTGGAGTCGACTGAGACTGACCCCCCTTCCCCCCCCCCTCCCAATCTTTACACATTCCCCAAGCTTTTCCACTCATTATTTTAATTTCATGTTTCATGTATTTTGTGTTTTGATGACTGTTTGCAGATCAATATCCATCCTGGGATAAATAAAGTTCTATCATATCGTATCGTATCGAAATGTCATCTATCCCTCTGCCTCAAGGAATGCTACCTGACCCGCTGAGTTCCTCCCGTGGCTTGTTAATTGCTTCAGATCCTGGCATCTGCCATCTATTGTGTCTCTGATGGGCTCAGTTGGGGGGTTAGGGAGCCTTAGAATTCTGAAAGATTTGTGTAAATATGTGTAAATGAAGAGATGTTGAGTGTAAGACCAAGACCGACCCAATGCAGAACTCGGAACTGGCTTTGGAACTCAGTAAAGACCTCTCGAACTCAGCCTGTTCATCTTGCATGGGTAGTATCTAAGTCTTGAGTTGTATGCTTTAATACATGGAGTCACAAGCTAGTACAGTGACTTAAATGCAAGCTTTTAAGAAGGAACTGCAGATGCTGGAAAATCGAAGGTAGACAAAAGTGCTGGAGAAACTCAACGGGTGCAGCAGCATCTATGGAGCAAAGGAAATAGGCAACTTTTCAGGCCGAAACCCTTCTTCAGAATGATGTAGGGTGGGGGGGGAGGGGGGGGGTATTGAAGAGACCCTGGTGAGAGCCTCATCTATAGTGGGGGAGGGGAACCCCCGTTCCCTGAAGAATGAGGACATTTCCGATGCGCTGGTGTGGAACACCTCATCCTGGGAGCAGATGCGGCGAAGACGGAGGAATTGGGAGTAGGGGATGGAGTCCTTACAGGAATCAGGGTGGGAAGAAGTGTAGTCTTAATAGCCATGGGAGTCAGTGGGTTTATAGTGGATGTCGGTCAGAAGTCTATCACCTGCAATGGAGATAGTGAGGTGAAGAAATGGTAGGGAAGTGTCGGAAATGGTCGGTATTTGAGTGCCGGATGGAAGTTAGTGGTGAAGCGGATGAAGTCAGTCAGTTGTGTGTGGGTGCAGGAGGTAGCACCAAAGCAACCGTCGATGTAGCGGAGGTAGAGGTCGGGGATGGGGCCCTGGTATGTATTGAACAAGGATTGTTCGACGTACCCTACAAAGAGGCAGGCATAGCTGGGGCCCATGCCCGTGCCCATAGCTAAGCCTTGTATTTGGAGGAAATGGGAGGAGTCAAACGAGAAGTTATTAAGGGTAAGGACCAGCTCCGCTAGGCGGAGGAGAGTATCTGTAGACGGGGATTGGTTGGTTCTCTGGTCGAGGAAGAACCGGAAGGCTTTGAGACCCTCCTGGTGGGGGATAGAGGTGTAGAGTGACTGGACGTCCATGATGAAGATGAGGGGATGGGGGCCTAGAGAATGGAATGCCCGGAGACGACGGAGAGTGTCTGAGGTGTCTTGAACATAGGTAGGGATGGATTTAACTAGGGGGATAGGATGGAGTCAAGGTATGTGAAATAAGTTCGGTAGGGCATGAACAGACAGAGACAATGGGTCTACCAGGACAGTCAGGTTTGTGGATTTTGGGGAGAAAGTAAAATCGGGCCGTGCGGGGCTGGGGAACGATGAGGTTGGAAGCTCGGGGAGGCAGGAGCCAGAGTGGATGAAGTCAGTGATGGTGCTAGAGATAGTGGCCTGGTGCTCGTATGTGGGGTCATGGACCAGGGGTAAGTAGGAAGAGGTGTCCGAGAGTTGGCGCATGGCTTCTGCTTAGTAGAGATCGACGCACCAGACTACCATGGCACCTCCCTTGTCGGCGGGTTTGATAACCCAGTCTGGGTTGTTGCAGAGTGAGTCCGATGGCAGTACGTTCAGGGGGGGGGGAGAGATTGGAGTGAGACAGGGGAGTGGAGAAGTTGAGGCGGTTGATGTCCCGCCGGCAGTTTTACCTTTCTGTCCTGGGCCTCCTCCATGGGCAGGGTGAGCACCACCGGAAATTGGAGGAGCAGCACCTCATATTCGCTTGGGCAGTTTGCAACCTAGCGGCATAAACATTGACCTCCAATTTCCGGTAGCCCTTGCTGTCTCCTCTCCTTCTCAGCTCTCCCTCAGCCCTCGGGCTCTTCCTTTCTCCTTTCTTCTCCCTACCACCCCTCCCCACATTACATCAGTCTGAAGAAGGGTTTCTGCCCGAAACGTTGTCTATTTCCTTCGCTCCATAGATGCGTCTGCATCCGCTGAGTTCTCCAGCACTTTTGTCTAGCTTAAATGCAAGCTTTAAAGAGTTACAAGGGCTTATTGAATACCTGGATAATTTAAGTGATCTGGGTATTAATTATAGATTGAGTTGTACTTTAGTCAGGGTGTTTTCTTTGAAAATTACATCAGCTGATCCCTTATAGAGGGATAACAATGTTTAAATGAAAATGATAAGATATAGAGTAAGTTAGGAAAAGACCAGCCCTGAAGAATAGGAAATCGAATCTGTGTGGTGCATGTAAGAGATAGCAGGGAAAAATAGCACAGACTACAGTGATAGGTAGTCTATCTAACATCAGCACAGTTGGAGAGAGAATTATCAAGAAATAAGGAGATTTTGTAACATACATGTGTGTGCAGGTATTTCTTACCCTAAATCCCAGCTATGCTGAGAATATAAAGAGACATGAAGAAACATGATAACCTGCTAGAACATGCCATTGGTGTGTTTAATCATGTTACGTCACTACCCCACACGTTTGCATAAACATCATGCATTACGCTCCTGACACTATAATTGTTTTATACATCGCTATTTTTTGAGAAAGAAAGACTGTACACGAATCCAAATTATTTGCAGATTTAACCCGGTCACAAGTTTTAGGAGTTTCTTTGATCTCCCGGAAACGTAAGTGTTGTGCCATTGTATCCACTCTGTGATCTGAGGAAGGTTTTCCTTAGATAGGCATAAAATGCTGGAGTAACTCAGCGGGACAGGCAGCATCTCTAGAGAGGAGGAATGGGTGACGTTTCGGGTCAAGACCCTTCTTCAGACTAGTGTTAGGTTTAAACCAGCATCTGCAGTTCCTTCCTACACAAGGTTTTCCTGGACTCACTTCAGCAGATTCCTCCCTCGTTTTTTCCACAGTCCTCATAGGACCAACGTCTGGATCACCTGATCATACAGCTCTGAAAATTTCCCTCAAGTAACTCTTGCAGAATTAGGGATTTATGTGTAGATTTCTAATTCTGTCTCCTATATCTCCTTGTGCCCACACTTCCAATTTCCAGGCCAGGTTAATGCCCAATCTTTAACAGTGCCATTTACAGAAGCCACAACTGGACAGATTTCCTCCAGGTAAAGCCACCAGGGACATTGAATCTCCCACATCCAGTAAAAGGAGCATACCACTGCCCAAGGTTCCACATTGACTGGGCTTATATTCACTGGAATTTAGAAGGATGATATAGAAACATGTAAAATTCTTAAGGGATTGGACAGGCTAGATGCAGGAAAAATGTTCTCCATTTTGGGGGAGTCCAGTCCAGGGGTCACTGTTTAAGAGTAAGGGGTAGGCCTTTTGCACTGAGTTGAGGAAATACTTTTACAGCCAGAGAGTTGTGAATCTGTGGAATTCTCTGCCACAGAAGGCAATGGAGGCCAATTCACTGGAGAGTTAGATATAGCTCTTAGGCAAACGGAATCAAGGATATGGGGCGAAAACAGGACCCGGGGACTGATTTTGGACGATCAGCCATGATCATATTGAATGGTGGTGCTGGCTCGAAGGGCCGAATGCCTTACTCCTGCACCTATTTTCTATGTTTCTATGTTCTATGTTTCTATCCATTATGCCCAGTACTCTCGACTCAGAAAGAGAAGGAAAAAAACCACCTTACCCGATCACTACTCACCTTCCCCAACTAAGCTCAAAACTCACCAAAGCCCGCACTTTGACCTCAATAGCAGCATGTTATCTCAAAATGGCCGCTCGCAAGATGGCCATTCCCTCTATCCCTGCCTCTCCATTTATACATCATCCCGCCAACAAGTCCAAAGGAACTGCAGGACACACTGGCGTATCCAAATCTAGAAAAAATTTCACTCCAAATACAATTTCTAATGCCCCTTTCATTATTTAGGCCAGGTTCTCTCCCGATTCATCCATGTTAATGATGCCAAAATAATTATTTTTTTCTTAACTGTGATGGAGGCACAAGGCATTGCAGATGCTGTAATCTGGAGCAAAAAGCAAACTCTTCGACAAACTCAGCAGGTCAGGCAGCATCGGTGGAGGGAAAGGGATAGTCGATATTTCAGGCTGAGACCCTACAAGGTCAAATTGCCCTGAAACATTCACTATCTTTTTACCTGCACAGATATTGCCTGACCCACTGAATCCCTCCAGCAGTTTGTTTTTATGGTCCAGTTTGTGACTATGATTACACACTCCAGTTCATAATGCAAAGCGCTTTACTGGAGTGAACAAACAAAGACTCACCTCCCAGTCTCGAGTTATGTAAGTCATGGGCTGTGCACTGCCCTTTGCCCCAGTTCCATTTCTCAATACTGTTGTGAGAACTGAGTAACATCTGCTGTTGTACTGTATCGTGCCTCTGACCTCAGTTCTGCAATGCTATTACATGTCCTTGCTTTCACAATTTTCGTTGACCTATTGCAATCTACTTACACACAACTTTTAGCTCAAGACCAACTATTTCCTCGTGTATGAATTCACACTCTTTCGAGCTTTGCAATATCTTTGCCCAGCTGCCTGAACTCCTCTCCAAAAAGCAAATATTTTCTTCTCTGGATCTTGTGACTATCAGTAGATCTTGATGGGACGGGCAGTGAGTGATCTTAACTTGGTGATATTGTCTTTACCCTGCTTGGAAAGTCTTTGTCGAAAAGGCAAGTGTAATAAAAAATTCTCAAATATCGCTGACTCTGCAGATTCAGCTGAGTTTATGACAGATCTGGTTTTGGTGAAAACTTTGATTCCAGCCACCTTCAAAACATGAACCCCATGACGTAGGCAGTGGGCTCTGCTCTTTGTCAACTGTCAGAACTATGCCAACTTGTAATCACCATATAGTCAAAAAGTCTTATCCCGCAAGATACACAGTTGTGTTACCCAGTCTCTCTGGCTTGCTGTCACTAGACCTCTGACCCACTCCAACTAATAGAACTCTTGTCCACTTGATTCTTCAGTGTGTATGATGCGATACGATACCACTTTATTTACCCCAGAGGGAAATTGGTCTACCTCCAGTCAAAAGATACAAGTTACAAGGCATTGAAAGTACATAATACTAATATTGAAATTTAAGTGATCAGTTATTGCACTGCATGTATGTAATATTGCACAAACATTAAATTAAATTGAATAGAAATGTCCAGAATTGGTAATGTTCAAATATTGGAAGTGGGGGGGGGGGGGGGGGGGGGGGCGTCAGTCTACCAATGACAGAAGGGGCAGGAGTTGGGTCAGTCTACCCAATGACAGAATGGGCAGTTGTACAGTTTGATAGCCACAGGGAAAAAGGATCTCCTGTGGCGTTCTGTGCTGCACCTTGGTGGGACCAGTATGTTGCTAAAGGTGCTCCTCAGGTTGACCAGTGTGTCATGGAGGGTGTGAGATATATTGTCCAAGATGCTCCGCAGTTTGAGGAGCATCTTCCTTTCCGAGACCACCTCCACAGGACAGGTGGAGCCATGCAGAAGGTTGATTTGATACCTGGCTTGGTACGCATCTCGGCATTGTAATCTGTAACACCACTGTGGGTGCCCTGGAATATGTCTGCACTCTCCCAGTGCTATGTCTGGGCCTGATTTCAAAGCAGCCATACTGGACAACTCCCTCAATGTAAAAGCAACAGTTGTGGGTTTCCAAGCTCACCCCAGCAGCTGTTCACTGATGCTTATCTATGCAATCAAAGAGTTTTTTTGATGCTGACCTTCTGTCTTTGTCACCAGTTTGTGGTGTATGTGTGTGCATGTGTTACTAGCTCTACACCCTAGCAGAGCAGAGTATATAAAGAAACGCAAAGAGACATGGTCAACAAGAACACATGTAACCACTACATTCATAACACTGCACAGGTGTGCATCTGTTATACATGGCCATCCATGACCAACTTACTTACATGTATGTGTGGCACGGTGGCGCAGCAGTAGAGTTGCTGCATTACAGCGCCAGAGACCCGGGTTCAATCCAAACTACGGGTGCTGTCTGTAAGGAGTTTGTACGTGCTCCCTGTGACACACATGGACTTTCTTTCCACACTCCAAAGACGTACCGGTTTGTAGGTTAATTGGCTTGGTATTAATGTAAATTGTTCCTAGTGTGTGTAGGATAGTGTTAATGTGCGGGGATCACTGGTCGGTGTGGACTAGGTGGGCAGAAGGGCCTGTTTCCGCGCTGTATCTCTAAACTAAACAAAACTAAACTCACTAAACTTGAAGAAAACATAATGCCGTCTGAGGATATAAACGTTAATATGAACCAGGGAAATCAAATTTGCAAAGGTAGTCTGTATAATGAGTTCATTTGAATGCATTTAGGAACATTTTGTGGGGACAATATGTCTTGGACCCAACTAATGAAACCTTGGTTAAACATTAACTTGTGGAGTGAGATGATTTTAAAAAGTAATTTTAAAGGATCCTCAAGGAAAAGTGATTACAATATTATAAGATTGTCAGTGGAGTTTGAGAGTATGCCTCAACAACTTCCTCTAGGAACCACAGTTCCTTGAAGGTGGCATCAGAGGTAGATGGGGTGGCCAAAAAAGGCTTTCGGCACATTGACCTTCAACAGTCAAAGTGTTGAGTGTAGAAGTTGGGAGGTCATGTTGCAGTTTGAAAAGAAGTTGGTGAGGCCGCATTGAGAGTATTGTGTTATAGGGAAGATGTTATAAAGTTGGGAAGGGTACAGAGAAGATTTACGAGGATGTTGCCAGGACTCAAGGGCTTGAGCTATGAAATCTCACGTGCCAAATATCTTTTTTGCCACCCTGTTCACCTGTGTCACCATCTTCATGGAATGCTCTACCTGCACCCCTAGGTCTCTATGTTCTGTAACACTCCTCAGGACTCCAACACTTACAGTGTAAGTCCTGCCCTGATTTGTTTTGCCAAAATGTAACACCTTGCATTCATCAGAATTTAGGTCCATCTGCCATTCCTCTGCCCATTAGACCAGTTTAGTTTAGTTTAGTTTAGTTTAGAGTTACAGCGTGGAAACAGACCCTTCGGCCCATCGAATCTGCACTGACCAGCGATCCCCGCACATTAACACTACCCTACACACACTATGGACAATTTTACGTTTATACCGAGGCAATTAACCTACGAACTTGTACTTCTTTGGAGTGTGGGCGGAAAGCAAAGATCTCGTAGAAAACCCATGCAGATCACTGGGAGAACGTACAAACTCCTTACAGGCAAGCACCCGCACTCAGGATCGAACCCTGGTCTCTGGCACTGTAAGGCAGTAGCTCTACCACTACGCCACCGTGCTGCTTTAAGTTGTTTAAGTTCTTGTTGTAACCATAGATCACTGTGCACCACACCTCCAATTATAATGCAAAGCATTAATGGGAATTATGAAATTACTTTTCCGTTTTTTTACAGCTTGTTGTCTTCAGACAAGGCTGTTCAAAAGTGGGAGGATGAGAGTGCCAACTCTCAGTCATCTGTGCCAGGCTACTGCAAGTGGTACCCGGACGTGGCCTCGAAGGATGAGAAGCCGAAGCAAAGAAGTCAAAGCCAAATAGCCGAATGGAAACAAAGCCGAAACGCCAAATAACCGAAAGCATACGAAGCCGAAACGCCCGCGAACCGAAAGGGCAGGACGCATAAAAGCCAACTAACTGAAAGGCTGCTTCGCCTACAAGCCAACAAACCGAAGGCTGTTCTGCCGAAAAGTCAAATAACGGACATGACATCGCCGGGGGCGGGACTTGTCAGGGATTTTTCCAGACCCTCGCGTCCATCACATCACTGGCCGGTGGAGACGGGAGGGTGGGGGTCATTTTCCCACACAAGCCATTATTTGACTTTTCGGCAGAGTGGCATTGGGTTAGTTGGCTTGTAGGTGACGCAGCCTTTCAGTTAGGTGGCGTTTCGGCATAGCGGCCATTTCGTGAGTTTGCTTTTAGACGACGCAGCCTTTCGGTTAGTTGGCTTTTCGGCGTCCCGCCCTTTGGCGTTAGTTGGCGTTTCTGCTTCGTATGCTTTCAGTTATTTGGCATTTCGGCTTTGTTTCCATTCGGTTATTTGGCTTCGACTTCTTTGCTTCGGCTTCTCGTCCTTCGACGCCACGTCCACACACGACTGCAAGCGCTGGTCAATGGACTGATCACTGGGTGATTATTTTTTAACCAAAAATAAATTTAATCAATTATTTACAAGAATAATATGTACAATACAATACCAATAAACCCACCACCATAGTAAAACAAATATTCTTAAATATCAAATTTACTGAGTATTAAACAACGATGTTACAATCCTTGTCAAGGATGCATTCCACCCCCCCACCATCCCAGAAATCCCCCCAGGTTGCCTATGGACAGCGCAAAGTCCCTCTCTAGTACCACCCGGGCGCAGACGTAACACTGGAAAATCATCACTGGGTTACACAGGGAACTGGGTTGAGGGAGTTTATGCCAGGCGATAATACCAGGAGTTGGGTTCATCTTGATACTAGCAAAGGAATTATTTAATTCCATTACCAGTTAAATCTTTGCATTTAGAATCCAGCTGAACTCCAACTTGCAGATTTCTCCAATGTGTTACTTGGTATCGAACAGCTGACTGCTGGTGGCAGGCAACAGTTAATTAGATGGTCACTTATCATGAGCTATTTGTAGATAAGTGAAGTCCTCTTTGCACGGATGGTCGGCTCTCTGTGAGTTTGACTGCAACTTTTGGGTACATCTAACAATAGATTCTGCTGGCAAATGGAGTTCAAAGGTTTACAAGGGAGGCAATATGGTGAAGATGGGAGAAGATGTGCCCTTTGCTGTGAAGTCTAAATGTCAATATAGAGAGTAAATTATGAATAGAGTAACAAATGTCAGTTGCATTAAGCAGACCAGCAATCAGGTGTTGAGTACAGACACGAGAACATTGTTGGAGTTTACGTTCTTTTTCTAAAGGTTCCTCAACTCCATTGAACCTGCACCCTGTCCACGAGGAATCCAGGATGTTTCTTGTGTCCTGGACAACCAGGCGTGATGGAATTGTCATCAAGCAGGGCGGCACGGTGCCACAGCAGTAGAGTTGCCACCTTACAGCGCAGAGACCCGGTTTCGATCCTGACTACGGGTGCTGTCTGCACGGAGTTTGTACATTCTCCCCGTGACCTGCGTGGGTTTTCTCCGGGTGCCCTGGTTTCCTCCCACACTCTGAAGACGTACAAATTTGTAGGCTAATTGGTTTGGTAAAGACAGTAAGTTGTCCCCAATGTGTGTAGGATTGTGTTAGTGTGCGGGGATGGCTGGTTGGCGCAGACTTGGTGGGCTGAAGGACCTGTTTCGGTGCTGTATCTCCAAACTGAACGAAACTAAACAGATTCTGAGCAGCAGCTGGAGACAGTGCGGGTCATCCATGTAGCAGAGAATTATGCGGAGAGCGCACGTAGTGGATCGCTCCAGTGATGAAGTATCTGCAGGCAGAGAGGGAATGGGTGACTGTGAGGAAGTGCCGCAAGGTCTGGCAGCTATGGAGGAGTCCCTGAATCTATCACTTTCTCCAATGATTTTCTCATCTGAAAACTGGCTCAGTTCCAGTGGATGGGGCTGGTACTCTCAGCACAGCCGCAGTGAACAAAGGTTCAATTTGGCAGCTCCTATACAAATCCAATCCTACCTGCTCCCCTCTTCAAAGGTTAGTGATCAGGATGCCAGCTTTGAGGAATTGAGGGCTTTGTCTTTGAAATGAAATGCTGGCAGGTTAGTAATTGGAGACGGAGGATCAACTCCAGTGCATCTTCCCTGCCAACTGACTGGGATGGTCAAAGGCTAATCTAACAGGCCATGCAAACTGAGTTCCTTATCTCACCCAGGGTGAGAGGCACAAAAAACATTTATTGGCGGATTCATTGTACATTTGAGTGAAGCAGCTTGGAAAATGATTATTTTACAATGCAGTACCTTAAGGGCCTGTCCCACGAGCATGCGACTGCATGTGGCAAGCGCGACCTAACGTGGTCGCTTGAGCCGTACGTCCTCGCGGGACCGGTCCAACTTCGATCGCCGGAGCCGTATGGAGTTGTGCGGAGCTGGTCCCGACATCGCGCGGGGCTCCGAAAAACTGACACTGTTCAAAAATTCCACGCGGCAACGGCCTGCCGGCCCGCAGCCTCCTTGACGTCGTACGCACCGCCTCGACGGACGTGCGCAGCGTCTCGACGCCGTACGCAGCGTCTTGACGCCGTATGCAGCGTCTTGACGCCGTACGTCACGAGCGAACTTCCCGCGGACTTCGCTCGAACTTCACGTCACTCACTCCGGGCCCCGCTTCCGGTTTGGTCGCGCTCGCCGCATGCAGTCGCATGCTGGTGGGACCGGCCCTGTACGGGGATCACTCGACCTCCGCGCGATCCCCGCGCGGCCCCCGCTTCCGGTTTGGCCGCGCTTGCCGCATGCAGTCGCATGCTCGTGGGACATGCCCTTTAGAGCTTCTCACTTAATGCACACCTTACAATGCAGCATCTAAGCACAAGACCTTGGACTAACTTACTGCAATGCCCCTCAAACGGCAGCAACTGACAACACACAACCTGACATTGCAGTATCTTACAGCACAGTATTTTACAATGCATTGCCAGATATTTCAGCACCTTACACCATTGGATTTATCCCCCACTGCACTTTGCAAAGGAGTATCTTACACTGCAGTGCAGTGCATTATATTGCAGCGCCTTAAAAATAGAAACATAGAAAATAGGTGCAAGAGTAGGCCTTTCAGCCCTTCGAGCCAACACCGCCATTCAATGTGATCATGACTGATCATCCAAAATCAGTACCCTGTTCCTGCTTTCTACCCATATCCCTTGATTCTGTTAGCTCTAAGAGCTATCTAGCTCCAGTGAATTGGCCCCCACTGCCTCCTGTGGCAGAGAATTCCACAGATTCACCACTCTCTGGGTGAAAAGGTTTTTCCTCATCTCAGTTCTAAATGAAACATCCCTTATTTTCAAACTGTAACCTCTTATATTACAATACCTTATGTAACAATAAGTTACAGCAGTACTGATATTCACAGACTGTTGGTGATACAATGCATGTCATCCACTATTGGTAGCACAACATGCTCGCTGGCTCCACTGCTTGCAATCTTCTCCGATGGAATCAACAGAAATTATTTAAGCTGCTGTGAAATGTAGGTATTTACAAAGTTCCAAAATAAAATAACCCCAAATTCTCATGCCCTGTTACAAGTAGCCCGAGTGAGCTTTAAATCTATACTAAGCCAAATTTACACCTTAACAGACTATCTGTTCGTACAGTAATTAATTTTATGTACATGAAGGGCACAGTGGTGCAGCGGTAGATTTGCTGTCTTACAGCGCCAGAGACCCAGGTTCAATCGTGACTACAAGGTGTTGTCTGTATGGAGTTTGCATGTTCTCCCTGTGACCATGTGACCATGTGGGTGCTTCAGTTTCCTCTCACATTTTAAAGACGTGCAGGTTTGTAGGTTAATTGGCTTCTGTAAATTGTGCCTAGTGTCTGGGATAAGAACTAGTGTGTCAGTGATGGTGGTTCCCCCCTCACTATTATGCTAGGCCCCTTAGCTTATGACATTTCCACCTTCAGTACCACTTTTGTATCTTCCTCCACCACTACCCCTCACATTGTGTACCAAGTACCCACCACCCTCTGCGTAAAGAAAATTGCCTTGCCTATATCTCCTTTAAATTTTGCCCCTCTACCATTAAGCTAGGCCCCCTAGTTTTTGCCATTTCCACTTTGTGGAAAATGTTCCGACTCTCTACCCGATCTAAGCCTCTCAGAATTTCATATACCTCCATCAGGTCTCCCCTCAGCCTCCGACGCTCAAGAGAAAACAATTCAAGTTTGTCCACTCTCTCCTTATCAGTAATACCCTCCAATCCAAGGGTATTTCTGGAAAATCTCTTCTGCACCCTCTCCAGAGCCTCCACATCCTTGCTGTAATTGAGCAACCAACATTTTGAGATTTATATTTAATGTTGGGCAACAGCAACAATGCAATGAGAAAACATATTCCATCTGGTAACACACATGATGAATGTATAACTGCTGACATTATTTGACATTATGTTAAAATGTCCCGTGAGATTGTGGGCTCTCAACAATTTCTATGTTTGATCTGGGAGTGCTTGATGCTGAATTGTGGGACAGTTTCACAAGCAGTGAAATAATCTGCCTTAACACCATATCTGAATTACTTCATCTCTGATCTAAATAGAAACGAATAAGTTGTTCTCTGTGGTGTCATTGTTATTGTTATGCGATGTAAACATGCCCACTATCTTGGATGTGGCAATAGAGAAAGCAGCCAATGTTTACATCATGCCCAGCAGTCAGCCTACATAATCAATCACAACTTTCAGGGCTAAACACGTCCATTTTCTCTGGGGAAGGAGAAGAATGATTTTGCATAGCTTGTATTTCAGTGGACGTACATTCAAGTTATGTTTTTACAGAATTTCAAGTACTTTTATGGCATAAACAACCTCCCCTTACTTCTCAGTATTAAAAGTTTGAATGAAAATGTAATAAATTACTTTCCACATGTTCTGGCAAATGTTCAATTTCTGTCGGTGCATTGTGAGAATAACAGGAAATGATGTTGTTTCAAGATAGGGCTCTGGTGAAGACCATGTGCTGCTTGCTTTCAGTGGGTGAAAGCCCTCCTGAACCAGTTTGAGAACAGCAGTCTCTTTTGCCCACGGGTCAGCACACTTTGTTGACTGGGCTGGCTGCAGGTGAATACAGCACTGTGCTTCTTTCCTGTTTCGCCAGTCTGAAACCATGGGGGAGAGTCTAGGACCAGAGACCACAGCCCCAGAATAAAAGGACGCACCCTTAGAAAGGAGATGAGGAGGACTTTATTTAGTCAGGGAGTTGCGAATCTGCGAAATTCATTGCCACAGAAGGCTGTAGAGGCCAGGCCAATGGATATTTTTAAGATGGAGATTGACAATTTCTTGATAAGTGCGGGTGTCGGGGGTTATGGGGAGAAGGCAGGAGAATGTGGTTGAGAGGGAAAGTTAGATCAGTTGAATGATGGAGTAGACTTGATGGGCCGAATGGCATTATTCTGCTCCTATAACTTATGAACTTATAAACTTACGCTCCATGAGATCAACTATTGAATTGAATTGAATTTAATTGAATACAATCTCCAGCCAATATGAAACACATGCACATGACACCGGTATAATGGGGATCCTTGATGATAGGTGCCGATTTCTTGAGACAATGCAGATGCTTTCGATAATGGAGAGAGCTGTGACCATGATGAACTGGGCTACTCCACCACTCTCTGCAGCCTTTTACTTTCACAAGGTCATATGGTATAGTAGAATTAGGCCATTCAATAGACAATAGATAATAGATAATAGACAATAGACAATAGGTACAGGAGTAGGCCATTCGGCCCTTCGAGACAGCACCGCCATTCAATGTGATCATGGCTGATCATCCTCAATCAGTACCCCGTTCCTGCCTTCTCCCCATATCCCCTGACTCCGCCATCTTTAAGAGCCCTATCTAGCTCTCTCTTGAAAGTATCCAGAGAACTGGCCTCCACCGCCCTCTGAGGCAGAGAATTCCACAGACTCACAACTCTCTGTGAGAAAAAGTGTTTCCTCGTCTCCGTTCAAAATGGCTTACCCCTTATTCTTAAACTGTGGCCCCTGGTTCTGGACTCCCCCAACATCGGGAACATGTTTCCTGCCTCTAGTGTGTCCAAACCCCTAACAATCTTATATGTTTCAATAAGATTCCCTTTCATCCTTCTAAACAGAGTATACAAGCTCAGCCGCTCCATTCTCTCAGCATATGACAGTCCTGCCATCCCGGGAATTAACCTTGTAAACCTACGCCACACTCCCTCAATAGCAAGAATGTCCTTCCTCAAATTAGGGGACCAAAGCTGCACACAATACTCCAGGTGTGGTCTCACTCGGGCCTATCAAGTCTACTGCGCCATTTAATCATGGCTGATCTATCTCTCCCTCCTAACCCCATTCTTCTGCCTTCTCCCCATAACCTCCTGTGAATTGTAATTGCTGTACAAGGCTAAGATGCAACCAGTTAGGATATTTTCTACAGTATATCTATAGAGGTTTGTTACAGTATTTGGTAACATGCCAAATTTCTTTAAACTCCGAAGAAAGTATCGACACTGGGACACTTGCTTCATGGTGACATCCATATACTGGGTGCAGGACAAGTCATTTTAGATGTTCACACCCAGGAATTTGGAGCTGCTAACTCTCTCTCTACTGCCGACCCACCAATGAAAACTGTCACGTGCTCTGAAATAACTGTGTGCAGAGTATTGCGTGCAATTAACTTTTGGTGAGTTCATATTTAATACACAAAGAAACTCACAGACAAATGCCATATCACCCACATTTCTGCAGAACTAATCCTCCCCTACTTTCCCATTGACATTTTTCCAACAGGCTTTCTGGCACATTTGTGTTACCAAACTCATCAGTAATCGGGAAAAGAATCTGTGTGAACTGTCAGCTGAACCTTTCCATGAATGTGACTTAGTTTAGTTTTAGTTTAGAGATACAGAACGGAAACAGGCCCTTCAGCCCACCGAGTCCGCGCCGACTAGCGATCCCTGTACACCAGCACTATCCTTCACACTAAGGACGATTTACAATTATACATAAGCCAATGAACCTAGAAACCTGTATGTCTTTGGAGTGTGGGAGAAAACCCGGAGATCCCGGAGAAAACCCTCGCCGGTCACGGGGAGAACGTACAAACTCCGTACAGGCAGCACCCATGGTCAGGATCGAACACGGGTCTCTGACGCAGTGAGGCAGTAAGTCTACCGCTGTGTCACTGTGCCGCCCTGTTGGGTTCCATTGCTCAGCCACCTTCCCTCTCCTATTGTTGCTGCCTGTTAGTGCTCCCAGCCACAGCTTGTCCCACTAAACCTTGCTCCCACATGCAAAAGCCCAAATCCCATTCATGGAGTCAGACAGCACGGAACCAGGCCATTCGGCCCATTATGTCCATACTGACTAAGGTGCTCCATTCCTTGAGCTGTACTACCAATCCACAATTGGCCCTTTCTTCATGTCCGTCTTACCCCCCCCCCCCCCCCCCCTCCAGTGCTGTCTGTAGACACCTGAAGGTTTATTGTAAATGCAAAATAAGACAAAATAAATGACTGGGAAAATTATACGAGCTTGGTTTAAACTCCAGACTCTGCACCACAGAGTGAAGACAAAGTCAAGGCTTCCTGAAGTATTATCACCTGAAATAAAGCAGCTTATACAGTAAAGTGTAGGAAGGAACTGCAGATGCTGGTTTGAACCGAAGATAGACACAAAATGCTGGAGTAACTCAGTAGGACAGGCAGCATCCATGGAGAGAAGGAATGGGTGACGTTTCGGGTCGAGACCCTTCTTAAGCCTCGTTTGTATGGACCCCTTTATCATGCATTTCAGTTATAGCGGATGGACCTGCCGACCTTCACTGCCAGGCTGGGTTACCAGTGGCGCCCCCAACCTCTTCCAGGCTCGGCTGCCTGGAATCCAGACCAAGTTCCAGACCGTGAGTCTTAAGAAGGGTCTCGACACGAAACGGCACCTATCCAGATTTTCCAGAGATGCCGTCTGACCTGCTGAGTTACTCCAGCACTTTGTGTCTTTTTGCATGTTAACCAGCATCTGCAGTTGTTTGTTTCTACTTCTTATGCAATGATAATCCCTTACACGGTTATAACAGATAATCGGCAATAACGGGTACCATTCACCCCCACCACTGTCTGTTGTAGCGAGGGTTTACATATTTGCAGCTTATGTAAGCTTCCAGTAATTGCCCAGATAATGCCACCCATTCCACTGGGGCTTTGCTTGGCAAGATGATGCCACAAGACTCCTAAGAAGGGTCTCAACCCGAAACGTCACCCAATCCTTCTCTCCAGAGAAGATGCCTGTCCCGCTGGGTTACTCCAACTTTTGGTGTCTATCTTATGCCACGAGACTTAATTCAGTTCTAATATCCTGTCACCACATATGCCCAGGCAACGCCAGGGAGACCTTGCTTAGGTTCCCGATAAGAAGCAAATCATTGCCTTTGCATTTGAGTTTCAGGAACCTTTTCTGCTCTGCCACTAGGTGTTCAGCACTGAGATGTAACATGTGGTTCCATCTCAGCCAGATTTGTGTAGCAGTTTGTTCTTCCGTTAGGAAAGGGCCCACTTCCTCCGTCTGATGGCAGTGGTCCACCTGGTGGCTGCTGAGGAAACAGCAGCAGGTAGTTAGATAAGAAACAGCAGTTTGTCTTTTGCTAAAAAAATTCTTGCATCTGTCCTGTGTCTCAGCAAGTAGTTAGATTCTGTTTAGCAATTTCATTGCTTTTCATAGGGTTGGATGGAACATGTAGGAATAACTTTCCGATTGCATGTATAAGCACACAACACAGCTAAAGTCATGTGTAAAAGGTGTCACATAACCAGTGCAATCATGATTTGATTTGGTCTGAAGAAGGATCTCGACCCGAAACGTAACCCATTCCTTCTCTCCAGAGATGCTGCCTGTCCCGCTGAGTTACCCCGGCATTTTGTGTCTATCTTAGATTTAAACCAGCCTCAGCATCCTTCCTACACATGATTTGGTTTAGTTTAGTTTTGGAGATACAGTGCGGAAACAGGCCTTTTGGCCCACTAAGTCTGTGCCAACAAACAGGTAATCTCCGCACACTAATGCTACCCTACACACTCTAGGGACAATTTACAATTATACCAAGCCAATATACCTTTGCAGTTCTTCTTTATCCACATCTTCAGCTTTCCATTCCAATATCTCACTCCTATTCCTGGGATAATTTTCTGAATTTGCTTGGGTGGGCTTTTCATGTTGAATGTATGTACTGGGAGTTCCCCCTAGGACACCTGCTGAGGGTTTGAACTCTGAAATGCATCCTAGATCATGGTCCTCTCCCTGAGCAGGGTTAGAACTCACAAATATTTCACTCATGGAATTGTGGAATGTGACCATTTGCACCATCAAGCCAAAGCTAGCTCTTTGCAGAGCAATCCAGTTAATTCCCACTCCCCTGAAATTTCCCATATCCTTGCAACATCCATAGGGCAGCACAGTGGCTCAGCGGTGGAGTTGCCGCCTTACAGAACCGGGTTCGATCCTGATTACGGGCCCTGTCTGTTACGGAGTTTGTATGTTCTCCCTATGACGGCATGGATTTATCCGGGTGCTCCAGTTTCCTTCCACACTCCAAAGATGTATAAGTTTGCAGGTTTCATTGGCCTCTGTAAAATAGTAAATTGTCCCTAGCATGTAGGATCGCGCTAGTGTACGGGGTGATAGCTGGTTAGCACGGACTCGGTGGGCCAAAGGGCCTTTCACTCAGTATCTCTAAACTCTAAACTTTAAATTCTAATCCTTCTCTAATACAGTGGCTTGCAAAAGTTTTCATACCCCTTGAACTTTTCCACATTTTGTCACGTTACAACCACAAACGTAAATGTATTTTATTGGGATTTTATGTGATAGACCAACACAAAGTGGTGCATAATTGTGAAGTGGAAGGAAAATGATACATGGTTTTCAAATTTTTTTACAAATAAAAAACTGAAACGTGTCGCATGCAAAAGTATTCAGCCCCCCTGAGTCAATACTTTGTAGAACCACCTTTCACTGCAATTACAGCTGCAAGTCTTTTGGGGTATGTCTCTACCAGCTTTGCACATCTAAAGACTGAAATTTTTGCCCATTCTTCTTTAGCTCAAGCTCAGTCATATTGGATGGAGAGCGTCTGTGAACAGCAATTTTCAAGTCTTGCCAGAGATTCTCAATTGGATTTATGTCTGGGCTTTGACTGGGCCATTCTAACACATGAATATGCTTTGATCTAAACCATTCCATTGTAGCTCTGGCTGTATGTTTAGGGCCATTGTCCTGCTGGAAGGTGAACCTCCGCCCCAGTCTCAAGTCTTTTGCAGACTCTAACAGGTTTTCATCCAAGATTGCCCTGTATTTGGCTCCATCCATCTTCCCATCAACTCTGACCAGCTTCCCTGTCCCTGCTGAAGAAAAGCATCCCCACAGCATGATGCTGCCACCACCATGTTTCACAGTGGGGATGGTGTGTTCAGGGTGATGTGCAGTGTTAGGTTTCCGCCACACATAGCGTTTTGCATTTAGGCCCAAAACTTCAATTTTGGTCTCATCTGACCAGAGCACCTTCCTCCACATGTTTGCTGTGTCCCCCACATGGCTTGTGGCAAACTGCAAATGGGACTTCTTATGGCTTTTTTTCAACAATGGCTTTCTTCTTGCCACTCTTCCATAAAGGCCCAATTTGTGGAGTGCACGACTAATAGTTGTCCTGTGGACAGATTCTCCCACCTGAGCTGTGGATCTCTGCAGCTCCTCCAGAGTTACCATGGGGCTCTTGGCTGCTTCTCTGATCAATGCTCTCCTTGCCCGGCCTGTCAGTTTAGGTGGACGGCCATGTCTTGGTAGGTTTGCAGTTGTGCCATACTCTTTCCATTTTCGGATGATGGATTGAACAGTGCTCCGTGAGATGTTCAAAGCTTGGGATATTTGTTTGTAACCTAACCCTGCTTTAAACTTCTCCACAACCTTATCCCTGACCTGTCTGGTGTGTTCCTTGGGCTTCATGATGCTGTTTGTTCACTAATGTTCTCTAACAAACCTCTGAGGCCTTCACAGAACAGCTGTATTTATACTGAGATTAGATTACACACAAGTGGACTCTATTTACTAATTAGGTGACTTCTGAAGGCAATTGGTTGCACTGGATTTTATTTAGGGGTATCAGAGTAAAGGGGGCTGAATACTTTTGCACGCGACACTTTTCAGTTTTTTATTTGTAAAAAAATTTGAAAACCATGTATCATTTTCCTTCCACTTCACAATTATGCGCCACTTTGTGTTGGTCTATCACATAAAATCCCAATAAAATACATTTACGTTTGTGGTTGTAACGTGACAAAATGTGGAAAAGTTCAAGGGGTATGAATACTTTTGCAAGCCACTGTATATTACTCCAATTTGCTTCAAAAGATTACAACTGAATTTCTATCTCCCAGCCTGTCAGGCTGCGCATGCAAATCCTAAATATCTGCTGCATAAAAAAAGATGTTTCCTTGCTTTAAATCAGACCCTCCACTAAAGAGAAGATAGACAAAATACCGGAGTAACTCAGCGGGTCAAGCAGCATCTGTGGAGAAAAGGAATATGTGACATTTTGGGTCGGAAGTCGGAACCATTGCTACATCTCCACTAAAGAGGACAGTTCCCATGTATTTTAATGAAACTAGTCGTAACTTTAAACACCATTATCACATCTCATATTAGGTTTCTCTACTGTTCTCCCAGCCTCTCCTGAACAAGTATTTAACTCTATCTGCACCCTGAGCCATATGTGCAATACCTTCATCTCATTCATAAAATGCAATCAGTTATCTGGTTGGAGGCCAAATATTTCATGTAGGTTTAGTTTAGCTTCTGAGCGATATATTCACTTTTATCTACAATAGCCATATGCATTAAAGACAAGGGTTGATTAGGGTTAGACAGTATGGTTTTGTGCATGGGAGATTGTGTCTTACAAAATTGATTGTTTTTTTTGAAGAAGTAACCAAATACATTGATAAGGACAGGGCTATAGGGACATCAGCAAGCCCTTGGATAAAGTTCTACATGGTAGACAGCTCTGGATGGTTAGATCGCAAGGGATCCAGGGGGAGCTAGCTAACTGGATGCAGAATTGGCTTAACGGAAGGGAATAGCTGGTGGAGGGCTGTTTTCCAGATTGAGGGCTGTGAGTAGTGGTGGGCCCCAGCGATTGGTGTTGGGCCCATTGTTATTTGTCATCTATAGCAACGATTTGGATCAGAATGTACAGGGCATGTTTAGTAAGATTACAGGTTGTGGCATCATAGACAGTGAAGATGGTTATCAGGAAATACAGCAGGATATTCATCATTTGGACAAGTAGACTGTGGAATGGCTAATGGAGTTTAATTCAGATAAATGTGAGGTGTTACACATTGGGAATCAAATCAGGGCAGAACTTTCACAGCAAACACCCTGGGGAGTGTAGTAGAGAAATTCCAGAGTACAAGTACTGAGTCCTCTGAAAGTTGATAGGGTAATGAAAAAGGTTTTTGGCACATTGGCCTTCATCAGTAAGGGACTTAAGTACAGAAGCTGGGACATAATGTTACAATTGTATAAGGCATTGGTGAGACCGCACTTGCAGTATTATGTTCAGTTTTGGCCACCCTCCTTTAGGAAATATGCCATTAAGCTGGAAAGGGTGCAGAAAAGATTTATGAGGAGGTTGCAGGACTCAAGAGTTTGAAATTTCGGGAGAGATGTGCAGGCTAGGATTTTATTCCTTGGAGCAGAGGAGGCTGAAGGATGGTCATGTAGCAGTGTATAAAATAACGGGGAAAATATACAGGGGAGATGTGTTATTTTCCCAGGGTAGGGGAATCAAGAACTTGAGAGCATAGATTTAAACCCCTGTCTCACTGTGCGAGCTGACCCACGAGGTACCCCGAGTTTAAAACAAATTTAACTCGTGGTAATCACGTACAATTAACGTAGCGGGAACGTCGGAACTCGTGGACGCAACTTAGCGACTCTTGGCGCTAACGGCAGGTACCCGTGAAACTTGTTAACTCTTGAAAGAGTTCAAACATGTTTAAACTTTTCCACGAGTAAAATGTACTCTTGAGGTTAAAATTTGAAACATTTAAACTCGTTGTAAGAACGTAGTGGCCCGTGCGTTTACCTTTGTGACTCGTGAGTCTACCGTGGGAACTCTTTTTAGAAACAATAATCAGGGACAGAAATTTCAGTTACTTGGATAAGTATGGATCAGTTAAGGAACACCAACATAGACTTTTTAAAGACAAACTCTGCTTAACAAAGTTAAGCAAGTTATTGATAAGGTGACAGAGTGGGTTGAAAAGAAAAAATTGCTTTAAGTTTATATATTGATTTTGTGTATTTGGGACTGAGCTCACAACCTTAAGACAAACCAGTATTGAGGAACAGCGTGAGAACATTTTATGACACTTCATGGCAGCCTAATCTGAGGTTTGCCAGTCACGTCCAGAAACCATCTCTACCAGTGCTGTTGAAGAAGACAGGGTTGTGTTCACCTCTCTTGCACCCCTGTTCCGTAGGACAACACCAACTCTTTCATTATGCGGATGTTAAAGGCTGGGTTTTATTCTCAAGCCATGATGCCAGATTCCCGATCTCTTTACTGAACTTTACTGAATCAAAGGGTTCTATAGGAGGTGCTGCCTCAAAAAGGCAGCCAGCATTGTCATGGACCCACACTACCCTGGCCATGCTCTCATTTCATTCCTGCTTTCACCCCCCATCACCACTCAGTTATACAGAGCTGCAGCCTGCTTTGCAATCTGAATATGGAGACGGCCGTCTTAGTGGAGCAGAATCACCATTTCATGAAGAGACAGACCTGGGTGATTAGTTCCGTTATCCCTCTGATGTTCATTCTTACCTGTATGTTTATGTTGTTTTTTGCCTGTTTGATCATATTTTAGTATCTTTTGGATACTCCCACTTTTTCTAATAGCTTAAAGAGTTGAAAAGCTTTTTACTAATCCGTTTGATTCTCACTGTTTGTTTACTTCATTGCACAATAAAAGAGAGTTCTTTGCTATCAAGATCAAATTGATGTCTGGAAGTCTTCATTTTAATATCACTACAAAGTCTCATGACTTGAATGTAATATTCCTTTCATCATAAAACACAAAATAGAGGAAGGCAAAATATATTCACATCTTGATTCTCACAATCATTTGTGAGAGTTAAGGACTCTGGTGCCTCATATGCTGTGCTTTTTAAATGTTAGAAAGTGTCACCTCTCTGTAGATCAGAAAATAAAACAAACAGCACGGTGAATGAGAAACAAAGTCTTTATTAATCTTGTTCAATATCATAAACGCTTTTTTGCACATATTGAGAAAAGGAGCACCACAGCAAACAACACAGTGGTCTGAAAAAGGGCTTCTCAAACATGCAAATCAACAAATGAAGCACAAGTAAAAGTATTTCCACTATATACTAATTCAGCTGAGAAATGCACAAGCCTAAATTCAGGCAATAAAAGAGACAATGCAATGCGCTCAATGACAAGTTTTGAGATCTACCATCAGATAAGCAGATGCATTGTTGCCTCAAGATTAACGGGAGAGGAACTTGGTACACTCGGGAGACGAACTTGGAACATCGCAGAAATGAGAAGTAAATGGCAAACTTAGACATACCCGTGGGAACTCGGTTAAACTCTTGATCATAAACTTGGAGTCTCGTACGCAACCACGAGTCTTTCACTCGGGGTCACTCGTGGGTCAACTCGCACAGTGAGACAGGGCTTTTAAGGTGAGAGGGAAAACATGTATTAGGAACATGGTTAGGAAAAGTTTTGAGATACTTTTTGAGATGAGGAAAAACGTTTTCACCCAGAGAGTTGTGAATCTGTGGAATTATCTGCCACAGAAGGTAGTGGAGGCCAATTCACTGGATGTTTTCAAGAGAGAGTGAGATATAGCTCTTAGGGATAACGGAATCAAAGGATATGTGGAGAAAATAGGAATGGGGTACTGATTTTGGATGATCAGCCACGATCATATTGAATGGCAAAGCTAGCTCGAAGGGCCAAATGGCCTACTCCTGCACCTATTTTCTATGTTTCTATGTTTCTATATGGGCTAAACATGAGCAAATGGACTAGCTTAGATGGGGTATCCTGGTCGGCATTGAGGAGTTGGGACGGACCTCTTTCCATACTGAATGACTCAATGACTCTTTATTAACAAATTTGGGATCTATTCCGCCATCTTAAAGGATAAGTGTGGAAACAGGCCCTTTGACCCACCGAATCTGCGATCACCCCACACACTAGCCCTATCCTACACACTGGGAACAAATTACAATTTTACCAAATGTAAATAGCCTACAAACCTGCATGTCTTTAGAGTGGGGGACGAAACCGAAGCACCCGGAGACAACCCATGAGGTCACAGGGAGAATGTACAAACTCCATACAGACAACACTCATCGTCAAGATGGAACCCGGGTCTCTGGCGCTGTCAGGCAGCAACTTTACTGCTGCGCCACAGTGCCGCCCTTTGTTTTCTTGCTATTCGCCCTGGTTCAGTTGAGAGCATCCTTGCCCCTGAGCCAAAAGATGGTGGTTTAAGGTCCATCGTCAGGAACAAAAATCCAGTCTGATGCTCTATTTGGATCCAATTAGGGAACTTTGCAGCTGCCATCTATTGGATCAGATGATAAATGTTCTCTTCGCTGCTGTGCTCTACCTGACTGCCAAGTTTCCTTCAGAAAATATTTAATTGGCTGTAGAGTATTTTACCATTCCCTGAGATCATAAGTACAGGTTTTGTTTTCTGTCAGTTCTCATCAGTGTTTTCTGATAAGTGTTCTTTAGAAACCACACTTCATTCCTCTTCGCATCTGTCTGCAAACCCATGACTTAATACAAACTCGCTGACCCTAAATGAGTTTAAGCTTTTTGGATACTACATGTAAAACAACACTTGCTTCCAGTATAACACCACACCCTGACCTTTCACAATTTTTTTTAAATCTGTGGTAATGTTTTTTTAGTCCATCCACTAACTTTGAAGTATTTAACTTGCTTTTGGACTTCAGCCAAAAATCTCCAAAATGTTGTAGAAGTGTATTTGGTTCTGCAGCAATGCATTATGTGTTTAGCTGATTCTCCATGCCATAGAAGAGGCAGACTGCTTTGCAATAAAGCCTGCTTGAGCATTAGACGTTCGATTGCATAGCACATGATTTAAACTTGCGAGGTGATTTGCAGTGAAGCATTGGAACTTAAAGGCAACAAATATCTCCCAACGTAATGAAAATTGCGGTTGTGTTTTGCCCAGCAGGTGGCATGCCTATACAAGGAGCTTGCACAGTATGCACGGGTGACTCAATTCCTTTGCAAGCTTAGTTGGAGGCTCTCTGATGAAACATATTCGTGGAGCATTCGGAGGAATCCAGATGTAACTGCTTTTTATTCTTTTACAAACCTTGAGTTGGATGAAAAGTTTGAACTGAGATTTCTTGCTGCCACCCTTTATAGACGGACCCCATCTCTCTCTCTCCCTCTCAATTTCTGTTCCATTGATTCTCACGTCCACGCTGACCTTTTTGCCCAACTGCACAAATGCCACCTGACCACATTAAGTAAGTAAGTAAGTTTATTGGCCAAGTATTCACATACAAGGAATTTGCCTTGGTGCTCCGCCCACAAGTAACAACATGACATACAGTGACAGTTACGAATGACTCAGAAAACACTAAACATTAATAATAATAAAACATTAATGATAAAACACCATTGATCAAGCATGTGAACCAACAAAATACCAGATCAAAGGGAGGCTACAGATTTTTGTCTGTTGAGTAGAGCAACTACTCGTGGATTAAAACTGTTTTTATGTCTGGCTGTGGCAGCTTTGACAGTCCGGATGTCGCCTTCCAGAGGGAAGTGATTCAAAGAGTTTGTGGCCAGGGTGAGAGGGGTCAGAGATGATCTTTCCCGCTCGCTTCCTGGCCCTTGCAGTGTACAGTTTATCAATGGAGGGAAGGTTGCAGTCACTAACCTTCTCTGCTGATCGGACGATTCGCTACAGCCTCCAGGTGTCATGCTTGGTGGCTGAGCCAAACCAGACCATGAAGGAGAAGGTGAGAACAGACTCTACGATGGCCGTGTAGAATTGGACCATCATTGCCTGTGGCAGATTGTGCTTCCTCAGCTGCCATAGGAAGTACATCCTCTGTGCCTTTTTGACTGTGGAGTCGATGGTCACCCCCCCCCCCCCCCATTAGGCTAGCATCCTTCTATATGCTATGCAGTGATGGTATCTGATCCACCACCTCCTCTGGCAACAAGTTCCAGATATCAACCACTCTATATGTAATAACTACTTTCCCTTCAAATCCCCTTTACAAATTCCTCCTCTCACCCTACATCCATGCCCATTTGTTTTGGATTCCTCTACTACAGGAAATAATGTTTTGACTATCTACCCTATCTATGGCTCTCATAATCTTATATACTTCTATCAGATCACTCCACAACACCCTTCACTCCACGGAATACAAACAGAGCCTGTCCAATCTCTCCCACATCTAAAGTCCTCCAATCCAGGCAACAGTCTGCTGAATCTCCTCCACATTGTCTCCAAAGCAATCTCATCCTTTCTATGGTGTGGGGACCACAACTGTACACAATGCTCCAAGTAATGAGTGTTGTTTGCTGGTTTATTGGAAGCAAGAAGCTCATTGTCAGTTATCATTGGGACTCTTCACAAATACCATTGTGTATGCCTGAACCATGGAAAGACCTGAATTATTTGTTCAAATTGCAGGAGGGTAGGGTACAAAACGAGAAAAATACGACACCCCTGGCCATGCTCAAAAAACACCAAGATTATAAAATGGATGGAAAATACATTATTTTGTTTCAGTCAAGAATGACAATTGTGTAGGGTATGTGTGATAGTCTATTCAGTAAGTGCATTTCTAAATTAAGACAAATCATATTCCTTAAATTACTATTATCGGTAAAGCATTTTAATAATTCATATCCGGCTTCATCTTTAAAAATGTTCTCTGTGTGCATTGACAAAGATTGCAAAGAATGTGGTCAAATGCAAACATCTAGTCGAAAGCATGCTGTTACCTCGCCCCAGAGTTATGCTATAATATAGTCAGTCATTGGGCAGTGCACGAATATCTATAAATAGGAAGGAGCTATTTCAGGAGTGACTCGCGCTATTGCTCACCAGAGATTATCTAAGTCAAGGGCTAAACTTGCAAATATTTGTGTCATTTATCAGATTTTTGTTCCCATTTTAACGTTCAAATCCACATTCATGAAGGAAAGAGCCAGCGAAAACTTGTTCTTCTGTCATCACACCTATCCCCAGTGGCTTTGCCACTGGACCTAATTGACTCCAAAGGTTCTCAAGGTGTCCTGCCCTCTGATTTAAACCAGTGGGACATATGCACATGCAAAATGCGGGTGGTCACCAAGCCTGACAGGAAAGCCAAGTCCACATGAGTTTATGTTGCTGTGAGACTTTCAATTTATTTTATTATTTGTTAGATTATTGCAATCTGATTTTTTTTGTTGACATTTTGAACCATGAAAAACATTTAAATGCTGACAAAAGACTTTTAACAGCTGGTAAGCAGTCAGGCCATACCTTGAGAAACAAGGCCTAAGGCTTGCCTTGAGTTCAGAGCCTGTCTTACCACATGGAACACCTACTGCACAAATGTTCAGCTACTCCAGCTCTCCACATCTGGAGAAAGTGTGTGAGAGCATGCAGAGAATCACAGGTGGTTATATTCAATGATTTAATGATACTTTATTATATCACGGTTGGTTATATGGGGCAGTGGGTTGCGTCCAGAACAATCCCCCGCATTACTGCAGGGAAACAACTGTGCACTAATTGATCTTGGTCACTCTGCCTTTCAGGACAGTGTATGTTACACATTGGCACACAGCTCAAGTGACCTGGCTTCAATCCTGACCTCAATAGCTGTCTGTGTGTAGTGTGATCACATGGTTTTCCATTGGGTGCTCTGGTTTCCTATCCTATCTGAAAGAATTGAGTTTAATTTATTGTCACATATACTGAGGTACAGTAAAAAGCCTTTGTTGCGTGCTAACCAGACAGTGGAAAGACAATACATGATTACAATTGAGCCCTCCATAGTGTACATGATAAAGGGAATAATGTGCGGGTTGGTAGGTTAATTGGCCACTGTAAATTGCACCCTGGTGAAAAGGTGAGTGGGAGAATTTGGGGGGAGTTGTTGGGAATGTGGAGAAAATAAAATGAGATGAGCATAGGATTAGTGTGCAAGGGTGCATGATGGTCGATGTGGACTAAATCGGCTGAAGAGCCTGTTTCCATGGATATGACTCTAATGTCGTACTCCAATATCTAATTAATGACACAACAAAAAAATCAAAGTCCCGTCTAAGAGATGGATGAAGTTAAAATTGGGGACTGCGTTACACCGGCATGCACACACCTAATTATGTTCCACTCTGTAGCCCTCCTTCACCTGAAGACTACACTTGATTGTGATTCCCCACGAGGGAATGCCATGGGTGACCTGCTCGTAGTCATTAATCCTACACTGTGAATGTTGTGATATATCACTGATACAGAGAGCGGCAAGACCTGACGCCAGCACCAGAGGCTGCAGTCTGCCATTAGAGAAACCTAACACTAGATCAAACTGCACCATGAAGTTCAGAGAGAGCGTCATCAAAAAGATAAATATTCTGGAGTAATCAAAGGGCTATAATTATTGACTCTCGGGAGATTTGTGTTATGGGAATAGCAAAAGATTCAGTCCTTTCTTTTGATGTTCTTAGATGTTTAAATGCACGTCTAATTAACATGATATCCAGTCAAAATGTACACATCCTCAGTACACTGGAGACTTCCATGCTTCAGTAATAACATTTCATGCATGACTAGTGCAGCACAGGTGAACTGTATATCAGTGATATATATTTTGAAATTATTACTGTTACCATCACGGCAACACAAAATTGCATGCATTTATACATGCAGAGTTTAGAATGGTTTTAATTCTTGCTCAGAATCCTGGCATCACAGCATATTCTCTCCCTTGTGGTCCCCCCTCAACAAGTCTAGCCTGTACTGTGCAGACAACTTTGCTGTGGCTTTAATGTTTCCTAATAGAATAAAACAGATAATAATGTATTGTCCGCCAATCGTACGTTTCTTCCCCTTTAATCATGGAAAGAATAATTGGATGAGTTGTACAGTACAATAAGACCACACTTGGTCTTGTCGATGTGTAGGGGCCTACATTGGGAACACCGGATGCAGTAGATGAGGTGAGAGGAGATGGGTGTAAATCTCTGTCTCACCTGGGACTGCTGGGGGTGCCTGGATGGAGGTGAGGTGGGAGGTATAAGGACAGGTGTTACATCTCCCAGGGTTTCAGGGGAAAGTACCTGGGGAGGGGATGGGTTAGGTGGGAAGGGATGAATGAACCAAGGAGTTAAGAAGGGCGTGGTCTCTGTGGAAGACGGAAAGGGGTGGAGATGAGTAGATGTGATTGGTGGTGGGATCACATTGGAGGTGACGGAAATATCAGAGGATGATGTGTTGGATGCGGCAGCAGGTGGGGTGAAGTGTGAGGACCAGCAGATCTCTATCCCTGTTGCATCTGGGGAGAGACGGAGCGAGAGCAGAACTACGGGACACAGAAGCACTCGGGTTTCTCTTTCTAACATGGAATACTATGAGCGGAAGAACCAGCATTTAAAGAAGGCTCCTTACCTCCTTCTTGTGAGATACTAGGGGAGGGGTACTTGTGGATCCAGATAATACTAACAAATAGAAAACTTGTCAACTGCTTTGTTCAGATTTATATATTTAAGTGTCTAGACTTTTTAAGTGTATCATTCTGAACAGACAGCCACAATCTAAGAGCTGTAATACATGACTCAGTATTGACAGAGTGATCCTGGACCCTGCTCCGGTAAAATTGGTTGGTTAATCTGTCTAATTGGGTGCATTTTTAAAGTAAATTACAGGCTTTATACAGAATCTATGGTGCAGACATGGGCTATTTTAACCAACTTGCCCGTGTGACGTTTAATCTCCTGGCAAGATTGCTTGCTGTTTAATTACATCTTCCCACTACATCCTGCACTACAACAACATATTTAGCAGAGCAAGTCACCTCCGCAGGAATGAGAAAATAGAGATAAGGAGGGATGGGTTTAAAAAGAAGAATGGGATTTTTAACTTCAAGCTATTAAGTAATCTGGAGTGGAAGTAGCAAGTAAAGGGTTAATGGGTGAACAGCACTTGATGTGAGCTAGGATGCAGGTGGCAAAGTTTTAAATTGATAGAGTAATAGTGTCATTTGGCCCATCCGTCCACGCCAACCTGTGGACACCCATCCCAACTGATGCCATTTTCCAGCACTTGGCTCATATCTTTTTTATACCTGGGTGATTAAAATGCTCATCAAGGCACATGTATACTGTCAGCCACTCTGCTTCAATCACTCTCTCATGTAATGCAATGTATTTCAATGAATACCATATTAGATACTGATCAGCTGTTCACAGGAATAATCAGTTGTGGAGAGTACAAGGATTTGGGAGAAGGTTTCAGCAGCAATTGAACTGAGACAGGCAGACAGGGAAAACATTACAGTGAAAGTGGGCAATCAGTAATTGGTATGGAGAGAAGCATTGAAGCTCACATTAGGTCCAACAATGATGAGAAGGTGACCAAGACTGGTTCAGCTTTAGACAGTTGCTCCATCTCTTTGCCTCCACTCTATGCTATAATACAATTACTACAGAGCAGTTTTCATCAGTCTGCATATAAAAAAGGTTCACTTGTTTTGTTGTAATCTGTCGTTGGCTCCCTTATCTTATAGCTGCTTTATCCAGGGTTCACTGGCAAATGGACAGTTTCTGAAATAATACAAGATGTTCTTGCTCTCAAGCCTGTAGTCAGAATTACTCAGATAATGTTTTTAATGCGACAATTTCAGAAAAAGAACACGACGCAGGGAGGAATGAAAATAAGAACAGCAATGCCAAAGAGCAGATGGCTCATAACCTTTATGTTACAGGATGTGTAACACTGGTACTTATCTATTTGGTAATTTCCTAAATTATTTGCAGGGAGTTTCTCTCGGAGATCCCCCCTCCGGCAACTAACAAGAGCTCAGCAGGAAGCCTGCTGAAAACGTGTGAAACGGGCTTCCCATTGATTTCCCACAGAGGTGTCAAGAATTTCCTGACATTCGTAATACATTATGAAGTCCTGCTCATTGCATCAGCCACTGCATTTAACTAACTGGCTGTAAAGTGTGGCAGAAGATCCTGGTTATGATGGTTGTTGACTCATGCAACGCTTACTTTACCACATTGATGTCTTCTTAACTCAGTTCATTCATTTTGAACAACATGATACTGGTTTCTTGCTTTCAACCTTCAGTGAAATCAGATAAGCATTCTTCTGCAAGAAGTTTAAGCATTCCCTCCTCTACACACGCAGCCACATAATCGTGAAAATTTAAATCAAATGCAGAACCTTATATAATGTAACCAGCTGAAGTTAATATAGCGTATGCTCAAAATTTCATTCTGGAGGAAGTGATATTGTAACTACTGCTTTTAAACTGTCCATGGAACTGATACAACTTGTGGACCTGCTTTATTCTGATGACTGCAGGTCATTGGGACAATTGGACAATCGACTTTTAACACTAGGTGAGTGAGCAAGTCAGAGCTTTCACTGCCCAAGGATATTTCAAGCAGGATATTATAATCTCCACGTGAGACAACAACTGAGGTTATTCAGTATGAGCAGAGTCAATTAAGAAAGCGTTTTGCAATGATACAAATAAGGCAGTATAATTAAACACCATTTATTCCTATACTAAACACTTCTCGTGTCAATTATATAACATTTTATGAGGCATCAAATAAATAGAATTTTATGAGCACAGGCAGACAGGGTGGTGAAGAAAGTGTTTGTCATGCTTGCATTTGGTCGGGACATTGAGTGCAAGAATTGGGACATCACGTTACAAATATACAAGACATTGGTAGGGCTGCTCAGAGTGTACAGTATTGGACTCCTAGTAATTGGAAGAATGCAATTAAGCTGGACAGGGTGCAGACAAAAATTCACAAGGATGTTACAGAGACTGGATGGTTTGAGTTATAAGGAGCGACTGGATAAGCTGGGGCAGTTTTTCCGAATGAGAAGGTAGATGAGGGGTGACCTTATAGAGTCATGACGGGTGTTAAGGTGAACGGTTACAGTCTTTTTCCCAGAGTCGGGGAGTCTAAAACGAAAGAGCATAGGTTTAAAGTGAGAAGGGAAAGATTTAAAGGGGACCCGGGGGCAACTTCTTCAAACAGAGGGTAGTGTGTATATGGAGGAATTGATAATGACAGGTACAATTAGATTATTTAAAAGACATTCAGACAAGTATATGGATAGGAAGGTTTTGAGAAATATGTACCAAATGTAAACAAATGCAACTAGCTCAGGTGGGCACCTTGGTCAGCATGAATGGGTTGTGCTCAAGGACCTGTTTCCATGATGTATGTATGATTCGTGGTTGTACTATGATTGTATTTCAACTATAATATCTAGTAAGACATTTGCCAGTGAATGGTCTCAGTGAGTTGGAGTGGGAAGAGGACTAAGCACCCAACTGTGGATATGTTGGAAGAAAAGTTGGACAGCATATTTTAATGTTATTATATATTCAGTTTGAAAAGATGCTGACAAATCATCCTTCAAATGGTGTCCATCATTGCTCCTGCATTTACATAACACCTTTAAAGAAGTATGAAACTTTCAAACAAATTTGAACACCACAAACTCTGTACAATAGAAGCAGATAACAGGTGAATTAGAATATGTAGATATTCTGGAGCTGAACGGTGCTTAGATTAGCAATGTATTCACATGAGGAGTGCAGTGTCCAATACACCAAGAGAAAGTTGGCATCGTGCTTCCAATTTGATTTACAATTGGATTGTAAAATTGTCCCCAACAGCAGCGCAGTGATTGATGCCAAACTATTATTGACCGTTGTAGGCTTTTGTTCGTCTCTCACGGGGCCTTCAATCAGCATACAAATCCAGTCCAGAATGACACTCTTGTAGCACAACAGTGTTCTTTAAATAGTAATAAAACACCTCCTTGCCTTTAAAGATCTAGCCAGTTCTGGTGGAAGCTAATGCAATTTTGGCCCTTTATGCAACAGAAAAGGGATCTTCTTTGAGTTTTTTTAATCAAAAACTTAATTGATGCAAATATTCACGGGTGTTTCTCAGATACATCTCTTTAGTGTTTTTTTCTGATGAATTCTTTATTCAGTTATCAATGATGATGCAAATGCAGTCTACCATAAAGACTGTGGGGTAGGGATTCTTCTGCCATTAAATACACGCACTAAGCCTCCAGCTGGTAGTTCCACACCTGTTTACTCTGGTCTTTCGGGAGAGGTATTCCAAATGTACTCAAAGTACAACTACGTGTTTACATTCAAAATGTTCGTGGTGTTGATTGTCATTGCAAAGTAACCATTTACTATCAAGTGCATCTGTGAGCTGGATCCAGTGATAATTGACAACAAGGTTCTGCTTCCAAAGCTAATCTCAAAGCACATCATTGCAGGAGGTTGTTTGATAAGGCTGCTAAACAAGATGAGAGCTTGTGGTGTTCGAGGAAAGATACTAGCATGGATTTAAGATTGGCCGTATGGCAGAAGGCAAAGAGTGAGAATGAAGGGTCTTTTTCTGGTTGGCTGCAGGTGACTAGTGGTTTTCCGCAGGGGTCGGTGTTGGGTCCGCTACATTCCACATAGCATATTAATGATTTAGATGATGGAATTGATGGCTTTGTGGCCAAGTTTATGGATCAAAGGTGGAGGGGCAGGTAGTGTATAGGAAGCAGGGTTAGCAGAAAAACTTGGACAGGTCGGGAGGGTGGGCAAAGAAGTGGCAGATGGAATACAGTAGCAAAGTGTGCGCTAATGCAATCTGGTGGTAGGAAAAAAGATGTAGACTACTTTCTAAATGGAGAGTGGATTCAGAAATCAGAGATACAGAGGGGCTTAGGAGCATTGATGCAGGATTCCCAAAAGGTTAATTTGCAGACTCCATTTCCTGTTCCTCTCCCCATCCCTCTCTCTCCTTCCCCTTCTCCCCCTCTCTCTTTCCACCTTCCTGTTTCAGTTCTGTTTCAGTTATTTAACAGTTTTATCTCCTTTTGATGCCATTCAATCATACTACATTGGGTGACTTTTGTATATATTTTCAACTTGGGGACAAAGTCAACAGTATGTGAAAAAGGAACCTGTTTATTGCCCTTACTGAACCACAAAAAACAGACGACTCCAATTCCTTGATTTGTAAGTAGCCACAAGCTGATATTAAATGAGTTACTGTTTCTACATTGGAACTCAAGATGAGTTGCATGACATGGCTCCAACAGAAATGCACACAACTAGATTGGCTTCATATCAGCTCTCTGCCATTTCAAATCCAGTCTCAAACATGATTTTTGAAACAGATTTTGGATCTGAATTATTCTGCAAGGTTTGCACAGATTTCAACTTTACTTTAGAGATACAGTGTGGAAATTTGCCCTTCAGCTTACTGAGCCCACGCTGACAAGCAATAACCCCATACACTAGTATTATCCCATGAGCTAAGGACAATTTACAATTAACAGAAGCTAATTTACCTACAAGCATGTACCTAATTAACCTACAAACCTGTACATCTTTGGAGTGTGGGAGGAAACCAGAGCACCCGGAGAAAATAAAAGTGGTCACAGGGAGAACATACAAACTACGTATCGACAGCACCTGCAGTCAGGATCGAACCCGGTTCTTTGATGCTGTAAGGCAGCAACTCTACCGTTGCACCACCGTGCCCCTTTGTGCTACACGGATGGTATAGATAATTATTTTTCTATAATTCAGAAGCTGACTGACTGTTTCAAGGAGGTAGACTTGTTGTCTATTTAAATATGACATGGGTGATCTTTCCCTTTTCCACACTTCCAGTGTGTCTTGGGCACAAGGAAGGATGTCAGCAGCTAACATTTGGCCTTGCACCAGCAAGCATGTAAATATCACAGGAAATAAGTCATCAGCATGATAGTTACATGACTCGCAGTTCCTCCTGTTCAAGGCAATGAACTGATCAACCTTTAAAGCATCTTAATTATGATGTTGCTTGAGCAAGAGCCAATTGATGCTGATGTGGAAATAAAATGATGTTGCAATGTGCAGCAGGGGCCTGATTGGAAGTTGGTCAGTGTGTTATTATGTACCTGAATGATGCATTCAACAATCTCCTTCTGTTATCCATGTATGGTGATGTGAATCTTCTTGACCTTGCTTTCTATTACTCTTCTTTATGGTGAGATACCATTCACCCAGCCAGTTGAAAAGCATCAGTCTGTTTCTGTACTTAATAATCACAGATTCATACAACATGGGGGCAGGCCTTTCGGCCCAATTCGTTCATGCTGTGCCAAACACCATTTTTAACACTAACCTTATTGTAATCATTTTATTCACCCTACATTCCCATCAACGCCATCAGAATTCTGCCACCCACCTGTTCCAGGGGAAATTTACAGCATCAAATTAACTTACCCACCTGTACGTATTTTTGTACATGGGAGGAAACTAGGAGCACCCAGGAGAAACACATACACAAACCATTCGCACAGCACTGGATGCCAGGATTGAACCTGAATCGCTGGAGCTTTGAGGCTGTGACTCAAATAGCTGTATCACTGTGCTGCCCAAATCTAACGTGTTGGATTTCGATCATGTACCTCAAACAGTTGTGAACACTGCCCAGTCCATCGCCGGCTCTGATTTCCCCACCATCGAAGGGATTTATCGGAATTGCTGCCTCAAAAAGGCAGCCAGAATCATCAGAGACCCACACTATTCAGGCCACACACTCATTTCACCCCTGCCATCGGGAAGAAGGTACAGGAGCCTGAAAAGTGTAACCTCCAGGTTCAGGAACAGCTTCTTCCCTACATCCATCAGGCTATTAAACACTACCACCTCAAATAAGCTCTGAACTACAATAGACTATTATTATTATTATTATTATTATCATTAATTATTATTGCACTACTATTGTTTGTTTGTATATATATGTGTGTGTGTGTGTGTGTGTGTGTGTGTGTGTGTGTGTGTGTGTGTGTGTGTGTGTGTGTGTGTGTGTGTGAATGTGTGTATATACTGTATACACACTGATCTTTTTTTTTCTTCTCTCGTTATCATATTGTTTACAATGTACTATGTTTACATATTCTGTTGTGCTGCAGCAAGTTGGAATTTCATTGTTCTATCTGGGACATATGACAATAAAACACTCTTGACTCTTGACATCAGAAAATCTGAACATAGAACATACAGCACAAGAACAGGTCCTTCGGCCCACAATGTCTATGTAGAACTTGATGCCAAATTAAACTAATCTCCTCTGCCTGCACGTAATTCATACCCTACCATTCCTTGCATATCCACGTGCCTATTTAAAGCCTCTTAAATGCCACTGTTGCATCTGCTTTCACTACTATTCCTGGCAGTATGTTCCAGGCACCCACCACTCTGTGTAAAAAACATTTGCCCTGCACATTTCCTACTTTAAGGATGACAATAATCTCACGTCTACAGATAGAGCAACCCAGATATTAGGACAATTCTGGATCACTGTTCAGAGAACAAGACCAATCTTCATGACCGCTGGCATTCAAAACATTAGGCCCTGAGACTTCTTTGTTTGAGATCTGTAACTAGTGATGCAGCTCAAAAACAGAAAAGATTGTGAATACTCAGCAGCACCTGTGGAAAGAGAAATGGACAGTAACATGCTCCCACATCACAAAGAAATGTGGTAGATTATTAGTTACTACAAAAACACCCTTACTGTGGGTTCATGGCAAAAATATTCAGTTTATGGCCACGTGATAGTGGGGTACAGGAAAATAAGAGAAGGCATGGGACGGAGCTGGCATGGCCAAATATCCTCCTTCAGTGTCATTAGACGTAAGAAGATAAGAACTAGGCCCAATATAAATTAAAATACACACACAGAGAACGTACATAAGAAAGAACAACATAAAAGACAAATGCTGACATTTCATTAAGAGCACATTTTCTAAAGCACTCTCCTTATGAGTCCTTTTCTGCAAGTTGTCCACTGTGGGTGAGGAAGAGTAGCAATAGAGTCTGTCCGGTGGCACATTTTGAGGCACGCCATATGCTATATCTGAATGTGTTCACAAGCCTCTTCATTATTGGGGATGATTATGGATGGAATCCAGCAGAGGGCAGTTGTGTATTAAGCTTTGCATCACTTTATAATGTGAATGGGCAACAATTTATGGAACTATCTATAAACCTTGAGACTCGATTCCAATAAACTAACAAGTAATATATATAAAATAATATTAACACAAAGAAATTACTAAACCTTTAATTACAATTGCAGCATATAATCTTAATTGGAGAGCAACAAACCTTTTAAATAATCATGGAATTATATTACTTTTACTTAAATCTCGGGTGTAGTCATTGTCTGATTAGGCTCCATTATTTAAAACAGCAGATACAAAATCCTGGAGTAACTCAGCAGGTCAGGCAGCATTTATGGAGAAAATGGATAGGTGACGTTTTGGGTTGGGACCCTTCTTCAGACAGATTGGGGGGGAGGAGGGGGGGGGGAGGGGGGAGGTAAATTAGAAGCGAGAAGGGCCCAGACAAGTCATGGCTGACAACAGATGATCTCAGATGAAGTGGTTCCCCGATAGGCAGATTGTTGAACAGAGATTAGACAAAGAAGCAGGTGTGAGCCCCAAAGTGACATACAGTTGCGAACTGTGAAGCTAGTTAAAGGATTTTTGGTAATGGGGGAGGAATTGGTGCAAGGTTAGCCAGGATTCAGGGGGGGGGGGGGTGGAGTGGGGAAATATAAGGGGGGGGGGAGGTTGTGTTGGGTGGGTTAAGAAAGGGGAGAAGAAGGGCGGTATTCATAGAGGTTAACTAAAATTGGAGAATACAATGTTCATACCATTGGGTTGTAAGCTTCCTAAGCAGAATATGGGGCGCTGCTCCTCCAGTTTGCATTTGGCCTCACTCTGGCAATGGAGGAGGCCCAGGACAGAAAGATCAGTATGGATACGATAGAAAGGTCATTTAAAACAGCACTGTGTCATAATTCCTATGGTAATAATGTAACTGTCAGCAATGTTACAATTTAATCTCCACCTTTACTCTTCAACGCATTTTTTTTGATGGCCTAACTTTAGTGTCATTGGTCCTGTAAAACCACTGTTCTCAATGAGTCCACCAAACCTTGCCCTTTAAAAGAATGTTATTTATATTTAAATGCTTTGCATTGATCTGCAAATGTGCAAGTCTTTCTCTATTGTAGACATTTGGATTATCAACTGAGCAAATTAATGGCAGAAAGAAACAGAGGATGTTCACAATTTATTTAACAGTTTGTCCTCGGTATGGTGAACATAATTAACAGAACGGATTATTTTCCCCAACTTTTATGACCTTTTTTTTACCCTATCCCCTTTGAGATTATTCCTCACATTCTGGTCTTTGCTACTGATAATTATCATTACTTCATGATTAGTGGCTATGCTTTCAGCTCCCTTGGTCTTCAGCTCTGTAGTTTTATCTTTAAAACACTCTAACTCTTAAATCTTCCCATTTCATTACAACCTACCACTTCCCCAAATCTCCTGATCATCCTTCTTGGCATGTTTCAGCAGCTTGGCAAGTCATCGAGTTTATTGTCATCTGCACAAGTTTATTATGGTACAGATACAATGAAAAGCTTGCTTACACCAGTATCAGGGACACATCGAGAGTCAAGAGTGTAGAACTGTCATATGCACCAACAACAGAATTAAAAAATTCTTACTTGCTGCAATACAATACAATATTTATTCATTGTCATTTGAACCTCAAATGAGGCTCAAACGAAACTCTGTTTCTACACCCATACAAACAGAACAATTTCTACAAGACACACAAACAATTCAATTCACACAAACATCCATCACAGTGAATCTCCTCCTCACTGTTGGAAGGCAAAGTCTTTTCTCTCCCCTGTGTTCCATTTTTCTCCTGATGTTAAAGCCCCAGGCGGGCAATGGTAAGTCCCACGGCCGTTAAGACCGCGCCGGACAATGTATGGCCCCGCTCCAGGTCTTAATGTCTCAATGTGGGAGCCCCCGGCGGGCGTTGGCATGTCCCACGACCGTCAAAGCCGCGCCGGGCGATGTAAGGCCCCGCTCCGGGTCGTTCCAACCCCGCGACACAGGCGGGAGAAGTTGCGTTGTGGGAGCTCCGAAAAGCGGTCTCCCACCAGGCACCCGCGAGCTCCCGATGTTCCTGTCCACCGGGCCTGCGGCTGGAGCCTCCGAGCTACGGAGTCGGGCCGCAGCAACGAGCCACCACAGCTCCCCACGCTCCGAGGCCGGCCAGCCCCACGATGGTCAGTAGTCCGCAGGCTCCGCGACTGGAGCCCCCAGGTCGTTCCGGTTGGAGGCCGCTCCACGGTACTAGGCCCCAACGACAACGGAGACCCGACAGGAAAAAGGTCGGGTCTCCCGTGCAGGGAAGAGATTTTAAAAGTTCCCCGCCCCCTACATATACACAGTTAAAAACAGTATAAAAGAACACAGCAACTACATTTAACTGGACAAAAAAATTAAAAAAGACAGACAGGCTGCAGGGGCCGCTGCAACGTAGCCCTAACGGTGCAAAAACTGAAGTCCATAGTGCAACCAAAAACTCAGTCCATAGAATTTCATAGTTGCTGAGTGAATGCTGTGTACGTTCAAGAGTCTAATAGTTATTGGGAAGAAGGTGTTTGTGAACCTGGTGGTCACAGTTTTCAGGCTCCTCTACTTACTTCCCCATAGTAGTAGCTAATTGAGAGTGTGACAAGGATGGTGTGAGTCTTTGATGAAACTGGCGGCCTTTTGGAGGCAGCGTCTCCTGTAGCTCACTTCAGTGGTGGGGAGGTCAATACTTGAGATGGACCGGATCTATGACTCTCTGTAGTCTCCTTCATTCCTGGGCATTTGAGTTGGTAAACCAGGCCATGATGCAACCAGTCACGATGTAACCAGTCTCTAACTTACTCCTGTAGAAGTTCAATAGACTATTTATCGATGTACTGAATTTCCTCAATCTTCTATGGAAGTGGAGGCATTGATGAGCTTTCTTTGTAGTTGTACTGATGTGCTGGGATCGGGCCAGATCTTCAGAGATACGCACACCAAGAAACTTGAAGCTGTTGACATTCTCCACCGCTGTCTCCTCAATGAATACTGGTTCGTGGATCCGCAGCTTTCCCCATCTGAAGTCAATAATTAGCTCTTTGGTCTTGCTGACGTTGAGAGCAAGATTGTTGTTCTGTTCAATCAGATTTTCAATCACCCTGCTGAACATTGACTCATTGTTGTCTGCTATTCATCCAACAACGGTGGCATGGTCGATTAATTTAAAGCTCTTATTCAAAGTATTTATGCTTTGTGTGTTGTCTGAGTTCAAACATGGACTCAGACAACCCACAAAACTTAAAATATATGTAAATTATACAAGATGGTGAAAAGAAAAAGACTGTGGAAAAATAAAACATTCGTGCAAAACACAATAAACTATGTTAAATTTTTTGTTTGATAATAATCCTGTTAAATGGCTTCAGAAGCATTGCTATATAAATGCCAGCTACAGCTTCTGAAGAACATACTTCCTCTTGGCATCAATATCTTTGGACTTGGAATAATTAAAGCATGACAAGTCATAATTCTTGTTACTGACTATCTACAGTAACTTAATGATAATTGACTATGGATGTTGGGACGAGAGCCAGAAACAGAGTTTCCTGGCATGTGGAACTGGTAAAATAAAAGGAAAGGAAGAAGAAGCTTGTGATTGAAGATTGGCTGAGTAAGTGATGTAGCACAAAATACACTTAGAACCATATGACCCAGTGTCTTCATTTGCCATACTTGGATGGCAAAAAATATGTTTTATCTTGTATAAATCCTGTCCCAACGTAACACAATAATTGTATTGGCTGAGAAGAGATATTGAGATTTTTTCTAACTATGTTCTTTTGATATATCATGGCTGATCTAGCTCTCCCTTCTAACACCATTCTCATGCCTTCTCCCCATAACCCCTGACACCTGCACTAATCAAGAATCTATCTATCTCTACCTTAAATATATCCACTAACTTTCCTCCACAGCCTTCTGTGGCAAAGAATTCCACAGAGTCACCACCCTTTGACCAAAGAATGATGAAGGAAATTGTTTCATAATGATAGCATGTTGCAGTGGTGAATTACAATGAGACCTGCATCATCTTACTCAAAATTTGTGTACTGCCCTGTGACAGTGATCTTTTGATATCCCAACATTTTTTGCCGTCCACCCACAATGAGAATCCTGCATTTAGACAGAATTGTCTTTCTCAGAGTTGACTCAATTTTCATGTGCATTCTAACCCTTAAAACAGAAACCATTCCCGATATTTACACTGGGAGGTTTTGGCGAAGGTTGCCGAGTGAAATTAAACCAAATGCTTCTTTAACAAAGTGCCGAAACTGGGAACTCGGTAACCATGGAAAATTGGTGCAGATGGAAGAAGGATCCTGCTTAATAACTAAAATATCTGGTGGTTTGCGGAAGCTTTATGCAGTGTTTACTTCATAGTGGAAACGAGTGTGTTTAAAAAAAAACCTTATGACTACCTGAAACATATTTATAAATAATACATAAACATTAATTTCCTAGTTGATACACCAATTAAAATCATATATATCATAAATAAATACGTCAGACGATTGGAAAAATCAAGATTTCATCTGGCTAGCAGGACAGGTATTGTAGCTGCAGATCCTGAGAGTTTATGGGAAACATTGAGTTTTCCGGCAACCACAGTAAATATCTGCATCCTGATGATATTCAGTTTAAGTTGTTGAGCCAGAGTTTGAGCTGCAGATATTAGTCTTTTGGTGATTGATGTGGAGAAGCGGTCACGGTGGTGCAGCGGTAGAGTTGCTGCCTTACAGCGAATGCAGCGCCGGAGACCAGGGTTCGATCCCGACTACGTGTGCTGTCTGTACGGAGTTTGTACGTTCTCCCCGTGACCTGCGCGGGATTTCTCCGAGATCTTCAGTTTCCTCCCACACTCTGAAGACGTACAGGTTTGTAGGTTAATTGGCTTGGTAAATGTAAAAATTGTTCCTAGCGGGTGTAGGATGGTGTTAATGTGCGGGGATCGCTGGTCGGCGCAGACCCAGTGGGCCGAAGGGCCTGTTTCCGCGCTGTATCTCTAAACTAAACTAAACTAAGCGTCAGCAGCAGGCCCTGCCGATCAAAATTATACCTTCTGGCTGTAATACACATAACACTGAAACATTTTTTGATTGCTTGTGTGTTTTTTAAAGCAGGAACTGATTTGGTGCTATCAGTAAACCAGACAATGCTTTAGTGTACCACAAAAATAATTGTAGTCCAATTCCTCATCTAAATCATAATTGAAACAATATTTCCAGTCTCTGGTTATAGTGGTGATATGGTGGCTAAATTCCTGATAGTAGCCCTGAGGCTTAGATTAACCTCCAGGGAGGTGAGTTCAAATCCAACTGTAGTAGGTGTGGAATTTAGTTAATTAAATTAAAAAACGGCAAGAGTAATGATGACCACAAAAATGACCAGATTGGCTTAAAAACACATCTGGTTTACTGATTTCTTTCCAAGAAAGAAAATTTGCTATTCTTACCCAGTCTGATCTATGCGGGACTCCAGCCTCCAGCAATGTGGTTGAACTTAATAGACCTCAGAAATGGTTAAGCAAGTCTAACTACAACATTATTGCAGCGGTTCAAAAGGCAGCTCTGGCACCTTCTCAAGCGATGCACAATTAAGGCTGGCTTTGTCAGTGATGCCCAAGATGCAAAAATATTATTAAGAAAAATAAATTGCACAACTAAAGCTTGGTACCATTGCAATAGTACATATTTGATGAGGAGCGGTGTGGCTTGATGACATGAAACCACTTTATTATACTGTCACATTTTTAGAATAAGTTATAATAAGCAATTAAAATGATGAATCATATTGAGATAAGTATGTTGAAGACTTGCTCCATCTTTTAGCTACGCTGCTATTTTGATTTCATAGACATAGCACATGTCTGTGTAGGCAGGACTTACACAGTGAATGTTAGGGCTCTGGGGAGTATTGTGGAGCAGCGCGATCTAGGAGTGCAGGTGCATGGTTCTTGAAGGTGGAGTCGCAAGTACTGTAGATAGGGTGGTCAAAAAGGCGTTTGGCACATTGGCCTTTATCAGTCAGAGTATTGAGTATAGAAGTTGGGAGGTCATGTTTCAGTTGTATAAGATGTTGGGTGAGGTTGTATTTAGAGTGTTGTGTTTAGTTCTGGGCACCACGTTACAGGAAAGATGTTGTCCAGCTGGAAAGTGTACAGAGAAGATTTACAAGGATGTTGCCAGGGCTAGAGGATCTGAGCTATAGGGAGAGACAATAGACAATAGGTGCAGGAGTAGGCCATTCGGCCCTTGATCATGGCTGATCATCCCCAATCAGTACCCCGATCCAGCCTTCTCCCCATATCCCCTGACCGCTATCATTAAGAGCCCTATCTAGCTCTCTCTTGAAAGTATCCAGAGAACCGGCCTCCACCGCCCTCTGAGGCAGAGAATTCCCCAGACTCACAACTCTCTGTGAGAGGTTAGGTAGGCTGGGACTTTATTCCTTGGAACACAAGAGGATGAGGGTTAATCTTATTGAGGTATATAAAATCATGAGAAGAATTGATCAGGTAGATAAACAGAGTCTCTTGGCCAGAGTAGGTGAATCGAAGACCAGAGGACATAGGTTTAAGGTGAAGGGGAAAAGATTTAATTGGAATCTGAGGGGTAACATTTTCACACAAAAGGGTAGTGGGTGTATGGAACAATCTTCCAGTGGAAATAGTTGAGGCAGGGACTATCCCAACATTTAAGAAACAGTTCGACAGGCACCATGGATAGGACAGGTTTGGATGGATATGGACCAAATGTGGGAAGGTGGCTCTAGTGTAGCTGGGACATGTTGGCCGGTGTGGGCAAGTTAGGCCACTGGCCTGTTTCCACACTGTATCACTCTATGACTCATGTATAAACCCATTCTAGTTGATTGTGCTAAAAATAATTCCTGCAATGACATGGTGATGTGAGTTACCATTTAATTTATTTGATGCTATTCCTGTCACCTAGTGCAGGACAACTTATGTTTGTGCAGATATTGTTTTGCAGAGTGTTTCACGATTAAACTATAGGTATACCTACCATTTCCAACTTGAAGTACTTAGACAGGACGTAGCTTTCTTGGACTTCATCTCCTGGAACAGTGTGATTTAAAGTAGCATACTTCATGTTGACTTCTTCTGAAGCTTGAAGTTCCATGCCTCACATGGTCCAGGAACTGTTATTTTTGTATTCTGTATTAGATCTTGTATTCTGAAACTTATACAAAATATTTATCATAGATAGCAACTGGCTCTGTGAAATAATAATGAGAACATTAATACTATTTTAATTCATTACCAGCAGTACACACGAATAAAAGAAGATTTGGAATACGGTAAAGTCTCGTGAAAGGCTTGGTTTTGCAGAGATCGTGGTAGATTAACTTTAGTACAAATAATGGAGGATTCAATGTTGTAATGGTAACAAAATAAAACAATGAATACTTGATTATGTAATTTAAGTTACTGCTGCCTGTCATGGCCACTCATTTGAAATCATTTTATCAGAGGAATGCTTCTGTTTAACCTCATGACATGAAAAACTTGGAGCAGGTGTCGGCCACTCAGCCCCTCAAGCCTGCCTTCATATTCAGTATGAGCATAGCTGATTTGCCCCAGGCCTCATCTCCTCTTCGATCAATGCTCACTTGGTTCACTAATTGTCCGATCGCTATCTTGCCTAAAAGATGTTCAGTAGGATATGAGGTAATACAATCAGTATGTTATAGAAAGAAAACTGAAGAGGGAACATTGCGGTCTGGAATTTGCAAGGCTTTCAGTTTGATTGGAATAGTTTCATCTGTGCCAACTGCAAACATTAATGATTGCAAAGAATTTAACCAAGTTCCCAGCAATGTCCAAATCTGGCACCAATTTACAACTAGTGTACACTTTGGTAAGATTTGCATTCCCATTATAGGAACTGCTCCTCAGACTTTAAAAAACCCTGCATTCACATTGTGTTTTCACAACCCAAGGGAGGTCCTGGTGTGTTCTATCACCAAAGTTGTACTTTTGACTTTCAAGCCGTGATGTAATGTGGGAACCTGGCCTAAATTCCAGAGAACCTCCAGGGAATGGTCTGTTTTAATACTGGCGGAAAAAACTTGTCCAAGATGTCAAAACATTGGGATTTTGTAATTTTTTCAGCGATGTAACAGCATATTTTTTCAATTTGCTGGACATGCGTCAGTTTGATTCTGGCAGTTGCAACCAAGATAGAAAGTTGCTTTAAGTTCAGCTCCAGAACTTGAATACATGGTTTAAACTGACATTTCACGACAAACCTGAGGAAATGCTACATTGCCAGAACAGATGTTAAAATGTAAGTATTTCCAGGTGGATGTTAAATAAAGAACAGAACACCTTCAAACTGTAGAAACTCCTCATAAAATACAAATTAACTAGGTATCATCCCATTGCTATTTGTTTTCAATCTTCTTGTGAGATGTGATAAGGAATTTTAACTGTTCATCTTTTGTGTCCTCATGAGAAAAGGAAAAACTTAAACAAACTGTAGGTGACCAACAAAAAGTTCAATCTTTTTAAAATATAACCATATATTTAGAAAAACTTAGCATGCTAATATCTTATGATTTTGAAGCAACATATAGCCTTGCCACAAAATCATTGTTTCCCATTTTTTCATTAAACTGCCTATTAACTAAACCTTTCCAAGTCAGATTACTGGATTAATTTCATATGTTTCCAAGCTGACAGCAGTATATCTGCTTATGTCCAATTGGAGTAACAAAGAATCATACAAATTTGTGACACCGAAGGCCATTAGGGTTAATATGTCCTGTTACCTGACACATAGAACATAGTACAGCGCAGGAACAAGCCCTTCTGAACATGTCTGTGCCGAACATGATGCCAAATTAAACTAACCTTTTCTGCCTGCTCATCAATTCCCTGCATATCCATGTGGCTATCCATGCCTAGAGAAATGAGTAGAGGAAGATCATGTACTGTAAATGTGACTGCCCAGGAGTGAACAGACATGTTAACTGGGCTAGTTAGTCCCAGCTCAAAGAGTCCACATCCAAATATTGTTTAAGAAGGAATTGCAGATGCGGATTTAAACCGAAGATAGACACAAAAAGCTGGAATAACTCAGCAGGACAGGCAGCATCTCTGGAAAGAAAGAATGGGTGACGTTTTGGGTCGAGACCCTTCTTCACACTGGTTGGGGATAAGGGAAATGAGAGATATAAGATATATTTTTGTGTCTATCCAAATATTGTTTAATGAGTTTAGCGATTCTGCCTCTATCACTCTTTCAGACAGTGAGTTCCAAACTTTAATCTTTAAATTAATTAATTTAATCTACATCTTATCTTTTTGACCATTCTGCTCAGGGAAATGGGTCCTTTACATTAACTCTGTCTAACATTGTACATCTCATTTAGACATTCCCGCAACCTCTGTCCAAAGAAAATAATCCTTACTCATTCAATCTTTTTCAAAGCGACAACTTTCTAAATCTGGAAACATCTTTGTGAACCTCTTCTACATCCTCTCCTGGGCAATCACATTTACATGATCATCCTCCACTCATTTCTCTAAGCATGGATGGGCACATGGATATACAGGGAATGGAGGGACATGGATCACAAGCAGACGGAGAAGATTAGTTTAACTTGATTTCATGTTCAGCACAGATACTGTATATTCAGAAGGCCTGTTTCTGCACTGTAGTATGTTCTATGTGTCAGTTATCAGTCTCTCTGCACTGCAAACTGACAGAAGTGGTTTATAAAATAGCAGTGAAGCTGTTTTGGTACCAATTGATCCTGGTGCTTAAAGTAAAGTCGCCAGGAAAATATTTAAAATGCATCGGTGAGAATATGGATCTGAAGAAGGGTCCCGACCCAGAACATCACCTATCCATGTTCTCCAGAGATGCTGCCTGACCTGCTGAGTTACTGCAGCACTTTGTGTTCTCCCTATATTGCTTATGGCTTCATAATTCAAACTTGTTCTATCCTTATCACACACCTTTTGTCTTTTCATCTCTGGCCTTTGTCCAACCATCTGCATTTCAACTCCGCACTCACCTGCATCCACCTATCACTTATCCACCTATCCTGCCCCTCCAATTTCCCAGCTTTCTCTCGCTCCCCACCCCACAATCAGCCTGAGGAAGGGTTCTGCCCCTGAAACATCACCCTTCCACGGTTTCCAGATATGCTTCCTGACTTACTGAGATACTCCAGCACTTTGTGTCTTTTTTATTTAAAACACAATTCTTGTTTCCGGAAATGTAAGTTTGTACTTCCTGATGTTTCTGGCACATCTCCAATTTACACAAGGTCATGTTTGGTTGTAAATCTTAAGAAAGCAGGAACAATGCTCCCCAGTGTTTGCAGATGGAACAACATAAGTGCAAGTCTGTATGAGCATCTTGTCCTGCATCACAACTGAGCCCATTTTCCTCCCAAGAATGGAACACACCATATGTGAAGGGAGATTTAGGGTGGAAGTATATGCGCTACTTAATTCCCTTTTCAATTTAGCATTGATATCATTTCCATTACATTAGTCTAGGATGTTGAGGTGTTGAGGCTAGTTTCAATTTGAAGTAGGGCAAGATGTCAAGCAAAAGAAATTCAATATCAAAGACTGAATTTGCAGACAAAGGTGTTCCCTGAAATGAGGGTTGGAAACTTGGAAGTCTGCGTGTGGTTCTGAGAAAAGTACACATTGATCCAAATTATATGAACCGCCTGTTTACACTAAAAATAACTTATATAACTTACGATCCAGTGTATATAATTTCTAAACCTAACATTGACAACTCATCGTCTAGATAAAATTGGACAGAAAGAAAATATGCATAAATATGAAATGGTTTAAAAAATATATAATGACGTGATGAGGGGAGGTTGTCTTAAAAAGCTAATTCCAAATAATGGTTTAGAATTTGGATCTTTTTAAATGGAGTGAGTCATGGTTGCCAAGGGCCTCTCATAACCACACCTAGCACCGGGTGTTGAGACCTGGAGACGAGCCCATCACGAACACGAACCTATATTTAGAAACAACAACATCAAAAAAGATGCATTTTCTACACGTTTATGATTTGTGTATTATATATACATATATAAATGCATAGAAAATGATTCAAATATATATAAATGAATGCATATTACATACATATATATACATAGAAGATGCATCAATTTCTGTATATATATATTTGTGTTTGTGTGTATACATATATTTTTTGCATCTAACGTGGTATTTATATAGATACAATACAAAATAAAACGCATTAGATGCAGTGAGCAACGTATTTTAGCAATGCAGCGTTGGTGTGGAAAGCTGCACAACTTGTAAGCAGGGTTGGGGTGGAAAGCTGCACAACTTGTAAGCAGGGTTCGGGTGGAAACCTGCACAAGTTCGCTGCAGATAGACACGAAATGCTGCAGTAACAGCGGGACAGGCAGCATCTCTGGATAGAAGGAAAAGGTGACGTTTCGGGTCGAGACCCTTCTTCAGACTCATGGGAGAGGGAGACACAGAGATAAGGAAGGGTAATGTGTGAAAACGATTACCCTTACCACACATTACCCTTCCTTATCCCTGGGTCTCCCTCGCCCCTGACTCAGACTGACGAAGGGTGTCGACCTGAAACGTCACCCATTCCTTCTCTCCAGAGATGCTGCCTGACCCGCTGACTTACCCCAGCATTATGTCTATCTTCGGTGTAAACCAGCGTCTGCAGTTCCTTCCCACACAAGTGGTCAGCATGGTTGGTGTGGAAAGCTGCACAAGTGGTCAGCAGCAAAGACCGTATCTTTGGTCAGCAGGGTTGGTGTGGAAAGCTGCACAAGTGATCAGCAGGGTTGGTGTGGAAAGCTGCACAAGTGATCAGCAGCAAAGACCGTATCTTTGGTCAGCAGGGTTGGTGTGGAAAGCTGCACAAGTGGTCAGCAGGGTTGGTGTGGAAAGCTGCACAAGTGGTCAGCAGGGTTGGTGTGGAAAGCTGCACAAGTGGTCAGCAGGGTTGGTGTGGAAAGCTGCACAAGTGATCAGCAGCAAAGACCCTATCTTTGGTCAGCAGGGTTGGTGTGGAAAGCTGCACAAGTGGTCAGCAGGGTTGGTGTGGAAAGCTGCACAAGTGGTCAGCAGCAAAGACCCTATCTTTGGTCAGCAGGGTTGGTGTGGAAAGCTACACAAGTGGTTAGCAGCAAAGATCCTATAGGATCTTTGGTTAGCAGGGTGTTGTGGAAGACTTCTTCCCTCTTGCTCCACTGATGGATGGGTTTCGCTCCCCTCAGCGCGTTGCTATCGTCCCGCCCGGACTCCACTCCGATTGCGTGGAATGGCGCTGTTCGTCGGCTCAGAGGACTATAACCCTAACCGTGGACTTGACTCTCACCACATTCTGGAGGAATTGTGAATGAAACGTTTAAAACACCTTGGTTTGAGGATTGTGAATCAAACAGCTGAGATTGAGGAGTAAACGCCGCCCCCCAGCAACCCCTCGCAAACCGCCACCGGATTGGTGCAGGCGTCGTCACGCAACGGCGCGAAGCTGGGTTTCTATTGAACAAGCGGCCCGTCGGTCATCGCGGAGGGGCGGGGATTACCGGAGGCTGCGCTCCTATTGGTGGAGACGGGGCGTGTGGGTGGTCGTTAGGGGGCGGGGCGTGTGGGTGGTCGTTAGGGGGCGGGGCAGGGGAGGGAGGGAGGGAGAAGATGAGAGGCATGTGAAACTTGCTCCACAGGAGAAGTGCAGCGCCAACGTCTGCCCGCACCTCATCTCCAGAGGGGATTGCCTCTCTGCCTCACGCAGGCAGCCCGCTGGCCTTGTTGAAGCCTCGGGTTTTCTCCTTTCGCCCCCGCCCAGCACATCTTCACTGCGGGTGACTGCCCCCCCCCCCACTCCCTCTGCTCCCCCCCCACTCCCTCTGCTCCCCCCCACTCCATCTGCCCCCCCGCTCCCCCCCACTCCCTCTGCTCCCCCCCACTCCATCTGCCCCCCCGCTCCATCTGCTCCCCCCACTCCATCTGCTCCCCCCACTCCCTCTGCTCCCCCCACTACATCTGCTCCCCCCCACTCCATCTGCCCCCCCACTCCCACTGCCCCCCCCCCACTCCCTCTGCTCCCCCACTCCCACTGCCCCCCCCCACTCCATCTGCTCCCCCCCACTGCCCCCCCCACTCCCTCTGCCCCCCCACTCCATCTGCTCCCCCCACTCCCTCTGCTCCCCCGCCACTCCATCTGCCCCCCCCCACTCCATCTGCTCCCCCCACTCTCTCTGTTCCCCCCCCACTCCCTCTGCTCCCCCCCCCCACTCCCTCTGCCCCCCCCCACTCCATCTGCCCCCCCACTCCCACTGCCCCCCCCCCACTCCATCTGCTCCCCCCACTCCATCTGCTCCCCCCCCCACTCCCTCTGCTCCCCCCACTCCCTCTGCGCCCCCGCTCCCTCTGCTCTCCACTTCCCACGCCTCCACTGCCGGCTCCCTGCCCCTCCACTTCCTCCGCCCCCATTCCCCGCTCCCTCTGCCCCCACTACCCGCTTCCACTGCACCCTCTCCCTCTTCCCCCAATCCCCCTGCCCTCATTCCCTCTGCTCCCCGCTTCCTCTTTCCCCACTCCCCGCTCTCTCTGCCTATGTTTGCGGACTCAGCCAGACACACACTCATGAACCCTGGCGCTGCTCGCAGCTGGTGAATAACTTGCAGCGCTTATCATGTCTCTTTCCAAAGGTAAGTTTGAGGCTCTCAGTACTTGATTCTGATTTGTGTTGGAAGGAACTGCAGTTGCTGGTTTAAACCGAAGGTAGACACAAAATGCTGGAGTAACTCAGCGGGGCAGATGCTGCCTGACCCGCTGAGTAATTCCAGCTTTTTGTGTCTATCTTGATTCTGATTTACTCATTATAGAATAACAATTTGCAAATCATGTTTCTTATCCCATTATACTTAATATATCGATTACATTATTTTCCAGTTGCCTTTTACCGTGTTCATCGGTGCAGCTTAAAATGTAATATATGTATGTTGTAAGATGGCATTAATTTTATTTGAATTTTCAGACTATTGCTTCATATGTAATTAATATTTTTCACTCAATTGTGGCCCTAGTGGGTTTGATTGCTCGCTGTTACATAAGATCTGAACGAGGTAATTAATATACAAAGTAGGTTATTAAAGTAAGCATGGAAGGCCTCGTTATCGGGAAACTGTATATGTGCTTTTTAAACTTTAATATCAAAGTTTAATATCAAAGTATTAGGCAACAACAGCTCGATCTGAGAAAGAGCAAATCAATGATAGAATACTGCTTGATCTTGCAACCAGAACATCACCAGCATTGTCTCTAAGGTCGGATGGGAGGAAATGTCTTTTAGTTGGATCATCCTGGAGGCTCCTTGTATCCTGTTGTGACTTGCTTTTTTGTGTTATGTGCTGTCACCATGGCCGTGAGTCACCAGTGAGTGTAATGTTGCTGAGTGGAATTGATGAGTCATGGTCGATGTATGCATGGTGACAGTTACGGAAAGGTGCTCACAAGTTTGAACTCTGATCAAATATGTGATTGGAGGTTGGAATATTTCCTGTGGAATGTTTGGATTGTAGTCGGTAGGTATTTTACCATATGGCTTAAAAAAATAAAAAATAAACATCTCTTGGAAAATTTAAATAAAATAGTCTGCAGATAGAATTGGAAATAAAGTCAGAAAATACTCGAAACACTCAACTGGTCAGGCAGTAACTGTGGAGAAAGAATCAAGAGTTAAGGTTTCATTATGTAGACCCTTTGTCAGAAGTGGAAGATAATCAGAATACGTTAATTCAGGTCGATGAAAGGTCATTAATCTGAAATATTAACTTTGTTTCTCTCCAAAGATACTGTTAGATCTGCTGAATGTTTCAGATTTCCTGCGTTTGCTAATTTTGTTTCCCTTAATTGGGTTTAAATCTTCAATAGATAGACAATGGGTATATTTGCTTGTTTGTCAAACTCAAACCTTCATAGGTTGTTTTTACTTGTTGTTTACTGATTTTTTTTTTACAATTTTACCTCAAATTGTTTTTACTTGTTCAAAAGATGGTTGACAAATTATTTCATAAGTACATTTTGGATAGAACTGTGCAGGATTGAGTATCCCTATCTTGTAGAAACACAAAGTTCAATTTTTGTACTCTGAGAAAGTACTTCTCAGAAAGTAACCATACTCATCACAAGTAACTTTTGGTGAAGATTGTTTTGACCTGAAGTTTTAACTCTGTTTCTCTCACCACCACTTCCAGCTTTTTTTAAATTTAAGTTTCTGTAGTTTTTTGATTTTTCAATTGCCACTGGTTAACCATTTTGGAATTACCAAGGCAGACCACTGGCATCTATAGATGTTGCTGCAGCAGATGACTCTGAAGAGAGACCTTTGCAGATGGTTAGTCTTGCATCCCCTTGTGAGTAGCTACCTCAGTCTGGAGTTGCTAATGGGGCAGTGTTGGAGCGGCAGGGGAAGGAATGTTAGAGTATATGGAGAAGATGCATAAATTCTCTGGCTTGAAGAGTGAAGAAATAAATTTGCTCTAGTGGCGCCAGCACATACAGATCTACTCCTGGTACAATCCAATTTTAGCACATTCTTATCTACAACACAAGAATTGGAATTATAAGAAAACAATTCTTGTTCCTACTCTGCTGTTTATGACAGATGCTTCGGTGCCACTTTGCTGCACTACCATGTCTTTCTCTAATATATAAAAAATGTTTAAATTGTCTTGAATGTACTAATTGACTGAGCCATCACGTTCCTCTCCAGTTCTGAATACCAGACTTGTCACCCGCTGTGTGTTTGTGGGGAATGAGGGAAGTGAGGGGATGGGTGGAATTTCTTCTGGTCTTCTACTCTCTATCCTGAGTAGCAAACTCTCTGCTTTAAGACTGAGATCCTTCCTTCCAGGCAGCTCAGCTGGGGAAACATTACATGCATCAATCTGTTTTGGTTTATTATTGTCATGTGTACCAAGATATAGTGAAAAGCTTCCTTTTCCATGCTATCCAGTCAGATCAGATAATACCATACATAAATACAATCACGTCAAACTCAAGTACAATAGGCAGAGCAAATGGGAAGGTACAGAGTGCAGAATATAGCTCTCCACATTGTTGAACATCAGTTCCATATTCAAAATTCAATGTCTGCAATGTGGTAGAGCTGACTCAGACAGCATCCTTGTTTATGGAAAGACTGTTCAGAAGCCTGCTAACAGTGGGGAAGAAGCTGTTCCTGAGTCTGGTAGTACGCACTTTCAAGCTTCTGTGTCTTTTGTGTCTAACGTGTAGGTGATGTCAATGTTGGGAAGTCTGTGTGATGGACTAGGCGTCACAACTCTCTGCAATTTCTTGCGGTCTTGAGGAGAGCTGCTCCCAAACCAAGCTGTGATGTAACCTGATAGTCTGCTTTCTACGTAGAAACAAGGGACCGCAGATGCTGTTTTTCAAAAATAGACACACAGTGCTGTAATAATTCAACAGATCAGGCAGCATCTCAGGAGAATATGGATAGGTTACATTTCGGATGAGGACCATTCTTCAGAGTTGTGTATGCTCTCTATGGTGCATCTGTAGCACTCTGTAAGAGTTATTGGAGACATGCCTAATTTCCTCAATTTGCTAAGAAAGTAGAGATGTTGGTTTGTCTTCTTGGCTGTCACATCAACATGATTGTTCCATGATAGATCGTTGGTATTAATGCCAATTAACTTGAAGCTCACAACCCTTTCCACTTCGGCTCCATAGATGCTAATTGTTGTATGTACTCCACCTCTGTTCCTGAAGTTGATGAGTATCTCCTTCATCCTGCTGCCATTGAGGGAGAGGTTGTTGTCCTGACACCACATTATTAAGTTCTCTATGACCTTCCTGTTTGTCATTGTTCATGATCGAGCCCAGCACAGTGGCGTCATCAGCAAACGTGTAGCCAAGCTGTGTAAGAATTTGGAATGGTTCAAAAAATCACTTCTCATTCTTGTAAACGCTAGTAGGACTACAAGCTCTTCCTATTTGACAAACCCACGATTCCAATATCTTCATTGTTCTCCCCCTGTCACAAGTAAGTTGCTGCTTGGGTGGGAGGACTAGAGCCTTGCACAATATTCCAGCTGATTTTTTTTAAACCAAAAACGCTATATAATTGGAGATTGGCACCTCTCGTCTTGTCCAAAGTACTGTTTATTTTCCTAATCTTTTTCTGAATCAGTCTTTGAACACCAACATTTTTTGCCTTTATTTAAACAATACTTTGTTTTTCTACTTTTGGATAGCCTCACATTGAACACCTATGCCATTCACCTAGCTTATCTGCCTCTCCTTTTAGCCTATCTGCATCCTCCTCACAGCCTGGACAGCCACCTAATTATGTCGCCAGCAGATTTGGATTTATAACACATGATACCAAAGGGTTGATACAGGTTGTGAACAGTTACGGCTCCATCACCGATCAATGTGAAACTCCATTAGTCATAGCCTCCCAAACTAAAAATGACCCATTTATTCAATACTATTTTCTATCCATTAATTAGTTCTCAGGCCACACTGGCAGGTAACACTGTGCACTCTAGTTAAACACAAAGTGCCAGAGTAACTCGGTGGGTCAGGCAGAATCTCTGGAAGACATGGATAGACCAACTTTCCAAGCCGTACCCATTATACTTTGTCCTCGCCCCTCAATTGCTTCTCTTTTGACTCCTCTCTCTTTAAAAACTCCATTATACAGTGCACTCTACTTATGTTTAATAATGTCTTGTGTGTCATTAAAGGCTATCTGAAAAACTCAATACTCCACACCAAGAGGATCTTTTCTGGTTTGGACCTGACCAAGAAAAATGCACCAGATTAAAATTGAATCATCTTCCATAAATCTTAGTCCTGCCCAATTCTAGCATCCTATTCAGTGCCCTATTATCACATAATAACAAATAAAAATGTGTCGTCCGCCACTGTTGTCAGGCTAAATGACCTGTATATCCCCGTTTTCTCTCCCCCCCAGTAAGATTACATTTACTATCTGTGGTAAACATTCTTTGGTATTTAGAATTTTGGAAGGTATATCCACAAAATCGTTTGTCACCTCTTTCAACCCCCTAGAAGTTGTATCACCAAGTGCTGTGGATACATTGACTTTCAATCTCAATAATTTCTACATTGCAAATTTACCAGTGCTATAATTCCTCATTTACACAAGCCTGTTGTCCACTTTCCACGTGGTTTAATGTGTTTTCTTCCTAGAACACACACAATTATTTCCTCAACTTTTCTGCCTTTTCCTTATGTTTCCGTTGGTTGTGTTTGGTGGGCTAAACCATTTCTGAGGATGTCTAACAGTCAACTACATTCAGGCTGTGGCTTGAAATCTCACATGGAGCTGAGTTGATTAAGATGTTAGGTAGGTTGCTCCAATTGCTGCCTGGTAGTTTGGGATCATGGAGTCTATGGTGTCCATCCTCTGTTGGGTAGCTCCTATTTTTACAATTTTTCATAGCGTTTATTATCATTCCTGCTCTGCTTTCTTCTCCACTTAATTCTTGTTACTTGTATTAATTGCTATCCAGATCAAGCGTCCAACCATCCTTCATCTTTAAGGAACTGCAATTTATCATTGCTCTAAATTCCTTTCCCTACACTTCCAGTTGATCATGTTTCTATAAGACATAGGAGCAGAATTAGGCCATTTGGTGCATCGAGTCCACTGTGTTTCCTGACACCTGATGTCTAAACAGCATCCCTCCAACACCTTTCTATCATACGTTATTCATTCAACTTTGTGCGCGATTGAATATCGTGGCCGGGTATCAGGCACAAAACTGGTGCAGACACTTTGCAGTGTTGTTTCAACATGCCATTTTGGTCGCCAAAGAACTTTATACCCAAGTCATTGTTGTGTTCAAAGATGAGAAGATTAAGTTCTATTCTAGACGCCCGAGTGCATAATCCACACTGGACTCTGGTGCATTTTGCCAGCACCTTGTTGCAGGATGCCAGATTGACAATCTGGATTATCTTTACGTGTGCATGGAGGCTGCAAACTTTGGCAGTATTATTCTGACCATACTCTGGTGTTTGACTCTTCATGGAGTTCAGAGGCAGAGCAGCAACTTCCTGTAATTTCCAAGTAGTTATTCTTAGAAATCTGACTGCCAGACCTGTGTTAGGTTAAATCTGGGGCAGGTTCAAAAACTCTATTGGAGTGTGGCAGGTTCAATATGACAGTTTACAATTTTTGAATTGAGTTAATTTAAGTGTATTTAATTTAAATTCAGGAACTTAAAACATTTAAATATATTTATCTATTAAATGTTAATATTTTTTATTGCACTCTAATACCTAAATATTATAAGTTTTGATGTTTGCAAATAATGGAAACGATTCTCAGGCATTTAATTCCAATATTTTTCAGTCAGCCAGTTTAGGAATGTGGATTTACCAGGTATTGAAGCTCTGTTGTGAGTGGGTCTTGTTATTTTTGATCAATAAGTGGTAAGACCCATGGAGCTCAGCAATTAACAGACTGTTTTGTGGGACTGATCCTCAACCCAAGCTTTCATAGAGAGAGTAGCACAGTTGCTTGCTGCTCACAGAGATAGGCAAACAATACACAGGCCAGAATAGAATGGGAAAATGTTGGGAATATTTGGCAGGTCAAGTTGCATCTGTGGGAGGAGAAACACAGTTAACGTTTCAGTTCAACCTGAGCCTTAAACTCTATTTCTTTCCCCATTGTCAAGGTCAGATCTGCTGAATATTTTCAGCATTATTTTTTGTTTCTATTTTAGATTTTCAGCATCTGCAATTTGTTCTTTGATTTCCAACACTTGGGTCAGATATTACACACCACAGAAGGGTAATTGTCAGAGTTGCCATCTTATGGAAGCATGTTGTTCATAGGATCTGTTTGTCCTGATAAGAAGATGTAAAAGATCAAAAATCGTTACCATAGGAAAAGAGCAGGGGAATGTGTCCCGATATACAAGCAAATATTTATCTCTCAACTTCCATCGCTTAGAAAAAAAAACGAATTGATCTGGTAATTACTATGGTTCTGTATGTGAGAGTTGCCATTGCATCAAATGATTGCCATTTCTTTCAGCCTTGCATTCATGACTCCACCAACATAGTGACATTAGCTGCCAAGTGCATTATAATATGCTTGAGCTGCAGCAAATCCCAACATTTTCTTGTCATGCATTATAGTCAAGCAGCATGTTAGCAATTCAAGCGCCTTGCATTGCTGCTCTGACAAAGATTAGATAATTGAGCAAAAACCAGTGAGGGAAGCAATATGTTATCTATATGGCTGAATACTACAGGGACTGAACCATTGAAAAGGACTTTAATTTTACTGACACACCCAATAGACTGCTTGTGAAACTGCCATCTGCTCCATCTTCCTGTATTGTTGATTGCAGCTATAATGGGTACATAGGGTTGCTTCACTGCTTAAGAGGCAAACATTTAAACTTTCTTTCCTGACTATGTTATTCTTGGTTTTTAGCACTTGTGTTGCCAGGTAACACAACACAGCTTACAATTTCTATTGATTAAAAGCTCTTTGCAGCTCCTGGTAATTTGAGACTTGCATCTTACACCTCCTGAGTATACAATTAAATAGGAATGATTTAAAACACCATGGTTATAGATAGCTGTAATAATAATCATGACACCAAAGTTCAATTGCTTGAACGAACTAAGTCTGCTTGGAAATATTGCAAATAATATTAATCCAAAACATTTTACTCCCTCTTTTTCTAATATTACCAGGACTTTGCTTGTTGTTACAGAGCAAGGAGGAGGAGACTGAACAGCAATGAATCACTGTAACCAAGCAGTATCACAAACCTATAGAGCAAGTCACAAATCTACCAAGTGAGGAAGAGCTGAACTGATCCAATTCTGAATGTCTAAAGGACTTCAGATAAACAGAAACACAGGCAGTATTAGAAATGCTTATCAGTTCAATCATCATCTGTACAGTGGGAAACAGAAATAACATTTCAGACTTATGACTTTCATTGATGCAAGATCATTAGCCTGAAGCATTGCATCTGTTTCTCCCTCCATTAATGATGTCTCATCACCCACATATCTCCTGCAATTTGTTTTACATTTAGATTTCCTGATTTGTTTTAATGCTTTTTGGAGTTCATGTTGTCTGGACATTCTCAAGTATACTGTCCACATTACTGAGCAATTATGGTGAATTTTTAGCATACAATCACAGATTAGTGAAGAAGAAGATAATTTGACCCACCATCTGCATTAATTCCTTTGAAATTCATTTCAGTTAGTTTTCAAGTCTTGTATCTATTTATGACAGGTACATTAAAAGGAAATGTTTAGAGGGATTTGAACCAAACACAGTCAAATGGGACTAACTCAGCATGACAATGTGGTTAGCATGGACTTCATTAAAATATTTTTGATGAGGCCAGAAAATCAAAAAGGCTAATGGATTGCTGGCATTTTCTTTCAGTGTAGGAGTTATGCTACAAGCACAAAAACTCTGGTTAGACTGGATCCTGAATACTGTCGCCTCTTCTGGACTGCACACCTTAGGAAGGATACATTGACCTTGAAGGGAGCAACACAGCAACTTATCGGAAATATAACTATTCCATGAATTGTAATGCAAGGAAAGGCAATAAAAGTAATTATTTTCCAAGGAATTTAGATTCTTTGATGTAATTAAGCGAAGGAAAAGGATAGATGGAGGGAAACGCTCTACTAGTTAGAGTAGAGCGTTTCCGGATCATTTCTGGATCATTGGGACCTCTTTTGTGGAAGGTTCGACCTGTACAAAAAGGATGGATTGCACTTGAACCTGAGGGGGACCGATATCCTGGCGGGGAGATCTGCAAGGGCTACTGGGGAGACTTTAAACTAGAATGGTTGGGGGGAGGGACTCAAATAGAGAATGCTATTAGACAGTGTGTGAGGCAGGAGGCAGAGAAGGAAAGCACTCAGACCCAACATGTAGGGGGGAAAGAAGAAAACGATAATAAACAGAGAATAAGAGGTGGTGGGGTTCTTAAATGGGTGAGCAGAGAAACAGAGGGGTGTAAAATGCGGGCGGAAGCAATAGGTAGCAAGGTGAAAAGTAAAAGTGGCAGGCAGACAAATCCAGGGCAAAAATCAAAAAGAGCCACTTTTCAACATAATTGTATAAGGGGTAAGAGCGTTGTAAAAACAAGCCTGAAGGCTTTGTGTCTCAATGCAAGGAGCATTCATAATAAGGTGGATGAGTTGAACGTGCAGATAGCAATTAATGATTATGATATAGTTGGGATCACGGAGACATGGCTCCAGGGTGACCAAGGCTGGGAGCTGAACATCCAGGGATATTCAATATTCAGGAGGGATAGAGAGAAAGGAAAAGGAGGTGGGGTAGCGTTGCTGGTTAGAGAGGAGATTAACGCAGTGGAAAGGAAGGACATTAGCTTGGAGGATGTGGAATCGGTATGGGTAGAGCAGCGAAACACTAAGGGGCAGAAAACGCTGGTGGGTGTTGTGTACAGGCCACCTAGCAGTAGTAGTGAAGTTGGGGATGGCATCAAACAGGAAATTAGAAATGCGTGCAACAAAGGCAAAACAGTTATAATGGGTGACTTCAATCTACATATAGATTGGGTGAATCAAATTGGCAGGGGTGCTGAGGAAGAGGATTTCTTGGAATGTATGCGGGATAGTTATCTAAACCAACATGTAGAGGAACCAACGAGAGAGCAGGCTATTCTAGACTGGGTATTGAGTAATGAGGAAGGGTTAGTCAGCAGTCTTGTTGTGCGTGCCCTCTTGGGCAAGAGTGACCATAATATGGTTGAGTTCTTCATTAGGATGGAGAGTGACATTGTTAATTCAGTAACAACGGTTCTGAACTTAAAGAAAGGTAACTTTGAGGGTATGAGACGTGAATTGGCCAAGATTGACTGGAAATTAGTTCTAAAAGGGTTGACGGTGGATATGCAATGGAAGGCATTTAAAGACTGCATGGATGAACTACAAAAATTGTTCATCCCAGTTTGGCAAAAGAATAAATCAGGGAAGGTAGTGCATCCGTGGATAACAAGGGAAATCAGGGATAGTATCAAAGCAAAAGATGATGCATACAAATTAGCCAGAAAAAGCAGCATACCAGAGGACTGGGAGAAATTCAGAGACCAGCAGAGGAGGACAAAGGGCTTAATTAGGAAAGGGAAAATAGATTATGAAAGGAAACTGGCAGGGAACATAAAAACTGACTGCAAAAGTTTTTATAGATATGTGAAGAGAAAGAGATTAGTTAAAACAAATGTAGGTCCCTTGCAGTCAGAAACAGGTGAATTGATCATGGGGAACAAGGATATGGCGGACCAATTGAATAACTACTTTGGTTCCGTCTTCACTAAGGAAGACATAAATAATCTGCCGGAAATAGCAGGGGGCCGCGGGTCAAAGGAGATGGAGGAACTGAGTGAAATCCAGGTTAGTCGGGAAGTGGTGTTGGGTAAATTGAATGGATTAAAGGCCGATAAATCACCAGGGCCAGATAGGCTGCATCCCAGAGTACTTAAGGAAGTAGCTCCAGAAATAGTGGATGCATTAGTGATAATTTTTCAAAACTCTTTAGATTCTGGAGTAGTTCCTGAGGATTGGAGGGTAGCAAACGTAACCCCACTTTTTAAGAAGGGAGGGAGAGAGAAAACGGGGAATTACAGACCAGATAATCTAACATCGGTAGTGGGGAAACTGCTAGAGTCACTTATTAAAGATGGGATAGCAGCACATTTGGAAAGTGGTGAAATCATTGGACAAAGTCAGCATGGATATACGAAAGGTAAATCATGTCTGACGAATCTTATAGAATTTTTCGAGGATGTAACTAGTAGAGTGGATAGGGGAGAACCAGTGGATGTGTTGTATCTGGACTTTCAGAAGGCTTTCGACAAGGTACCACATAAGAGATTAGTATACAAACTTAAAGCACACGGTATTGGGGGTTCAGTATTGATGTGGATAGAGAACTGGCTGGCAAACAGGAAGCAAAGAGTAGGAGTAAACGGGTCCTTTTCACAATGGCAGGCAGTGACTAGTGGGGTACCGCAAGGCTCAGTGCTGGGACCCCAGCTATTTACAATTTATATTAATGAACTGGATGAGGGAATTGAAGGCAACATCTCCAAGTTTGCGGATGACACTAAGCTGGGGGGGCAGTGTTAGCTGTGAGGAGGATGCTAGGAGACTGCAAGGTGACTTGGATAGGCTGGGTGAGTGGGCAAATGTTTGGCAGATGCAGTATAATGTGGATAAATGTGAGGTTATCCACTTTGGTGGCAAAAACAGGTAAGCAGACTATTATCTAAATGGTGGCCGATTAGGAAATGGGGAGATGCAGCGAGACCTGGGTGTCATGGTACACCAGTCATTGAAAGTAGGCATGCAGGTGCAGCAGGCAGTGAAGAAAGCGAATGGTATGTTAGCTTTCATAGCAAAAGGATTTGAGTATAGGAGCAGGGAGGTTCTACTGCAGTTGTACAGGGTCTTGGTGAGACCACACCTGGAGTATTGCGTACAGTTTTGGTCTCCAAATCTGAGGAAGGACATTATAGCCATAGAGGGAGTGCAGAGAAGGTTCACCAGACTGATTCCTGGGATGTCAGGACTTTCATATGAAGAAAGACTGGATAGACTTGGCTTATACTCGCTAGAATTTAGGAGATTGAGAGGGGATCTTATAGAAACGTACAAAATTCTTATGGGGTTGGACAGGCTAGATGCAGGAAGATTGTTCCCAATGTTGGGGAAGTCCAGGACAAGGGGTCACAGCTTAAGGATAAGGGGGAAATCCTTTAAGACCGAGATGAGGAAAAACGTTTTCACACAGAGAGTGGTGAATCTCTGGAACTCTCTGCCACAGAGGGTAGTTGAGGCCAGTTCATTGGCTATATTTAAGAGGGAGTTAGATGTGGCCCTTGTGGCTAAGGGGATCAGGGGGTATGGAGAGAAGGCAGGTACGGGATACTGAGTTGGATGATCAGCCATGATCATATTGAATGGCGGTGCAGGCTCGAAGGGCCGAATGGCCTACTCCTGCACCTATTTTCTATGTTTCTATGTTTCTATGAGATGGTCTGAAAAAAACTAGTTGGGCCATCCAGTCAAGAACTGTTGATGGATGTTAACAAAATAAGGTAGATATTTGGAATTCTTCAAGTGATAAATCTGGGTTCAATGCAATTCTATCGGTTCCTGCTAAAATCCGTTAATACGAGTCAAAATATTAAAGAGTGTACGGAAGCTGAAAAGATAGATGTATTGAGTCATGTCATTGTTTAGCCATTATTTATTGGATGGTGGAATCGGCTTGTGAGTTTATGCCCTGTGGTGAACTTTCACTTTGAATACATTAATTACAGATGTTAATTTAATAAAAAACAACAGAAAGTGGGGAAGGTAGCAGGATGTATTCAATTTTCTTTGTCTGGTAATGTGAGAATGGGGCCACTTGGCCCATTACTCAACAAATGAAATCAGCTTGTTTTTGGATAACCTGGAATGAAATTGGTAGATAAGATGAGTTATATTTACGACATTCTCCCTAACAGTATTTGCAATAGATGAATTTTAACTTTCGTGTTCAAGTAATTTACATTTGCGTGCATTAAGTATTTTTAAAGTTCTTTTTATTTTCCGTTTCTTTCAAAGTCTGTCCTTCGATGAAATATAGGCCTTGCATACAAAGATAGATAACTCTTATTTGTTTTTAGAGTGTAGGAAAGAATGGTTTGTGACTTTGTTGGCTTGCTCATTGATTCATGTATATTCATATCTTAAAATTAGAAACAAATTTAATTTGAAACCAACTGATTTTCTCCCTTTTTTTTGTTTAATATCCACTTTTGAGCGATTGATTTAAATGTGTGTCTTTCTAGTATTTATTTTAGATAGCATTCTCTGTCGGATTTTGAGGAGTGGGGCTGTAACCTCTATGAGAGACATTTAAAAGTAGTATCAATAGTTGAATGATTCTAAACATATGGAAGAAGTGGGATTAAATGGCTATGATTGTAAAATATCTCTTTAAAGCCTATATATTTGACAAAGCTTTTGGTCATCTAACTTATCCTCATGTGACTTAGGATGTTTCTGCTTTGTTAAAGATCTTTCTTGGTATGATGTGGAATCTTAGAACATAGAACAGTAGAGCACAGGAACAGGCCTTTCAGCCCACAATGCCGACAAGATATCATACCAGTTTCTGCACCTGCATATAATCCATTTCCCTCCATTACCTGCATATTGATGTGCCTATCCAAAAGCCTCTTAAATGTTCATATCGTATCTGCCTCCACCACCACACCTGATAGCACATTCAAGGCACCCACCCTGACCTATGTAAAGACAAAAAAAAAAATGCCCCACGCATCTTTGGCTGCTGTTCCAGGTGAAAGGAAAAAAGTAGAAAGTGTCTTAGCACATATGCAAAAGAAGATAATACAAATGGCAATAATAATGTCTAGAAACAAAATTGCGATGAAAGATCAATCTTGACTGAAATCCACTGTTCTTTGCATATTATCATAAAGGAATGTTTTGTGTAACTGAGAGTGAACATGATCACAGTTTAATAGTTCAGATACAGGACATTACCTCGAACTGTGCAACAAGTACTCAGTCATGCAGTTTTACAACTGTGTGGATCATGTATCAAAATTCTGAAGTAGGACTTGATCCAACAAGTTTCTGCTTTAGAGGTGAGTGGGCTACTACCTGAACTGTGGTGAAAGTAGTTGGTTCTATCCCATTGCTTTGTAACAAGATCTCCATTCAACACACAAGTTTTGACTTTAATGGTAAACATGTGCTCATTAGATATAGAATACTTAAGTCTTTGGTGTGAGAAACTGGTGAGGTTTGCAATAACTATTACACTGTTCAGTGGCTGATTAGACAATGAAGCTAGGCTTTGAGTGTTGGTGAACTGTGTTAAGTTGAAAGCTGATACAGAAATGATAATTTGAATAATTTTGTTTTCCCTACAAACCTAGCCGTGCATTTTATATTTATTTTATTTGAATAAACGAGGACAGTTTGTTTTCCTAGTAAATGTGCATTACCATGGGATTAATTCAGAGGCCCATAGCGCAATACTGTGAGATACCATATCTTCAGTCCAAATGTTTTCATTGTGGGGGGTGTGGTGGTGGTGGTGGTGTTCTGTGATCAAGTGGCATAGAATTCCATGTAGAAACTGTAAGCTGCAACCTTTGTTCTTGGTTGTGAGTATTCCTAAATGGATGGGCAGTCTGCAAGGACTGCAGATGATTGGGAGTGTTTCTAATGCACTCCCGCACACCTTCAGATTCAGAGACAGTTTCTTTCCAGCTGTTATCGGGCAACTGAACTATCCTACCAACAACTAGAGAGCAGTCCTGTGCTACAATCTATATCATTGGAGACCCTCAGACTATCTTCGATTGGACTTTACTGGTCTTTACCTTGCACGAAACGTTATTCACGTTATTCCCTTTCATGTGTTTGTACACTGCGGATGGCTCGATTGTAATCATGTATTGTCTTTCCGCTGACTGGTTAGCATACAACAAAATATTTTCACTGTACCTCGGTAATGTGACAATAAGCTAAACTAAACAAATGGGCACCCTAATGAGTGCAGTAGTGGAGTTCAAATGAGTTTTGATTAAAAACATCAGAATGTGAGCAGGAATGAGCCATGAGCTCCCTTCAGCTTTTCTGTCATTCAGTACAATTGCATACATCAGATCTTACCTTCAACTACTTTTCTGCCTACTTTCCTTTATTCCCTGAGAACCAAAAAATCTGTATATCTCAGCCTTGAATATTTTCAATAACTTTGCCTCCACAGCTCTGTGGATATTAACTTCCAAAGATTCTAACTGAGAGAAGAAATTACCTTTCATCTGTGTCTGAAAGGAAAGCGATGGCCTGATGTTCTAGCTTTCCCCCACAAGGGGAAACATCCCCATAGCAGCTGTTAAGCTTCCTCAGAAACTTGCATGTTTAACGAAATTTATTTCTTGTTCTTCTAATTCAAATGACCATAGCGCTGGTTCCCAACCTCCGGCTGCAGCCCAAAATTGGGTGATGAAGGATTGACATGTGAGGGGATCCAAAATATGTGTTTTAAATCATGCAAAATTCTGGCGAAAGTCCTCAACACGTTTGATGCACTGCCTTGCAGCTGCTGTGCATGTTTCAGCATGCAAGGGAGAGGCGGGTAGACCAGGAGGCGCATTCGATGTCATCACAATATTAATTGAGTCTACGAGTGACTTAACTGATTGCATCCATGTGTTTCTAAGACAATGGACAGAATTATTTCCCCTTGGAAAACATTCAACTCGGTTAGAGCTCAGAATTGCCCACTTCCTTGTTTTTGTATTTGTTTTTTGAAAATTTAGGGAGAAAAAAGCCTGCCATGTGTCTAAATATTGGACTTTCATGCAGGCAGGTATTTTTTATGCGATGTTTTTGGCTTCCAAGGGATAGAAATTAAATTGGGTAAAACCAAAATGCTTATTTGATACTTTAATGTTATGTTCATCAACTTAATTTAGAATTTTATTTTGAACTTTAATTTGTTTTTCAATGATTATATTTGATTTTCATTTAACATTTAAATGTTGTGATCAATAGGCTGCAGAACCAAACTAAAATGTTTTGAGAGCCCGATTCATCTTGACAGAATATTCTGTTCATTTGCCGTGCTGCCTTAAAATAAGGGCCACAAATTCAAATGTTTGATCAATTTTCAACCTTGGATGAAAAGATTGGGAGCCACTGGAGTATAGGCTCAACTTGCCAAATCTTTCCTTGTAACGCAACCCATTCATCCCAAGAATCGGTACAGGGAAACCTTTCTGAACTCTCCAATGCAAGGATATCCTTACTTAAATATGGAGATTACAATTGTATGCAATAGTCCAGCTGTGGTCTCTCAAATATCTTGTGTAGTTCTCTCCACTTTTTATACTCCAAATTTCTTTAGCATAGGCCATTCCATTTTCCCAATTACTTGCGAAACCTGTGTGCTAGCTTGTGTTTCATCTACGCCAATATCCTTTCCATGACAACATTCTGGTCTGTCTCTGTCTATAATAGCCATTATTTGGCATTGCCTCCTACCAAAATGGAAAATGTCACATTTCCCCACGATATACATGACTGCAAAATTTTGCCAATTTGCTTAACCTATCCGTACCTCTTTGGAAACATTGCACCTTCCTCACCATTTGCTTTCCCATATCTTTGCGTATGAATTAGGATGTAATGGGATCTGTTCCTTTCATTTACTTATAGCTGAGGCCCCAACATTGATCCCTCTGGCATCCCATTAATTATAACATTTCATATTAAGTCACACTTTCTATTTGTTAGCCAATATCTGTCCCTGCTTGTACATTACCAGGAGTTACATGTCACCTTCTCTAAAAGTCTTATGGAAGTCCAAATACAATATATTTGCAGGTTACTCTTTATCCATTCTGCCAATTATATCCTCCATTTTTTTAAAAAATAATAAAAAAAAATAAAACTGGTTAGTTTTTTCCTTGTTTTATGATTACTCAATGCCTCCTGCTATTCCCCTGATGATGGATTCCAGATAGACACAAAATGCTGGAGTAACTCAGCGGGATAGGTAGCATCTCTGGAGAGGAATAGGTGACTTTTCGGGTCGAGACCTTTCTTCAGAGATGCTGCCTGTCCTGCTGTGTTACTCCAGCATTTTATGTCTATCTTCGGTTTAAGCCAGCATCTGGAGTTCATTCCTACACATGAGTTTTGGAAGATCAGAACTAATGCACACATTTTCACTAAGACGCGAGGATGCAGAACACTATGTCCCAGGAAGTTGTTGGCCTTCAGTCCAATTCAAAATTGCATTTGCAACTTATTGGGTATTGTATGTTTTTCCATGCAAGAATGTGCGATGTACTTCCGTCCAAGGTTGGATTTGGAAATAGTTGGTAGCCAGAAGTTCCAAATTTACCTGGGGGTGTACCAGACGTCTGCACTTTTTGTTTTGGGGTGATCGTTTGGATCTAAATTACGATTGTGACATGTCTGTCAGCATATTAAAGTTCATGAGAACAGGATGACTTGGGAAATTACAATTTCTGCACACTAATAAATGCAGGCTGGAGTGCACGTCCTTCATCTGCAAAACCATGGTACAATGTGGTTAATGTTATACATTTATTTTTAATGTAATTGAAGCTCATGTCATTTTGGGAAAATTTTACAATTTAACCAGGAGCTCGTTTGAACTATTGCAATGAAACTTGGATTTGGAAGTGAAAAATATTAATGTGAAATAAAATCATAGTGAAGTGCTGAAAATGCGTGAGGAGTAATTTATTAATATTCCAATGGGGGTGTTCCCAGAACAATTTGAAAGAAGGCACTGCCCCAAAAGTTTGATGGTTATGTCTTATTGGTCAACCTGTGCATGTCTGGCATTTATTCTTTTTGATTTCCTGTTAAGACAAACACTGTTCAAGCCAAGACAAGGCATTTGTTCTCCCCTATTAAGGTGTAAGGATTCAGTTGTCTTAAGTCATTATTGCATAGGCTGAAAATAATTTTTTACCTTTGGTTGTTGGAACATTTATTTCAATATTTATATTGAATATATATTCTAATATTAAAATATTCTAATTATTAGAATAAATTAACTTTACTGTGCTACTCTAAATATCATTGGTAAATATCGAGTTTAACTACATCATTATTGACTAGAAGATCTCTAGCTAGATTCCAAGACTACTGTGAGTTAGTCTTGCAAAGGTGACTGAAGGAATAATGAGCCAACCTCCTTATCTTTGAGCTGGGAAGGAAAGTTTTGCAGGGTTCCTGTTGTGTGGATAGTGGATGAAAATAGGATTGTTCTACCCTGAGGGTGAGTAGATGGATTAATGAATGATGCCAGAAAAGACATCTTCAACAGGGGATGGACAAAGTGCCTTCAACACAGACAATAAATTACTTAATAGAAGCCCTTAATTGCTGAGAATGAATGGTGTGCTGAGTTTGTGTAGGGTTGGGTGGTGGGGTGTCAGTCCAGTTTTGTGCAGAGGTGTAACTGGGTAGAGCGAGATAGATGATGCCCAAATAATTTCTGCAGTAAGCGGCAGGAGAATGCAGAATAATTTTAAAAAAATCTTAAAACATGGCTGGATAAAAAATCCTGTACATTGAGAATTCACTAGATGGATGACATAGCGGGGTGCCAGCATTTCTTTTGTGTCGTCTTGAGCCCCTTCCTGCAAACTTTAATTGTACCTGAGGCCCAAGGCTGACATGCAGAACAATAGCCACTGTTTTTTTGGGAACAAATTGTCTTGCCCAGTATTTGGGTCGGAGATTGGATTCAGGAGTTGGTGAAGTTGTGCAGATGGAGCCTGTGTTTTGCCTTGGGCACAAAGATTGAAGTCAGTGGTTTGCAATCAAACTTTTGGTTGGGTTTAAGGATCAGGGAGGGGATGAGGTAAATGCCAGTGAGTGTTGCTTGTTTTGGAAATCAAGATCATCCACATTCAGAGTTCACAAGTTATGGACAGAGGTTAGTTCGGGCCTGTGGCTCAGATCATGGAGTCTGGAGATGGAAGATTGGGATGTAGGGCAGGTTATGGAGGGTGTTGCAATGCAGATATGAGTGAGTGCAGAATGATTTAAAAGTAAGAATAGAGTTCAGTTCGAAGACCCAGTTGTTGTCTTGAATACCAAGTGATTCTTGTCACTGGGATAGTTTGTTTCAAGCTCCCCTACAATGCATAGAGGAGTTTCATACAAGTTATAACATTACCCCTTGTGCCCGTGAAGCAAGCGTCGTATCAGCCACACAAAGCTAACGTGAAAAATCCAATTTAATTACTGGAGTGGCACAAAACAGCCTTGGAACATTAGTTATCACTCACAGCCTGGTTGTTGATTAGTTTCCAACCGGATCTGGCAGTGTCATGGGTTAGGATGGCTTTGGGGGGGGGGATTAAAGAAGGTTGGGGCTTGGATTAAGCTGAACTGGCACTATAAATATCAATGTTCATAGAGAGTCATAGAAAGAGACTGTACAGAAACAGGTTCTTGTTATGTTAAACACATTAATCCCAGTTTTTATTCTCTTCGCGTTGCCATTAATTACTTCCAGATTCTACTATTCACTTACACACTAGGGGACAATTTACAACGGCTCATTAATCTACCAAGTAACACTTCTTTGGTACGTGGGAGGAAATTGGAGCACCCAGGAAAAACCTGCCTGGTCACAGAGAACGTGCAAACTCCATACAGACAGTAGCAGGGCTCAGGATTGAAAGTGAGTCACTAGCGTTGCAAGCCAGCAGCTCTATTAGTTGTGCCACTGGTAATATGATAATATAAATACTCCCTGAATTTTTAGTGGTAGCTTTCAAAATTGATTTGCTGGACCAAATACCTCCATGTAGAGCTGCTGCAGTGGCAGCAGCCGGGCTAGTACAGGAAGTGTGAGCGTGTTGTGAAACAACAAAAGGAGGAACTTGCATTTAGGTAGTGTCTTTCATGTGCTATGCCTCTCGAATGTGTCCAGATGTGGTGACCATCTTCTGAGGTTAATGGTGCATCACTTGGATTGGGTTAATTTTGCTTCATTTTCATACATTTGCTAGAAAGGTTTGTACCATAATTATTGAAAAAAAGCTGTAAACCATAACCACTTGTATGGCATCTGATCATGTCACTGAAGTACCTTAAATGTGTAACTTAACAAATTGAAGCAGTCAGTCTGCAAAATAAGCCATGAAATGAATTATCAATTTTTACTGATATTGTTTATGGTAAGTGGTAGAATATTGAGCTGGATCTCAAAATAACTCCCTAATTGGTTGCAATTTGTGGGAAAAGATCTTTAATGTTTCACAGAACAGTTCAACATGCAAAATCCTGTTTTATCAGCATTTCCAACAGTGTTAAACAAGTAATCATTTTCTAATACTTCATTAGATGAATGCTTACTAACGCTTGTCAGTGCTGAAAAGTAGATGCATGGTTAGGGTGTACACTCCTTGTTATTGATCTTGTTGCCTCAAATTACTTTAGTTAACTGAGCTGTGTTGATTGCTGTTTTAAAGGCTTTGGGTTAAGTTGTGGTCAGAAAATCTTACTTGCTAGAAAGATGGTTGAAATGTAAGTTCTTGAGATGCGATCTATCATCTGAAGCTTTGTGACACTTCCAATTGATTAGCTTGTCAAATCAAAAGGCAGATCTTTATATTTTACTTGGTGCAGAACAATTATTCTGAAATTAATACTTTGGGAAAATGTAATCAGTGTCAAATTATGTAAAAATAAACCCGTTAAGCAGGTGACATTAACCCTTTGCTGAAATGTAAATACACATACCTGAAGAACTGCACAATTTTACCACTCTTTTTTCCATCCACAATTTGTTAGTATATACATATTAAGATATTAGTAGCAGATGCCTGCAGAGCCTGAGACAAATCTAAATTAATTTGCAAGTGGTTGGAATTCTTTATATGGGGTGGGGGGTGGGGTGAGCTGATGTTAAAATCAACCTGCATATCAGAAAATATGTTGACTAGTACAGTTGGTATGCAGGCTTGGACCTGTGCCAAGATAATGATCTTGGGACTTGCCATGTCTTCCAAGGCAGGGATATTCAAGCAGGTTCAGGCTAATCCTTCTGCAAAAGATAGTGAGCCACTCGTAAGCTTCAAAATAAGTCTGGAGAAAAACTAAGCTGAAAATTGTGATGATATCTGCTCGCGCCCTATACTTTCTCTGTGCAGATTGAGGACTATCCACTGATCGTGCTCTCACTGTACTTGTACTATGGTGTTGCTATTGCAATGGTTATTTGTTTCTAGCCTGACAGCAGAGAGGATGGGGAGAACAGTGTTCAGTTGCAAATTAGAAGTGTGTGACTTGCTTTTATGGCTAGTTTGGCTCCTGCAGAGCAATGGATGGCCAATAAATTAGGGGCTTAAGTTACACTTTTGGTTCTGACAGAAATTCTCAGATCTCATAATTAAATAACAGCAGATCCTGGAGGTTCATGGAGCGATCAAGCTCTAAGAACAAGTGGCAAGGAGTGTTTTTATGTAGCAAGCTGCTGTGACCTGTGATAAATTATTTTCAAATGGGAATTGAATCAATATATGAAAAAAGAGAAGACTGTGAGGTTATTGGAAGAAGCAAGGAAGTGGGAGTAAATTTTGTCTCTTGAGAGCTAACACAAACGTGATGGGGCCAGATGGTCTCCACCTGTTTCTAGAGGAATGAATGATCAGCAAATGTTCTTTAATAAAATTTGCTGCTCCAGGGACAGAGGCTAACTGCAATTTTGTGCAGAGACATTGGGAGAGGTTGAGTTATAGCATTAGGCTGGATAGGCTGGGACTTTTTTTCTTTACAGCGCAGGAGGCTGAGGGAGGGAGAGGTGTATGAGATCATGGATAAAATGACGCTGTCTTTTTCCTGAGGTATAGGATTTTAAATCATTTGAAAATGTGTGTGGTTAATATTTTACATTGCAACATTTTTTTATAATGACCTTTGGGTTTATTAAAGGGATTAGGATGAGGGAGGGGGGGAGAAATTTAAGGGAGACCTCGAGCAACATTTTCACTGAGACGGTGGTCAAAATCTGGAATGAGTTACCAAAGCCTGCAAAAGAAGCAGATACTTAACTTATGACTTTCAAAAGTCATTTGGACAGACATCCAGATAGGAAGCATTTAGAGGGATATGGGCCAAATGCAGGCAAATGGAACTAGTCTAGAATTCCAACGGTTGGCTTGGACAAGATGGACTGAAGGGCCTGTTTCTGTGCTGTATTGCTCTGTCTCTGACAGTTTTAGTAAGGCATTTATTCAGAGCCTGACTATAAATGAGATTTTTTGTTTGATTAAAAAAAAAAGTAAATCTTAAAAAAAAGAAGTAAGAAACACCTACGTAAAAATAACAATCACTTTTAGACAAGGGCGTGTTTAAAACATACCTCTGTAGCCTCTGTTTCTGGCAGTTTTCCAACTTCCTGTGTGATGTCATGGTCAAGATTGGCTTATAGCTGCAGCGCTTACTCTGCGTATGGCAGCTAAGTTGAAAGGAAGAACTGAAGCCAATGCATTTGAGAAGCAGAAGGGTGGGGGACAGTGCGGTGTTTTAACATAAGCAAATTGCCATTAGCTGGTGCCAGGCAGCGGAAAGAAGAAAAGAGAAGGAACAAGCGTCCTAAGGGGAAGTCTGCAACAGAGAATTGTGTGCAGCAGTGCATGCAGGTTTGCAGAGTGGGGCCCAGAGAGTGCAACAAGGTCTTTGAGTTTTTTTTAATGAGACTTCCCCTAAAGGCACGTCACGCCTCAGCTGCAGTTCTGGGAACTCATGGACAAGAGACGAGGTAAGCTTTGCAGTTTGTTCGATTCTTACTTGCAATGATTTTTGTTTGGAATAAAAGATCATGCTTAAAGTAGTGTGCTACACGATGCATAGAGCTAGCTGAGTGCAGGGAGAATTCTGGAGCTAGGTTGTTTACTTCCATTTGTTGCACAATCGGGCTTCATTTACAGTAGCTTGTTTGCTGCAGAGACCTCGAGCAGGGAGTTACCGTAAGCTGCAGTGACAAATAGCAAATGGGCAGTTTCTGGGAGCTTGATGTTGCTAACTCAGCATTCTTGCATACGGTTTGTCCTTTTAGGTGACCCTGAAGTATGATTGTCATTGCAACGTGGGGCACACGGACTTTGTGTTTTTTTTTAATGGTTCCGCGTTGTACGGGCAGCAGACAACTAGATGGTTTCATTTTTTAAATGACTTTGGCTTGGTCACCAGTTTAGGCTGCTTGGTGTACATTGTTCTTTATAATGGAAGTATTTGGGTAAAGGTAACTATTTGCTTACTTGGGGCTTTCTGTGATGTGTGTTCTGCACTTGCATTGCCACAATGTGTTTAAAAGGCTACCTGTGGAGGTGGCAAAATCCTCATCAAATTTTGATGTCTACTTAAAAGAAAGTTAACACATTTTTCTTTTGAATGAGAAATTGATGTAGCAGCATAAATCATTTGAAAATATGTGTGGTTAATATTTTACATTGCAACATTTTTTATAATGACCTGTGGGTTTATTAAGGGGATTAATATGGGTTCTGGGACACCTTATTTGCTCATAACATGTTTGGGTCAACTGTGACACAGTTAGACGCTGAATAAGGTTTTAGTTTCTCTGCATTTCAATTTAATTTTGATGAAAGTGTTCAAACATCAACAAACATGTAAAGTAATGAGATAAGATAAATATTTCCAGCTAACTGAATATTGTGAGTAAATCATTGAAATGATTGCAAGTGGTTGCATTCCCATCTTGAAGTTGGGTTTAAGACTTTCTCTGAACAGTGCATAATACAAGTCTCTGACATACTTGATTGAAGGACGTTGGGCATGACAGAAATAAGGTTACTTAAATCCTCTGAGTGCAGATGGCCTCTGGTTTCATTAGTATGTAGGATTGTTTAAGAAAGAACTGCAAATGCTGGAAAAATCGAAGGTAGACAAAAGTGCTGGATAAAAGTGCATAATAAATGTCCTACATACTAATAGGTAGACAAAAATGCTGGAGAAAATCAGCGGGTGAGGCAGCACCTATGGAGCGAAGGAATAGGTGACGCTTCGGATCGAGACCCTTCTTCACCCGCTGAGTTTCTCCAGCATTTTTGTCTACCTATTAGTATGTAGGACATTTATTATGCACTACAGTACTGTGGTTTCTCTACGTAGTTTTATTTTTGAACTATTGTGGTTTAGTTTATTGATTGAAAGGTACAGCATGGAAACGGGCCCTTTGCCCACTGGGTTAACACTGACTGTTGATCACCTGCTCACACTAGCCCATATCATCCCACTTTTGCACCCACTCTCTATATGCCAGGGACAATTTACACAGGCCAATTAACCTACAAACCCGCATGTTTTGGGGATGTGGAAAGAAACTCATGCTGTCATGGGGAGAATGTGCAAACTCCATGCAGACAGCACCTGGGGTCAGGATTGAACCTCATCTCTGACAGCAGCTGTTCCACCATGAAGCCTCACTTTATTTAGTATTTACGTAGAATAACTGCTAATTTGTTATATATTTATTGTTGTTGCAACTTGTGTGCCTGTAAAGCTGTAGCAAGAAAGAGGTTAATCGGTTCGGATCCAATGTATGACAATGTATGAAATAAAAACTCTGAATCTTGACATTAGCCTTTGGCTCTTTCAAGGAAAAAGCACTCCAAAGATCAAAGGTTTGAAGAACTCCTGTATGAAACAAGTGAAGATCGGCTGCGTGCAGAATGCAATAAAGAGACAGATGTGCATTATGTACTTGCCCAAGCTTGTCTTTGTAAAATGGTGATCAGATGTTTGGTATCATGCCATTCTGTATGCTGAAGTGATTTTGCTCTTTCAAAGCAAATAAAAACTATAATTTATAGTGTATAGAAACAACTCCCCCGCAATTAAAAAAAAAAGTGCAATATTTGTGGAGTAATTGAGTTGGGACGTTAATTATTTTCTTTCTACTCAGATGCTGGTCAACCTTACATTTCCAGCTTTTTCTGCTTTTATTTCAGTTTTCCAGCATCTGCAGTATTTTACTTTTATACAGTTAGATTGTAAGTAGTTTCTATCTAGCTCTGCTTTTTTGTTGAAGATGGGTAGTTAACCTAAGAACTAGTAACATTTATCTACCAATTAATTTCAATAATGCTAAATGCTAAACAGTTCAAAGGTTAGTTACAAGAGCAATATTTTTTTACACTATCGTGTGCAAATATTGTCTATCATTATACCTTCTGAATCACTTCATGTAACATCATAAAGATTAAATAATAAAGCTATATTTCATGACACGATCTAAAAATTGAAATGTATGCTCAAGCATTAAGATTTTTTTAAATCTAAAATTTGCTCCCAAGGGCACTGGCTTTTTATTTGAGGTTTGGTGCAGTGAATCTTGCTTTGTTCTTTGGCCGTGATCTTGCAGAAATGATTTTGGCAAGTTCCCAGAAGTTCAGTCATCTGGTTTTGTATGGTTACTCTGCACGTTTAAAATTCAGAAGTTACTGTGTAATACTGATGAAGAGAGGAAATCCTTTCCTCAAAAGTAACTTCCCAACTGAGGATGGCTAACTTGGTATGGACTGCGATTGGAAGCTAAAATTTTGGATCAGTTTGGCTTTACCACACACAAAACGGCGTCCTTATCTTTGAAGATGTTTTAAACTTCAGCTAATTTTTTGATGCATCAAATGTAACATGCAACATGTGCATAATAATACTTACTTCAAGTTCTAACAGCAAATCCGTTCTCTGGGATTATATTTTACCTATATGCTGAAGCTTGCATCTTTATTAAAGTTAAGGGCCTGCCCCACATAAGCAATTTTTTTCGGCGACTGCTGGCAACTGTCACAGTCGTAGCAGGTCGCCAAAAAAGCACCGACTGGACCACCCCCTACGATAATGATTACGACAAGCTACGACAACCTACCACCTAGTCGACGTCAAGCTACCGACAACCGATGACCCATTAGGACTTCCACCTACGACCAAAGGTCAACCTACATCCACCCGCGACAAGCTACGGCAAGCAACGACCTGGTCGGCGACAACTGAAGACAATTCAGTCACCAGTACTTGTCGCCAGTTGACGTACGTAGTCACCAATGGAATTCACCAAAGTCAGCACCCGGCGACAACCAACAATACCTGACGCCATCCTGGCGACAACCGGCGACAGCACCTATGACAGGAGAAGACAAGCTGCGACAAGCCCACAGTCGGCGAAAAGTTTTGAACATTTCAAAATCCAGCGGCGACCAGAAAAACGTTACGACTCTTTAGGCGACTTGAGGATACTACTCACGACCATACAGACGACACCCTGGCGACCGTGTGGCGACAGCCTAGTCACCTGTAGTCGCTGAAAAAATTGCCTAATTGGGACAGGGGCTTTATGCACAAATATACAAACTTGAATGAGTTATCATGATCGATTATGTCTAAATGATGTGTAGGAAGGAACTGCAGATGCTGGTTTAACTTTTAGGTCGACAAAAAAAGCTGGAGTAACTCGGCGGGACAGACAGCATCTCTGGAGAAAAGGAATAGATGATGTTTTGGGTCAAGACCCTTCTCTTAGAAAAGGGCCTCTATTATTTTGAAGTATTTTGAACCATGGAGACCGCGACTTCATTGAGGAAAATTTAGCAGCGCTGTTATGCACAGTGAAAGATCGATCGCCAGCTAATATCCAACCAGTGATGAGGGTTGAAGGAGAAATGTTGGTAGCAAAGATCTTATAGCGAACTATAAGCGAGCTATAGGATCTTTGGTTGGTAATGTGTTGGGACATTTCCAAACTTTGATTTTTGTTTTTCTGTCCACCTACACATCTTCTCTAATTAAGGGCTACACTTCTGATGATACAGCAACCCACAATTTTGCAGAAGTCTTCAATCTCGTATGTCATGTTCTTTCTTTGGCTTGTCTTTTCTAAATAAAATTTATATATTTAAAAATCCACCTTTTTGTTTATTGTCCATCCTCTATGCATTAAATTGTGCTCTGCCACCAAATCTTACTTGTGAAATTTTATACTTTGTATTGAGAATATTTACAATTTTACTATAGAAACAAAGAACTGCAGGTGCTGGTTTATACCAAAGATAAACACAAAATGCTGGAGTAACTTAGCGGGTCAGCATCTGTGAAGAAAAAGGATAGGTGACATAGAAAGACCACCAACCCTTTTTCTCCAGACATGCTGCCTGACCTGCTGAGTTACTCCAGCATTCTGTGTCTATCTTTACAGTTTTACTCCTCTGGGCTGTGTAGTGGTTTATATAATGTTTTATTTGCACAAAATAATATCTATGACTATAGCACATCTCAACAGAATAGTTGATTAGATTGTGAGCAAGTTCTTTGCTCTGTGATCTGCAAATGTTGAAGGGCTTCTATCCTTTACCCCTCTAACCAGTGCTTGCTTCTTCCATTTCATTTGAATGGAATGTAGTGTATGAAAATATTAGGACCCTGGCTCATGACTGGGGAATCTGCAATGCAATTGAAGACCTTCTTAAGGTCAGCTATTCTAAGTACTTTAGGCATCATTTGAGAGCAGGCAATTTAATTAATTTAAAAAAAACCCAATAATAACAAGTTTTTGGTTGCCTGTCTGCATATCTCCTTAAGGATCAGTGTGCCATTTTGTCTATTCGTTATTTTTGTAAAGCATTTTGGGACAATTATATTAAATTGTTATTGTATATACAGTTTGACTGATTATTTTCCTCCTGTGTTTTCCAGAGCCTGGGTACAATAGATTGAATGTTTTTTTGATTTAATTGTGACAAAGAGTGTCAGTTTAATGTCATCATCTTTCTTTCAAAGGTTGGTGAGACAACAGTATCGTTTCTTTTGTTGCTTCAGCATTTATTGCAGTGGCAAAGTTCACTTCCCTTGATTTCAGGGAGTGGAATTAGCCATTAAGCATGCTGAGAGTTGGGCAATGCCAGTTTTGGCAAAATAAAATTTTAAATTATAGGATTTCGCATCACATCATTTGGAAGTGATTGTGTCTGCAATTGTATTTTTTTTTTTACTGTCTTTAACAACAATGGAATTACCATTGATATACAAGGTTCTTTCCCTGTTCCGATTCCCAGTGGATATTGGAAATCTAGAGTAAGTTGGTGGAATGGGTGTTATTCAAAACAGAAAATGAGTGTCACCGTGGTGTAGTGGTAGAATTTCTGCCTTACAGCGCCAGGGTCCCGGGTTCGGTCTGTACAGAGTTTGTACATCCTCCCTGTGACCTGCGTGGGTTTTCTCCTGGTGTTCCTGTTTCCTCCCACATTCCAAAGAGATACAGGTTTTCAGCTTACTTGGCTTGGTAACATTGTAAATTGTCCCTAATGTGTGTAGGTTGGAGTTAGTGTGTGGGGATTGCTGATCGGCGCGGACTTGGTGAGCCAAAGGACCAGTTTCCGCGCAGTATCTCTAAACTAAACTAAAAAAATTTAAATGTTCAGTTATCTCATCTTTATTTTCTAAAACCCATTTCCTAAAATTCTGGAGAGAATTTATTTATTTATTTGTTTATTTATTTATTTGTTCCGAACAAGTAAAGACATAAATAGGAATAAATAACAACAACAAAATCGAAATAGTCAAACATTGGACATTCCAGGCAATATTTGCAAAGCAATGAAAAGCATAATGCGAAATTTAAATGTCCAACACTTTTTCCTTTACAAGCTCGAAAAGGAGTGAGAAGAAGAATAACTTATTTAATCTCATCCCTTCTCCCTAAACCCTTCTTCCATATTTAATAATTAATTAATTAATAATAATACCCCAGACAATTTTTAGAGATACCTACAGACATATATACATACAACTGATATACACACACAAGTAATATGTATGAAGTAACCAAAAGACATAAATAAATAATAAATAAACATTAACCCCTGTTTGTCAACCATCCCTGTACCTTGTGAAAAAAAGTTTTTTTTATGTCATTTTGAACTGGTTCATGTTTGGACATTGCTTTAATTCCACATTCAAACTGTTCCACAATCCTACTCCACAGACCGAAATACAAAAAGTTTTTCTGGTCGTGTGGACTCTGTACCTTAAAATTAAATATTCTTCTTAAATTATAACCCCCATACTCGCACATTAAATAATTTTTGTATATTTCCAGGTAAGTTTTTATTTTTGGCCCTAAACATTATCTGTGCTGCTTTAAATGCAACCAAATCTTCTAATTTTAATAATTTTGATTGTAAGAATAATGGATTAGTGTGACCCAGATACCTGACCTTGTGAATAATACGTATTGCTCTTTTTTGCAGAATAGTTAATGAATGTTGCGAACGTTTATAGTTATTGCCCCAGACTTCTGCACAGTAATTTAAATAGGGTAAGATTAGTGAACAGTAGAGAATGCGGAGTGATTTGTGATCCAGAACCTGCTTAACTTTGTGTAATACAGAAATGCTTTTTGACAGTTTGGATTGTACATGTTTAATGTGTGATTTCCAGCTGATTCTATCATCCATTATAACCCCATGGATTATAATGTATTATAATGACTTTCCCTCTGAAACCTGTGAGAGGTTGTTTCTTCTTGGTAATGCAAGCAGAGCTAAGGAATACAGACAGGATAAAGGGTGGTCATTTCTTAATGCAGGGAGTTTATTCAAGATTGTAACTCGTGTATTTAAAGACTAGGTGGAAAGTGGGTTTGATACACAGCTACTTCCATGATCGCATTCAATAATGAAGCAGGCTTTTTCCTCATATCCCTTGATTAAGTTAGCCCCAAGAGCTAAATTTAACTCTCTCTTGAAAACATCCAGTGAATTGGCCTCCACTGCCTTCTGCGGCAAAGAATTCCACATATTCACAACTCTCTGGGTGAAAAAGTTTTTCCTCGTCTCGGTCCTAAATGGCCTACCCCTTATTCTTAATGGTTGGAGCAAAGGCTGGAAATGAAAACAGTTAGTGTGAGACAGGTTTGAAGAGTTGCAAATTGTGAAGCCATGGGAGGAAAGTGGTAAGAGCTGTCAAAAAAATTCCCCTCACCTGTGTCGACTTATTACTTGTCATGCTTTGTCTTGCCTCTCTCTTTTTCCAGCTTTCTTTCCCCAACCCCCCCGTCTGAAGAAGGGTCTCAACAAGAAACATCACCTATCCATGTTCTCCAGAGATACTGCCTGACCTGCTGAATTACTCCAGCGCTTTGTGTCTTTTTGTGTATTAACCAGCATCTGTCGCTCTTTGCACATTTTTTAAAAATCCGTGCGATTACTAACTGATTTAACATCGAACAAAACATAGTACGGTTCAACACTGGAACAGATCCTTCAGCCCACCATCTATGTACTGAACATGATGCCTACTTAATGTAATCCTGCCTACTTGCATATGCTCCATATCCCTCCATTCCCTGCATATTGGTGCATCTATCTAAAAGCCTCACTTGCTTCTATTGTATCTGCTTCCACCACAATCCCAGCAGTGCATACAAGGCACCCACCACTCTGAAAATAGAAACTTGCCCTGCACATCATCTTCTTTCAACTTTCTCCCTTTGTCCTTATAAATATGCCTTCTAGTATTTGACATTTCCACCCTGGAAAATTCATTCTGATTGTCTACCCTATCTATTATATTTGTGCACTGGCTCCTCTGACAAGAAATACGTCTTTAATTCTAAAGCACTTGTTGATATCCTTGCTTCAAGGCTTTTTGCTATTTCCTCCTTTGAAAATTCCTAGTCTTAAACTGAAAGAAACAGCCTGCGGTTCCCTCCGGTTATGCTACTTTTATATTGTTGCTCTTCATTTGTGGATACTGGGAGATCAGTGTCCACAGACGTATTTAAGCATTCCCTCATAATTTGGCTATGAATGTCTTTGTTGGCTTTGCCAACGCAGCGCCACCATACTGGGAGTATGCTTATGAATAAAAGCAGGTTAGCTTTCTTCCATATAGGCTATTCTTTATCATGTCTCATTATGGTTATTAAGTCAAATGGATGCAAACAAATCTTGTGTGCGAATTGTGAATTCTAGAGTAATAAAGCATGACTGAACATTCAGCAAAATATGAGCCGAGGTGTATGGCAGTAAAATGGTGCTGATGTTGGAATGGGTGTGAATATTGAAGCATATTGGAATTGTTTTGGGATCAGAATGATACAATTACCTTGGGTCATACGACTTTGTACATTGATTAGAAATATTAAGTTATCAGTTAAGAAATTGAAATTGTGGTCAGGAACCAATACATTGGGTTAGGTTTTCCCAATATTCAGTGGGAGAAAATTTATGATTGTTGTAATGTTGACAGGAATATTGTTCTGTGTAACGTGCTGATTCTTGAATGTGATGTTAAACTGAGGTCGATACATCTTCTCAAGAGGACATAATGGACTCTAATCAAGCAGTGGAGTTTCCCCTGTTTTACATTAAAATAGATTAGAAGGTCATATATTTTGTAGAATTAACTGGATTACCACTGCTTATGTAAGGAATATTGTGCAATTGGGTGTGGGTGGGGGGGGGGGGGGGGATACAAACAGTTATCTTTCTTGTATCTTTGGTTTTGTGGAATTGTAGAGTGGTTACAGTGGAGGAAACTATTTGACCCTTCATGTCTGCCTTGGCTGTGTACCAAATGACAGTCCCTTCCCTGTATTTTTTTCCCTTACTCTATATCTGTTCTATTCCCTCTTGTGTGTTGTGGAATAGACTATTACCCAGTCGATTAGACAGAAGCCTGATGTTAAGCAATTGTGTGGTTAATAATGCATTTTAATTTTTTAAAAATCAGATCGTGTTTTAGTATGACAGGAAGCATGAGATTAAAACTGCTCAACTACTGAGCCGTTTCTCCAGTCTGTGTGGCTGCTTTGAAGTCAAATGCATTCTGATGAGTTCAACGTAGAAATGAAGCCTATTGAACATTGCTGTTCGGTGGGCAATCTGGCGAATGATCTGCTCAATAAAAACGTTGTTACTAAATCAATTCTGAATACAACGATAAGCTGTTCCAATGTAAATGTTTTCTTATCTCATTTTGACTTGGAGCCTGTTTCTGATGATTAGGTGTATATATATAGTCTGATTTTTAAATTACCAAACATTCTATTCATGAGTAGTTGACGATGACCTACAAAGAAAACTTCCAATGAAGAATGAGTGACAATGTGTAATATTGGGCCCACTTATTTACCAAAATCAACCAACAATGAAATTGATGATATTACTGTTCCAATTGAAGTCTGGCTGGACTAGTAGGTAGCACTGGTGACACCACCTGCTGGTGGAAGCAGTTATTGGGCACTGAGTTAAGAATATCTTCTTACTGAGAACATTGCAATATACCACGAACATTGCAATATGATTGAATGATCTGCAGTACAATCTACAGTGCAATATATTGGAGAGATACATCTGTCACTATAAGGATACATTACTGAATGTAGGTTGAAGAAGGGTGCGGACCCGAAACATCACCTATCCATTTTCTCCAGAGATGCTGTCTGACCTGCTGTTACTCCAGTTTTATGTGCCTATCTTTGGTATATCCTAGCATCTGTACTTCCTTGTTAGTACAGGATAAATTACTGCTGTGTTTAAATCAGGTAAGTAAAAGTGGCATTATTTCCAATTTTCTTTTCCAATAGAGTTGATTAAATTGAATCATTTTGATTAGGTGTTCAGTTCTGCTTTTAATAGTTTTACTAAAGCAACTATGCTTCGAAAGGCCAATCTAAATTGATAGTTGAAGAGTTTACAACTTTAGAGGAATTAAATAGGAAGTAATAATCCTATGTAATGACAGGATTTGTAAACATTTGCTTTTGGTAAAAGTTAGATGGTAGCAACTCTGGTTACAGAGTATATGAAAATAAATGTCTGAATATGCTGGGTTGGGTTATGTCACAATCTCAAAAATTGCCTTTGGAACAAAAAAAAGCAACAATATGATTGACGTAGCTTTAATGTTAATACTATGGATTTTGATTTGCTCTTATTCAGTTGGAGCGAAGGGAAGTTCAACAACTTTAAAAGTTATATGGGAGGGTGTTACAAAATAGATGACTTTGTAGTTTTTGTTTGAGCATCTGAAAGATTTGGTAAGGAATCCGTCACAGTTCTTTGAATGCATTGTGCACTCCCCCACCTCCCATTGCCATTGTGCAGAATAATGAGGGCTTGGTTAGTGATGGGCATAAATCAAAGCAGTAAATGACATTAGCTGCATCTTTGTGTGAGGGGAATTTAACTGCACAGACTACTTGTTTCAAAATTGTGGTATACTCCATGAAGCTGAGAAGGAATCTTAATTGACTTTGATTTAAAGTTTTTGCAGGCACTGGAATTGCAACAAACAGCAGGATGACTGCAGTAAATCCATCCTGTCTTCAGACCATTGTTTCTCAGCCATTCATCTTTTTGAATGTCTGGGTTGTCTGTTTCATTTTGTGGTGAGAATGTGGAAGAGAATGTATCTTTGCATGACATTTGCAAAACTTTAGGTGGTTACATGTCTGAAGGAAAGACAGAAAAAAGACAGACAGAAAAAAAAATGTTTAGGAAAGTCGGATAAGTAATTTAATTTAACTGCCATTTTCAGTGTTCTTGGCTTGGTTTAGAGTACTGAGTGCAGCACATACACCCATTTTAAGATAAATTGTTGGAAAGAAAGTCTGTCAAATTGTGCATTTGTACGAGTGAACAATGGAGCTCGTCAAAGGATATGTTCAACGACAAGGACTAAAGCAATTAATGTTGTCTTGAGACTGAATAATATTCCTTGAAACTACCTACTGTACTTCTCTCTTAAAGCCCCGTCTCACGGTAGGAGTTCATTCCAAGGGCTCTCCCGAGTTTAAAAAAAAATCTAACTTGTGGTAAGCACGGAGAATGAACGTAGTGTGTATGTCGGAGCTCGGGGACGTCTCTTAGCGGCTCGTAACACTAACGGCAGGTACTCGGGAAGACTCGCTAACGTCAGGTAAGCACGGGAAGACTCGTGAAGATTTTTCAACACGTTGAAAAATGTCCACGAGAGCCCCGAGTACCGACAAGTGGCCATTACCGTAAATCTCCGAGTTCGAATCAGGGCAAACTCGGGAGAGCTCTTGGAATGAACTCGTACCGTGGGACAGGGCTATTACTCTGGGATTTGTATCATATTACTTGAGTCATTAATCTGGTGATGAGTAAGGTTTGTGAGAAAAGGTTGGCTAACTTAAGATCCATCCATGATCATGCTCATCCCTGTGCTTATAATTTCCTTGTGCCTTGGAAACCTTCAAGATATCTAATCTGGTCTATTGCCCATCTGGATTTAATTTTTTCATTGTTACTGCATCCAAGCATGCATCTTGATAGGGCTTAAGCTTCTTCCCGAAACCCATCCAACCACACATAGTGCCTTCCCTTTCTCCATGGAAAAACTTATTTCTTATCTCCAGAGATGCTGCCTGACCCGCTGAGTTACTCCAGCATTTTCTGTCTACGGTATAAACCAGCATCTGAAGTTCATTCCTACACACATGGTGCCTTGATGACCACTGCATGTTAACAAACCAATCCCATGCAGTGGTGCAATGGTGTCAGTGCTCCAGTTCTTGAAGGGTATCCCACCACTAAAATACCTTTTAAAGCTTTGTGTGGCACTGCAAATGTAGATTCTTAGCAGACAAGGAGGAGAACCTCAAAGTCCAATAACCTCATAATTCATATAGGAAGCTGCATATAGGAAGCCTTGCACCAGGTTCCCACACATTTCCACAATGAGATATCCGTGGGAGGTGGCAACGAGAGACCGTTGTGCCTGGAGAGAATTTCCATTGACTTGGAAATAATTTTGAAAACAAATATCATGAGCTCCCTTTCTCATGAAGCTTCTTATTGTGACCCTTGAATCTCAATCTGACAATTTTGGAACTGAAAGGATCACTCCATTTTCAAGGGGGAGTATGTTCCTTCTGAACGGAGGATTCCCACCATGTATCAGTACACGTGTTTGTGTGGACACATGGGCATGTACACTACATGTATTAGCATTCTCCATTGCTGACATGCAGAAACGCATAGAGATATAGAGCACATAAATGGAGTCTTTTGTCCCACTGTCTCCATGCCAGCCATCAAATGCCCATTTTGCTAAACCTAACTCTTTATGCTCAACACATTCCCATCAATTCCCGCAAACTTTACATGTTCAGCTGATTTGAGTTGGCACACTGCACGTGTGCACATACCTCAGTCTCTTGGGCACATACATTCACTTGCACCTAAATGGCACAACGTGTGTATGCACCCTCTGGTGAATTTACATATGTTCACACACATGAGTATGCATACTTGCATGCAACAATGTCACCAGTGTGTGGCCTGCCTAATGGTTGACTGCATGTCTGCACAAGCCTGCATTCCCCCTTGTAATAGCCAGGCTGCAGCCTCAGCAAAATCTCTGGAAATATTTGTCCAGCAAATAAGCTTTTAAAAGCTACCATCAGAAAAATGCAGGGTATGTCTTTATTCCCATTGAATTCTGTAATTGTTGCTCCCTTGAATTATCGTAGGTTATAGCTCCACTGCCTTGCTGATCCTGACCCCGATCCTGAATAATCCTGACCCCTGTTGTTATCAACTAGGAGTTAGTACGTTCTTTCAGTGACTGCATCGTTTTTCTCCCACATCACAAAGCCGTGTGTTTTGGTAGATTAATTGGTTATTGTAAATTGCCCTCCAAGTGTGCACACGTGCAGATGAGTAGCAGAATCTGGGACGTAATTGATGGGAATGTGAGACCAATATATGAAATAATGTGAGATTAGTGTAAATGGATCCACACAGACTCAGTGGGCCAATGCGTCTGTTTCTATGCTGTATTTCCTTCTGATTATGTGACTTTCTTTTCATTAATCCTCTCAATGTCAATATTGTGCTAAAAAGAGTCTAACTTAAAGGTTAGAGTGCTATTTCAGTAGACAGTCATGGTGCGTGTGTGTGTTGCCTTTTAACTTCAATGTTCATTTCAGTCTTGGCCAAATCTAAGAGATGAGCTTTGGTTTAAATAATTGACTGTTTTGGTGAGTGTCTTTGCCCAGCTACTAGGTACTTGTGCAGAAGAAGATGATACATCACCACACAAGTGCTTTTGTCAGCATGGGAGTGCGTGTCAGAGTGCACGTAAATACTTTTGTCCTGACAGCTGCAATGTGTAGTGTATCTTGTATGAGCAGATTTTAAAATGTAGTTTTGCAACTTTTTTCTAGAATAGAGGCACCAAGTGCAATGACAGAGAAATTGTTATTGTGCAGAAGGTACACAAAAATGCTGGAGAAACTCAGCGGGTGCAGCAGCATCTATGGAGCGAAGGAAATAGGCAACGTTTCGGGCCGAAACCCTTCTTCAGACTGATAGGGGGTGGGGAGAAGAAAGGAAAAAAGGCGGAGGAGGAGCCCGAGGGCTGAGGGATGGGAGGAGACAACCAGAGGGCTGATGAAGGGGAGGGGACAGCAAGGGCTAGCAGAGTTGGGAGAATTCGATGTTCATGCCCCCAGGATGTAGACTGCCCAAGCGGAATATGAGGTGCATTTCCTCCAATTTCCGGTGTTGCTCGCTGTGGCCATGGAGGAGACCTAGGACAGAGAGGTCAGATACGGAATGGGAGGGGGAGTTGAAGTGCTGTGCCACCGGGAGGTCAGGTAGGTTATTGCGGACCGACCGGAGGTGTTCGGCGATACGATCGCCAAGCCTCCGCTTGGTCTCACCGATGTAGATCAGCTGACATCTAGAGCAGCGGATGCAATAGATGAGGTTGGAGGAGATGCAGGTGAACCTCTGTCGCACCTGGAACGACTGCTTGGGTCCTTGAATGGAATCGAGGGGGGAGGTGAAGGGACAAGTGTTGCAGGGAGGGGGTGGTGCAGGAGGGAAGGGAAGAATTGACAAGGGAGTTACGGAGGGAGCGGTCTTTGCGGAAGGCAGACATGGGGGGAGATGGGAAGATGTGGCGAGTGGTGGGGTCACGTTGGAGGTGGCAAAACTGACGGAGGATCATTTGTTGTATGTGACGGCTGGTGGGATGAAAGGTGAGGACTAGGGGGACTCTGCCCTTGTTGTGAGTGGGGGGATGGGGAGAGAGAGCAGTGTTGCAGGGTATGGCAGAGACCCTGGTGCGAGCCTCATCTATGGTGGAGGAGGGGAACCCCCGTTCCTGAAGAATTAGGACATTTCGGATGCTCTGGTGTGGAACGCCTCATCCTGGGAGCAGATGCGGCGTAGACGGAGGAATTGAGAGTGGGGGATGGAGTCCTTACAGGAAGCAGGGTGGGAAGAAGTGTAGTCCAGATAGCCATGGGAGTCGGTAGGTTTGTAGTGGATGTCGGTATGAAGTCTATCACCTGCGATGGAGATAGTGAGGTCAAGGAATGGTAGGGAAGTGTCGGAAATGGTCCAGGTGTATTTGAGTGCCGGATGGAAGTTGGTGGTGAAGCGGATGAAGTCAGTCAGTTGTGTGTGGGTGCAGGAGGTGGCACCAAAACAGTCATCGATGTAGCGGAGGTAGAGGTCGGGGATGGGGCCCTGGTACTTATTGAACAAGGATTGTTCTACGTACCCGACAAAGAGGCAGGCGTGTGGGTGCAGGAGATGGCACCCAAACAGTCATCGATGTAGCGGAGGTAGAGGTCGGGGATGGGGCCCTGGTATGTGGGTGCAGGAGGTGGCACCAAAACAGTCATCGATGTAGCGGAGGTAGAGGTCGGGGATGGGGCCCTGGTATGTGGGTGCAGGAGGTGGCACCAAAACAGTCATCGATGTAGCTGTTTGTGCAGGAGGTGGCTGGTTTATTGTTATTGTGCAGATGTTGGTTTAAACCGAAGATAGACACAAAAAGTTGGAGTAACAGCAGGTCAAACAGCATCTCTGGAGAGAAAGGAATAGGTAACGTTTCGGGTCGAGACCCTTCTTCAGACAGAGTCGGGGATCCCCTGACGAAGTGTCTCAACCTGAATCATCACCTATTTGTTTTCTCCAGAGATGCTGTCTGACCTGCTGACTCACTCCAGCTTTTTGAGAAATTGTTATTGTCGTGTTGGCTGTTTGCCATGTTGTTAAAGCAGCTTTAAAGATGTTCTCGTCATACGTGAAAAAGCATTGATAGTGATTTGCAATGGAACAGTCATTCATAAATAGTGATAAGGCACAGATTAGCCACCCACCTGGAGTGATTCAGCCACTGAATTTCCAATTACCTGCAATGTTCTTGCAAGTAGGTAAAAGGGGTGATCGTATAGAGGTGTACAAGATCATGAGAGGAATAGATAGGGTAAATGCACAGTCTTTTACCTTTAGTAGGTGAATCAAGAATTAGAGGACAGGTTTAAGGTGAAGGGTGGAAAGATTTAATAAGAACCCAAAGGATGGTAAGTGTATGGAACAAACTGCTAGAGGAGGTAGTTAAGGCAGATACAATTGCAACGTTAAAAAAACATTTGGACAAGTACATGGATAGGATAGATTTGGAGGGATATGGACCAAAGGCAGGCAGGTGTGACTAGTGTAGATGGGGCATGTTGGTCAGTGTGGGCAAGTTGGGATGAAGGGCCTGTTTTCAGGCTCTATGACTTTTGGTAAGAGGTTAAAAAGGACCATTGGATGAGGATTGATATATCTATGCAAGCTTTAAGCACTCTGTGTAGAGTTCTGCACAGAAATGCAAATTCAGTCGAGCAGTGCTGAAATGTACTCCTTTCCAGATAATTTATTGTCTATTTATTTATGGTGTGTTAATGTATCTGTAAAGTTGCTGCAAGTAAGAATTTCTTTGTGCCGCGGTGCACATAATTAAACACATACTTTACCAACATCCCCAGCACCCTTGTTACACTTGGCACCTTTGCTTGGTGTGCCATGTGGTTCGTATGCCCAATATAGCTCCTGAAACAGAAGCCCTATTCAGAGCTCTGTTCGGGAAGAGATTACCAGGCGGACAGAGGAGATGATTCAAAGATGTGCTCTGCAGCCTCGGGGGAGTAAAAAAACCCCAGCACTTCTGGGAAATCCAGAGCGGTAAGAGTGCATTTGGGATGGTGTTGACTTCACACAATAAGGATGCAGTGTAGGGAACACTCCACTTCAACTGGTGTTTATCCTGTACGGGCACAGCCTGCCCCATCTACGGAAGAGGCTGCTGGTTCCACATTCCGTCAGAACCCACAGAACTGGAGCAGAAATTAGTTGACCTTAATTTTGAGGACTGTGTAAGAGAAAGCTGTTGCAGCTGCACAATAAAATATCTAGCCCATATTAACATGTTTCCAATAAGCCAATCTTTTGTTTTGTGAAGTAAGTATCTCTGGCTTAATTGTTGCTGGAAGTGCACTTCAAGTTACACTTCAAATGGAATACAACTGAGTAAAGTAGAGACTGGAACCAGATAGCAAATTGCCTTGCTTTGCCATGTAAAGGTATGACACAGGAGAAGATGGAATCAATTGTGTAAGCATTAAGTAACCCAAAAATGTGAGGAGATAAGAAAAAGTTACCAGCTATTCCTGAATTGATCAGTTATCATTTCCTTTCAGTTCCCACAGAAACTATTGTTTTATTTCTTATCTAAATGAGTCCGCAGAGCTACTTAATGCATGATAGGCAATAAATACTGAACAATGTGTAGGAAGGAACTGCAGATGCTGGTTTAAACTGAAGATTGACACACAAAGCTGGAGTAACTCAGCGGGTCAGACAGCATCTCAGGAGAATAGGGAAACAAGAGATCTCTCTATCACCGTCTATATCTCTCGTTTCCTTTTCCCCTGACTCTCATTCTGAAGAAGGGTCTTGACCCGAAACGTCACCTATTCCTTTTCTCAGGAGATGCTGTCTGACCGGCAGAGTTATTTTAGCTTTTTGTCTAAATACTGAACAATAGTCATCTGGCACTGACTCACTGGGCAGTGTTCAAGAGGTTCTGATGGAGTAAACTGTAAGTGGAATATAAATTTAATTGCTGCACTAGATTTCCCAATCTATGATTTGCTCTTTATAATGGCATAGCAGTCAGTTTTCTTTCCAAACAATTGTTTGGCAGCTTCATAAAATGCAGGAAAATTTTGAATATCATGTCATCAGCATAAATCCCCCTGACATGCTAAAACATTCACACATAACATTTGGATAGCTGTTACTGTACATATTTTGATTTTACCTAGGAGTTCAATTTGATGCAGAAAACAAATACAAAACTTCAGATTCTAGATATATGGAATGAAAACTGAAGAGGCTGGATATATTCAGAAGATGAGATGGCATCTGTGGAGAGAGGTAGTTGGCATTTCAGGTCGATCCTTAAACAGAACTGGACCTGAAACCTGTCCTCAACAGAGGCCTCACCTTTGCACTCCTTCGCCCCCACCTCAACGAATTCCGGGTCCGCTATGACGTAGAGCTTTTCATCCGTCATCTCTGCTTCCATGCCTTTTTCTAGTCCTCACCACCCAGTGATGACCCCTTCTCCCATCTCCAACTGTCCTCCTCCTCTTGGACTCTCCCTGACAGCCGTCTCCCTTTTTTGATCCTGAGTCTGAGGAAGGGTCCCGACACGAAATGTCATCTATCCTTTTTCTCCAGAGATGCTGCCTGACCCACTGAGTTACTCCAGAATGTTGTGTCTATCTGCTGCAGACCTGAATCTAAATGTTTTCTCTCTCTCAGTAACTGCTTCCTGACCTGCTGAGAATCCCACTGTTTGTTTCTGGTGATGCTGATGTTGGACAAGAGACTGGGAATAGTTCCAGAGTTAAAAAATATGTAATTACCATGGAGGTGTATGGGTCCACTTCTGAAAATACTTAAAGCTCTTTCATTTAATCTTCAATATCACAATGTCAATTTTTTGAACTCCAATCTCTGGAGTGAAACTTTAAGCATCAATTTCCAGGATTGGAGGTGGGAATGCTAAAGTTGTTAGGAATATTCTGTTCCTCATCTGTGCTGATTTATCTTCATTTGTGAGCCATTCCACTGAATAACATCAGACATTTTCAGCCATAGACAACATACAAACTAATTCTATCCACTCAGCTAATATTCCTTGTTTGTTGTTGCAAAGGAAGATGGAAACTTGCATTATATATAGCATCCTCGGGACACCATTATCTCAATATACGTCCTGATCCATCAGAATAGATAATTGAAAAGTGTGGTCACGGTAGTGCATAGTCGGGAAGGTGTGACATGGGGGGGGGGGGGGTCCAAACTACAAACTCTTATGGCATCAAGTTAGAAAATTTCCCTCTATTCTCTTTCATCTGATTTTATCAGTACTTTTCCATGTTGAACAACATTTGGAAGAAACCTTCACACTTCATTACCACCTAGAAGGCAGACATTTGGCCCTTTGTGTGTATGCTGGCTCATTCCTTTTAATTTTTACTTGTAATATACTATCTCCACGCTCCCATAAATTCCCCCAAGATTCCACCGTTTCTCTGTGCACTAGGAGCAATTTACAGGGGAAATTTGTATTATCCCACCAACCCTTCATTTCTTTGGGCAGTGAAAGGAAACTGGAGCACCCAGAGGAAACCCACATGGTCACAGGGAGAACATGTAAACTCCAGTGCTGAGGTCGGGATTGATCTTGGATAGCTGGCACTCTGAAGCAGCGGCTTTAGCAGCTACGTCACTGTGCTGCCTTTTGGTCAGCTCCAGAGATACAAGGATGACGTGTTTGCTCTGGTTCTGACTGTTCTGAGATGACTGCAGTGGGACCATAGGCTCGCTCACAGATGGTGCAGGTGGATAGTGTGCAAAGGAATACATGGCTTCCAGTGTACACCCAAACCATCGACTCAAAGTTCGCCAAATTCCCCTGAATGCTGCGGCAATTTTTTTGCAAAACACAACTGCAGGCATGTTAAACAGTAATAGTAGTACTGTGATAGAGAACACTAAGAAATCTCTTAACCACCAGATCAGCTCTGCTGCATCCTATTATATGTGTTTGGATAACCTTCAAACGATAAGTAAACTTGATCTTGAGGCATGAAAGTTGTTTCTAATTGAGTGGTCCATTCCATGTACATCTGAGCTTTGCGCAAGTGGCCTTGTGTACAATGGATCCAAAGGCAATTTGATAACCTTCACACATCAAGCACGATTATTTCCTTTGAAGCATGTACAAAATTGTGCTGGGTTAAAGAGTTTCTCTGTTGTGTATTTTACTGGAATACAGATATTGGAGTGACAGATCAATTTGCTTACTTATTTATTTTTTCATTCATTTAAGGGATGAGGTCTTTGTGGGCAAAGTTAGCATTTAATTGCCCATCTTTAATTGCCATTTGAGAAGTTGGCAGTGAGCTGCTTTCTTGAACTGCTGCAGACTATGAGATGTGGGAGGGAGTTTACTCTTCTGAAATGAATAACATTTCAACCAATATATAAAATCCGATACCTCACTTTTTTTTCAGATGCTGATCAACTTGCTGCACATTTGCACCACATTCAATTTTGCCACAATAATTTAAATGCTTTTACTCGAGTCTAACTCACAAATTAAAAAATTTAATTGACATTTTTTCTCATGGGATATGGGTATTTCTGGCATTAAGAAAGTAACTAGTCGTTGATAAAATAACCAGAATATACACCTTCAAGCCGAATGGTATGCATGCTGAGAGAGAAACTTGGATGTGGGCATTCCATGACCCCTATTTTCCTTGCCTTTCAGGTAGAAAAGTTTGAAGTGCCAAAGAAATCTAGCTACATTTTTGTTATTGTTCACTTTGTGGTTGCAGTGAAGACACTGGTGCGAGCAATGAAGGATGAGATGTCAACTAGCAGGCTAGTTTGTTTTTGTGGCCATTGGTGCAGGAGGAGGTGCAGTTGCAATAGAGGAAGAAAAGCAGCAATTAGTCCTAAAAAATAAACAGGATGGGATTATTCTGCCCTTCACACCCTCTAAAGAACTTGGGTGCAGTTGGGATTGAGTGTCAGAAAACTGGGCAATTGGCAGATAAATAATGTTATATGGTTTTTCTTTCCTGCAATATTGCCTAGGACATCATGAAAGTACCAGTTGGGGATATCTCATCATCTACACTTTTTCTAAAGAGGTATAACAGAAAACTGTTAGTGAATAAATAGCAAAAATAGACACAAAAAGCTGGAGTAACTCAGTGGGACATGCAGCATCTCTGGAGAGAAGGAATGGGTGACGTTTCGGGTCAAGACCCTTCTTCAGACTGGTTAGGGATAAGTGAAACGAGAGACATAGACAATGATGTAGAGAGATAAAGAACAATGAATGAAAGATATGCAAGAAAAGTAACAATGATAAAGGAATCAGGCCGTTGCTAGCTGTTTTTTGGGTGAAAACAAGAAGCTAGTGGGGGGTGGCGAGGGATAGAGCGATAGAGAGAGAGAGAGAGGGAATGCTGGGGCTACCTGAAGTTAGAAATCAATATTCATACCACTGGGCTGCAAGCTGCTCAAGCGAAATATGAGATGCTGTTCCTCCAATTTGCGGTTAGCCTCACTCTGACAATTGAGACATAGGACAGAAAGGTCCGTGTGGGAATGGGAAGGAGAATTAAAGTGTTTAGCAACCGGGAGATCAGGTAGGTTCAGACAGACTGAGTGAAGGTGAATAAATAGCGCCGTGAACCGGAAGAAGTCTCCCGTGATGTGCCCCGGAGTTGAACGACTGGCAGGCCGAGAGCAACCCGGTGGGTAGACTGCTCTGAGAGCGATAGGGGACCTGGTGGACCACATGTGGCGGAAGGCCTGATATGCCGTTGCGAGAAGATAAGACTGTACCAAGAACTTTTGAAACTTAGTCAGCCTCAGGAATGTGTACTGATTAGGTGAACTCTGTTGTATGATTTTACCGAATTGTATGCAAAAACAACGTTTCACTGTACCTAGGTACATGTGACAATAAAGTATCATTGAATCGTTGAACTTGTTTTGGATGAGAAAAAAATACTGGAAATGGATATGATGCACATCATTTATTTGCAAAACCTAGTTATCATTGGCCAATTTTATATATATATATATATGTGTGTGTGTGTGTGTCAGAATAATACCGGGATGACAGTTTAAATTGCTTGCTTGCACTAATTAGGTATGCATTCTTGTGAAAAGATTAAAGGAGGATTTATTTGATGTGTTTAAGATGATCAAAGGATTGATGTTGCGGATATATTCTTTCAATTGGAACATCCATAAACTAGGAGGCATAATCTAAAAGTTGGAGGTAGACTGAAGTGGTGTTTGGAAAGTATTTTCTCCCCCACACAGAGGGGAAATCTGAAACTTCCTTCAATTAAAGGGTTAGCCTGGAGGACAACTGCAAAAGTCTAAGCGGATAATGGTATTAAGTATTATGAAGTTAAGGTGGGCGGATGGAATTAAAATGTAGATCTTTTATGATCTAACTAAATGGTTGAACAAACTATAGGGGTGGAATATCCTGTCTGATGACTACTACTGTGAATTACCAAATAAGAAACTAGGCATTTGCAGTTCATTTTATTCCAGTTTATTTCCCCACCCCCATCACATTTGTATCCTGCATTGTATTTTGTAATGCAATTGCAATCACACAAAAGAGAAAAGCACTCTGGCCCCGCAATCTTTCCTCAATACAGTATTACTCAATATTCACTGATTTTTATATCATTACTATTGTTCTTCAACCTTTTACCCAAATGAGTCATCAGCACCTGACAGGAAACAAGAATTGTGTCCAAATAATGTAATACAACATAGAAATGCTGGCACCTGCGCAAGTACAATTTTTATAATGGCTCCTGGTTTTACTTGGCTAAAGTCAGCACTTCTGGAGAATTTATCATATTATGAACAGAATTTGGGCACAGAATGTATGATAACAAAGGTCTGTCTGTTCAAGGAAGAATTAATCAATAATATTTAGCAGTCATCAAAATTTACTGAATGGGGCTTTCATGGGCAGGGCAATGGCTGGTGGAATTTAATTCTGATAATTGTGAGCTGATGTGCTTTGGGAGGTTAATAAGGGTAGGACGTACACAATGAATGATGGGACCTAGAAGAGTATTGGGAAACAGACGGACTGCTATGAAGACAGATTAGCCTAGTCTATCTGTCATTTCTACACTCCATATATTTTAGCTGTATTTTTTATTTCTAGGATTTTTGTTTTAAATTTTAGGTTTACTAATCATCGCAAATGTATTGAATTACCACAGTGCATTTTGTACTAGTGCACACCGTATCCACTGTTCACTGGACATGGGCCAGGTGTAAATCTGACTGGCTGTTTTCTTCTGGATCCTGTTTCTTCACTGGTGTTCGAGCTTCTCACATCCTGGCAGGTGGGAAAATTCCACTGTCTTCCTAATGGGCCTTATGGTGGAAAGGATTTGGAGGATCAGGGTATGAGTCACTGGTTTTAAGATAACCAGCCTCATTGAGTCCTTGATCCACAGCATTTCTTTGGCTAAGAAGGAAGAAGGGTCTCAACCCGAAACGTTACGTTTTCCTTCGCTCCATAGATGCCTCACCCGCTGAGTTTCTCCAGCATTTTTATCTACCTTTGCATTTCTTTGGCTAATCCAATTGTTTCTGGTCTGTGGTAATATCACTGGTGAAGGATTCATCAATGGGTAATGCTATTAAACATCAAGAGTAGCTCGTTCATTATCTGGGACAATAAAACAAAGTACTGGAGGCATTTATTGGCCAGGTAGCACCTGTGCAGGTTGGATTTGGGGGGATTTGGGGGGTGGGGGAAGAGAGAGGGGTGGATAGATAGACAAGTTTTGGGTTGGGACCCTTTGAATTCCTCCAGTACTTTCTTTTGCTTGGGATTCCAACATTTGCAGTCTCTTGTGGAGCCTTTATCTGGGGCTTGGGCTAATAATTGGCAAGTGTTATTTGCATTGCAGATGCCTGAATATTGTCTGGGTTATTGGTGGAATTAGTGTTGCTTATTCGAATGGCCAACGACACCTTCCATCATTCTGCATATGACATAGCAGGCTGTTCACATTAAGCTTCAGACTGGATTTGTCATTTTTGTGAAAGGACATATCTGGGCAATTTCTCACATTGCCTGGTAATGCAAAGAATTCTGGAATACCTTGCCCAGAGATGTGAACATTTCTTTAATATTTCCTCTGAGTAGTAACTGCTCCAATGGCCAATTTTGTATACTTTTTTTGTGTTCGTGTGTGCGTTTCCATATTCTCTTGTGCTGCTGCAAGTAAGAATTCCATTGTTCAATCTGGGACATATGATAATATAACACTCTTTATTATGAATCTAATACTGGCTTCCGAGATGGGAAGGAGCACACCTCCAACAAACTGACTTGCTGGGAACCATTCACTAGAAACATCCAGCTGAACTTGATTATGAATGATTCAAGTTTACTTCTGGCACTCGCATGTGGAGTTCCACCAATGTTGAAGATGGAGGTGCTCTTGGACAATGTAACCAAGCCTGACCACAACTCCAACCAGTACATCCCAATCCTTCCTCCCCACCAGCATGTACCAATTTCAAGCCCCTCTTTCCTTTTTTTTTATAAACACTGATTGCCCCCAAATTCTAACTCTTGACTGAAAATCTCATCATACTGAGCCTGTACATCCAGGCCTTACTTGGATGTGACTATTACCCTATCTAAGAGCACAGTATGTAATGCCAAGTCTACTGTGCATGATTCCTTCGACTAACACAATAGAATATTGCAGGGTGTGAACACCTACACCAACGTAGATTGACCCACACTTCAGTTTAATATGCCCTCTTGGTACAATAGAATTTGTAGCTCAGATTATCTCAAATCATGTTCAGATTTTAATTTCAAATAGTCAGCAATTTATAATTTGTTATCTTGTTTCCATGTTGCAGATTAACCAGTTTGATATTTATAAGATTTTTAAGAACAAGGAAGTTCTCTCGAGCATGCCAGCTAGCAATTTTTCCCTGCACTAACATCCCCCCCCCAAAAAAAGGATTTAATTTGTCATCATGTTACGTTTTATGGAGCTTGCAATGTACAAATTGCCCGGTTCCTTTTTGTGTAATACAACAGTGATCAGCTTTCAAAAATATGATGGGCTCCCATCCTGAAACATCACCTATCCATGCTCTGCAGAGATGCTACCTGACCCACTGTGTTATTTCAGCACTGTATTTTTTTAATAAACCAGCATCTGCAGTGCCTTGTTTCTGAAAATATTTTGTTGGCTGTAAAATGCTCGAGTAAACCTGAGGATGCAAAAGATGCTTTATAAACGTCTTTTTAACAGGGAAATGCAGGGAAGGGAAAGTTCCCATGAATGTTGTAGCTCCTTTCTAAAAAAAAAATGCAAAGTGAAACAAATTACAAACTGCTGGAATCATTTCGTGGGCCCAGCAGCCATTTTGAGTAAAGACCATGTATCAGGACGATGTAGAATGTAGAAGGTGTAATGAGGGGTAACGTAGGAGTCGGCAAGTGCATAAGAAGCCGGCTGATGGACAGAGTAAAGATTGGTGTCGCATAATCTAGCAATGTTACAAGATTTTGAGATTTTAAAAATCAAATCTGTAATTTATCCCATCAGATAAAGCATAAAAAGAAGTTTAATTTGACACCTAGTGCACTTTCATATCTTCAGTATTAAAAAGGTTATGGCCATTTTCATACTTGGAAATTAGCATCTTGTTCCCTATTGCTTTTCCATTGACTTAACACAAAAGCTGTGATCGAGGACAGTCAAAAGCCCATAACTTTCTTAAAAATTAAGAGAACTGAAAGAAATTTTCAGTTATTATAGATTGAAGCATTCTGAAACAAATATGAAACAATCTTACTTGGATGACATGAAATTAAAGCATATAATTAGTTTGTTACCTAATTGTAGCTAATTACAAAATTCAATTACTAGATCTAAACATCTATCAATTTCTTAAGAATAGATTAACATTTTTAAATAGCCTAAGTGTCCAAATAACATTCACACAAGAATTCACAATATAACATAATTTTTCAATCTCATTGTCATGGATTTATAGGCCAAATTGAAGGAATTTAATGTTTAATACCTGTAAATTAATGGCCATTTAAATCATCTTGCGAGTGGGTTTTTCTGGAACGTGATCATTTGGAACGTTGCATTTGCGGTGAATTTAAACCCGTATCGGCATGAAAAATACTGCCGGTTCGTTCGGGGGAAAAAAATCTGCTACGTTTATCCAACAGCCTTGTATTATCATTCTCTAATAACAACAAACCCCCCCCCCCCCCCCCCACCCAACCATTGACTGCAGAGCCTTATTCCTATGGTAACCCTGGCCTTGCTGTGTTGCAGGTGATCCCCCTGTCTTTGCTCTCTATTATGGATGTTCTCTTTCCACAAATGCTGCTCAAGCTGCCAGCATTTTCTATTTTTATTTCAGTTTTCCAGCTTTTGCACTTATTCTTGATTTTTATTTGCCACAAAGTTTGAAATAAAACTGCAGCCTGTGAGGTAAATCAATAAAAAATTGAAAGAGTGTAATATCACCAGAGGCAAATAGAGTGTTGTACTGCACACAAATTGGCCATTTAGCCCATTCTGTTCATGCTGGCCATCAAATACCAATCTGTACTAATCCCATTAACTAGCCCTTGGTCCATGGTCTTCTATGCCTTGACGATTCGTGTCCATTTAGATTTGTATATTTTGGGAGTTCTCTGCCTCCACTACCCTCCTATGGCAGTCCATTCCAAAATCAAGCATGCCAGCTTACGGCTGTTTCCTCTTTGAAAATTCCTCATAACTTTGAGGACTTATATCAGCAGCCTACCCCACACCACCTCCCAGCCACCTTGTAACCAAGTGACTCTGTCCCAGGCAACATCTTGCTGAATTTCCTCTCCACCCTATCCTTGCTATAGCAGGGCTCTCGCTTAACTTTTTTCCCCTGTTGCCAGCCGGGCAACCTTGGCAGATTTTTAGGTTGCCAAATGACAGTTTAGGTGGTCATTTAAGATGGCTTGCATGACGTGTGCGATAATGTGCTTGGACGAAGTGCGTAGTTAACAGTCGGAATTATACTCAATGAAGCATTCACATATTATTTCTGCTTCTGCCGCTGTTCGGGACCCGACATTCGCTCCGACCCTTCCTCACCCCGCACCTAGTACCTTTGCCCCGCACAACAGCCGCCGACACGAAACGTTGCGTTCCTTTTCTCCAGAGATGCTGCCTGACCCGCGGAGTTACTCCAGTTTTTTGTGTCTATCTTCGGTAATCGGTACAAACCAGTATCTGGTTGCCAAGCCGGGCAAAATTACTTGGTGTTTAGGTTGCCTGGTGGCGCTTTGAGTGGTCAGTGGCACCCGGGCAACCGCTAATTTCAAGCCCTGTATAGTGTGCCAACCAAAACGCCAAACAATATTTCAGATATGTCCTTCCCAAAGTTTTATAAACTGTATCATCATTTATTTGCTCTTGCATTCTATGCCCGGCTACCGAGGGTTGACTTCCCAAATGTCATCTCCACCACACTATGTACCTGTGCTGCCACCTTCAGTGATCTTTTGACTTTTATACCAAGTGTCCCTCTGTTTCTCAATGGTCCTAAGGGGCCTACCGTTCATTGAAATGTCTTACCCTTATTTGACCTCTCAAAATGCATAATTTCAAACGATGGATTAAATCCCCCCTGCCATGTATTAGGTGAACAACATCTGCAACCCAAAACTATCCTCCACACTCTTTATTGCCCATCGATTTTAGATGTGGGGTGGAATCTACTTGTCATTGCTGGTATTTGAATCAGGCTTGTAAATAACCAGGGAGGATGTTGTAGTCAGTAGAAAAGGAAGAGAGATTGTGAGAGATGCCAAAGATGCTGGCTTTGGACTTTACAATGTTCAACTGGAGGAAGTTGTGACTCATTCTGGAATTGATATCAAGCTGTTTCATGGCACCTATTTGGTTGGGAGGTCCAAGGAAATGCCAGAGTGGTAGAACTTTCTGTCATTAGCACATGTATAACAAAACAAAACACAGTATCTTGTGCAGAGAAAGAGATTCCTGTCAAGCTAATGTGCCTGGTTAATTTCTGGCTAACTTATCAAATATTAATTTAATGTGAACCTGTCACATATGATTTCTGAATTTTTCCATTTTTGCTTCACAGGAAAAGTGAAAAATAAACCTAATTTAAAAATCTCCGATGAAGTCTTCAAACAGCCAGTTACCAGTCCAACGTAAGTGAACTGACTACTTAATTAGATTTGCATGTCCACATTATACCTCTGTCTGTCTTGTTGCGTGCATTTAAAATATAGTAGCTAAAGCAGCTGTACAATCATTAAATACAATGTGAAGAATTACCAGACAGGGAGAAGGAAGCCTATTGCTTTAAGAAGTATGAAGATAAAAACTGATCTATCGATTCCAGGAATATGGGTAGTAAGATTTTGATATTTTGATAGTTTATTATATTCTGCTGCATCAATTTATTTGTATATAATAGACTAGTTATCCCTTTGAGTCTCTTCCTATCTTTCCCCCAGCAACTACTTTATTGTTCTGGTCCAAACCCAGTTTTGATCTTAGATGATGTGTTATTGAATATAAAAACCCTTAAGGACTCCAGTGCAATTGAAATTTGCAGTGGGGCCCGAGACCATTATGGCCATTGGGATGCATGAGAAATTCTATGCAATAATGTTGTAAACCACAAGGCAGTGATTTAGAAAATGATGCAAGTCTTGTGTAATTTATACATTGGAATATCTGTCCAGCTAAATTAGCATTTTTAATTAGAATGTGTATATTGATATTCACGCTATTCCATTGATCTAGATTTTCACTTGGGATTCACCTGATTTCTTGCCATCTGATCTTCTCCACATTCTAAAGGCGCACATTTAATAACCCATCACAACTAACTATTCACCAGCTGGTTATCCCATTGAGCCCTCATCCAAATCGAGATTACAAGCATTCATTTGCGAATAAATCATAACGAGATCTATTTTCAGAGCCAAATTTAATCCTGTATTCTTCTAACCCTGAAACAAACATGCTTTTCTAGATGAACAGGGTAACGATCTGTTGGAAACCTCCATTGGTTCTCTTGTTCTAGGCTAGAGATAATTGAGATTTAAATTTTAATTTCAAAACCATAACCCTAACCAAAATCAAACTAACTCGGGATTAAACCAGAGAATTTTTCCTAGCCCTTTCTATCCAGTTCTATGCAAGAATATGTGTTGAATCACCTGGTGATTGGGACAGCTGTACTTTTGCTCTCATAACCTTTTGAATTGAGAAACTGTTGTCTGCAGCGTGGTCACCTAATGTTACCAAATATATTTGTGTTGTCTTTTTTTACATGAACAGGTTTGAGTATTAGACCACTTTGTTTTAAATGTCCATCGCACTTGACACTGAAAACAGCCTTTATTGTCTTTATGATGATTTATGCGCTTGCGTGCAGATTATTTACTTATTATCTTTGATCTTTCCAGGTTAACTTTTAAATCTGTCATATATTTAAATAACACTAGACCAAGTGGGACGCGTTGGGTCCCGTACCGTCAACGCACGGTTGCGGGGGGAGGGGGCGTCCTGCGGAGTCATACACACACTAACCAACCACACTCCGGCTCTCCCACTCTCCCACTCTCCCACCCTCCACCCCCCCCACCACCCTCCACCCCCCCCCCCACCACCCTCCACCCCCCCCACCACCCTCCACCCCCCCCCCACCCCCCCCCCCACACTTTCTAACTCACACCCCCCCACACCCCCACCCCCACACACACACACACATTCTAACCATCCCCATTGATATATTAATATTATTCATTCACTCCTTTTGCCCTATCCACTCACATATAGCCCCCAACTCGCAGGCACAGCTAGAGAGAGAGGGGATAGAGAGAGGGGCACATAGAGGGGCACGGAGGCACAGGGAGAGGCACGGGGAGGCGCACAGAGAGGGAGGGGGGAGCGTGAGGGGGGCAGAGAGGGAGTGGGGGGGGAGAGAGGATCGGGGTAGTGTTTGAGTGGAGTGGAGGGGGGGGGGTTGTCGTCAGAGGGGTGGGCTGGTTCCCGAACCTCGCTGCAGGCTCGGCTCTATGATCTTTGGCAGGCAGGGCCCGAGTACAGGGGGAGCGGTCGGGGGGGTGACGTCACTCGCAGCGCGAGCAAGAAGATAGTGCTCTATGATCTTTGGACAGTGGTGGGCAGGCAGATCCATTGACACGTCATCAGCAAAAAAAAAACAGGTTTTGAATTCAAATTTTGATTCGATTTGTGAACATTTTTACTGAAGAAATAATGCACGAAATTTTGAAGTAAGCCAATTTTTGATTCCAAGGGGTAAATCTCCACCGGAATATGTAAATTATTTCCCGTTAGCGCGTCGTTTCTTCTAGTAGATGTGATCACACACACGTGCACGCACGCGCACACTCACACACACACACACCCACATCCCCAAGATCAGACTTTGCCGACTTGTTTACCTCCGTGGCCCATGAATGTTTATCTGGTGAGACTTTTTTTTGTTTGAGAATTGTTGATGTAGTGATTGGAAGTGTTCTTCAAGACGCGGCATTATTAAAAAAAATGAAGCAGGTTTGAAGCCCACATCCTTGCAAAATAGAAAGAATTAGACTAAGTGGGACCCGTTGGGTCCCATGTTCACACGGGAGGGCTGGTCCCCCAACGCATTATTCCACCTCTCGACCAATTCCAATATTGCTGGGGAGGGGGGGGGTGCTTTCTGGAGCGCTAGTATCGGTGTTGTGGGCAGAAAGGACAGGTTTCCAGAGGGCTAGTATGGACATTGTGGGCCGAATGGATTCTTGGGCTCGCAACTCAGGCCTGGTGGGCTGGCAGCTCAGTCACTCGGGCTTGGTGGGCTGACAGCTCAGTCACTCAGGCCTGGTGGGCTGGCAGCTCAGTCACTCAGGCCTGGTGGGCTGGCACCTCAGTCACTCAGGCCTGTGGGCTGGCAGCTCAGTCACTCAGGCCTGGTGGGCTGGCAGCTCAGTCACTCAGGCCTGGTGGGCTGGCCGCTCGGAAGCTGCCAGAAATTCTGCCCAAAACAGGTGAGAGACTCTGTGAGAGAGAAGGGGGAGAGGGTGGAGAATCAATTTTAGACATTTTTCATCTATTTCTGCAGATCACAGCAATGAAGGAGGGAAGTCTATCCTGGCCTGGATCTCACAGGGAGCAAATGAAGGGAGGGAGAAAAATACTGGGGTGAGGTTTAATACTTGCAGGGGGAATTCTTACTGATGGACCGAAGGGACTCCTGGGCTAGTACAGGTCTGATGGGCCGAAGGGGCTCTTTATATTAAAAAAATAAAATCAAAAAAATCAAAAAAAATCTGAGTGAAAGGCACTTTTTCTGGACTTTTCCTGGCCTGGCATGGGCCTTTTGGGTCAAAATGCTCCTCCTGGGATAATACGTGCATTTTGGGCAAAAGGGACTGGTTTCTCGGCTAATAGGGGCCTTGTGGGCCGAACTTAGTGGTTTCAGGCAGGCCAAACAACTCCATTTCATTTCCAATTGCATTGTAGTTTCAAGCACAGGGTGGGCCGAATAGCTCATTAGGACAAAGGACAAGGACAAAGGACATTTATTGTCACATACACCAAATGGTGTAGTGAAATTTGTTCTTGCCATGCAGCACAAATAGACACAACATTAAAGAAATGTAACATAAAACATAAAAACATTCCCCCACAATGGATCCCACTGTGGGGGAAGGCACAAAGTCCCGTCCATATCCCCTTGTCCACCCATAGTCTGGCCTATATAGGCCTCCACAGTCGCCGCTACGGGGGCCGATGTTACAGGCCCTTCTTCGCTGGGTGATGGTGCTCCGGCGTCGGGAGAACCCTCTCAGCAGCTTGGGACACCTGGAACGGCCGTCTCCCTACCGGAGTCCGCGGCTTCCGAAGCCGACAGGCCGCGCTCGATGGAGCTCCACCACTGGCGATCTCGTCGCGAGATCCCAGGCTCCCGATGTAAAGTTCAGCGTCGCCGCCCGCAGCTGACCGCTCCACAGACCTGCAGCTCCGCTATGTTCACCGGCGGTCCCAGCTCACCGGAGTTCCAGCGCGGCGACCCGGGCAAGGCATCGCCCGCTCCGCTCCGCGATAGCGCTCCAGCGCTGTGCCGCCGCCGAAGCCGAGGTTCTGGGCAGTCCCCTCAGGAAACGCCGCTCCAGGCCCGCTGGTAGGCCGCGAGGACAGGTCGAAAGTGCAGCCCGGGGAAAAGCTGCCTCTCCGACCAGGTATGGACCCTAGAAAGTAGTTTCCCCCTTCCCCCCCCCCCCCCCACCCCCACATAAAAAAGAATAGAACTCCTAAAAACAAAACAACTAACTAACTAAAAATAAAAAAAAGATGAAAACGGACAGCTGCAGGCTGGGCAGCCATACCACACAGGACGGCGCCCCCTAGGACCCATTACATTTTCATTTCACTTCCATTGCAATGCCGTTTCAAGCACAGGGCAGGCTCAAGCCAAACAACTCATTGCATTGACACTTCATTTCCATTGCCATTGCACTTTCAAGCACAGGGCAGGCCAAACAACTCATTTCATTTTCATTGAGGGCTAACAAATCATTTATTCAAGTACATTGCATACTCAGTGTTCTGTAGTTTCCCAGCTCAGACAGAGTCGTGACCTCTCCCTCGCCATCTTGCAGACAGACTGAGCCACGCCCACACTTTCATTTCACTTCCGGAAGGGGCGTGGCCTCCATGGCAGTGATTGACGGGAGAGAGAATCTCAAGATGTTTTAAACACTAATAAGTCTTTTATTTTTCATCGATGGGGAAAATCCTCGGGGCCTGCGCAGCGGAGCGGAGGAGGACTGAGTAAGATGGCCAAAAAATCACATCCATATGTGGTAGCGTTTTTTCTAAAATCAAAGCACAGTGCAAACAGGAAGTGGTCAAGATGAGACTTTTAATTATATAGATGTGAACGGTAGATGAGGCTAGTTGTAGTTCCTATCCTAGTTCGGATCAGGTAACCTAACATAGCATAGGGATTCAACATCAGATATCCCAGTCTTGTGACCGGTTTCATGCTGGTTAAACTTTCTAACCGCTGATGGGATTTGTTACCAAAATTCTTTGCTTTTGCAGGCTGGAAAGTAGAAAAGAATATGCTTGTGCCTGACCTAACAAGTTTCATGGATAGCTGACCATTTAATACAGACAGCCTCTCCTTGTATTTTAGTCCTATGGTTAACTGCATTGCAAAGGAGTCTCAATGTTGACGAGGAATCAATCGCCAGACATATTGAATCACGTCAAGAATCATGTCATTTTGTTTTTAGTTGAGGGGTTTTATAAATATCTGGCTTGTACAAATTTTTCCAACATGCCAGAAAAATGCACTTTGCATCTAATATTTAAAGCAACTGAATCTGAGCAAGGTCATGAATTGGCAATTTTATCCATTGCCAATGGGCTGCGGAATTGGTCCCACTGTAATTCTGACAGATAAGTCCGTAACCCTTTCATGAATCCGTTCTTTAATAGAAGGGAATATCTGTTGTTTTTTTCAATGATCTACTGGGTTGATCAACACCTATGGGTTGCTTCCTCCAAATTGGCTTTCTGTGGAGAGAGATAACTATCTGGCGTAGAAGGAGACGATGCATTGCATACAACCTGTGACAGTTCTTTTGGATAAAATGATCAGTTAGTCGCACTCCTCTGCATTCGCCCTTTTAACACTGCAATTTAAAAAATACTGTTCTGTGTATTAGTTGTAATTACTATTGAGTATATTCAAAACAATAATTCAAATCATAACTATATGTGCAGATTAAAAAAAATCTTCAGCCAGACTCCCTCCAAACTGCCTTGGAGCAAGCTTTGTCTTTGAAGGGAACTGAGTGAATAGACATGGTGGTACACCTGCTCCCCACCTGAATGATGGTACTGTCTGTGCAAGTCGCATGCTTTTATTTTGCTTCACTTATGGAAGGGATTTTCCCATTTGCAGTCTGAGCCAATTATTTGACAAATGTTTGTTGGGCCAAAAATGTAATACGTGGAAATTTTTCCTACTTTATATTCTGGGAATTTTACCAGCTGGCCTGATCAAGAGTAAAATTTGAGGCCCTTATTCTGTGTCCTGTTCAATTGAAACACTGTCTGTTCAAGGGAATCCAGAGGCAATGTGATGTGGCTTGGGGTTTTCCTAACTCATCCAGGATAACAGATCAGGAAGGAACCTGTATGGATGTAGACACATTTTATTATTGGCACCATTGGAAACTGCTAGAGTTAGTTATTAAAGATGGGATAGCAGCACATTTGGAAAGTGGTTAAATCATTGGACAAAGTCAGCATGGATTTACGAAAGGTAAATCATGTCTGACGAATCTTATAGAATTTTTCGAGGATGTAACTAGTAGAGTGGATAGGGGAGAACCATTGGATGTGTTGTATCTGGAGTTTCAGAAGGCTTTCGACAAGGTCCCACATAAGAGATTAATATACAAACTTAAAGCACATGGTATTGGGGGTTCAGTATTGATGTGGATAGAGAACTGGCTGGCAAACAGGAAGCAAAGAGTAGGAGTAAATGGGTCCTTTTCACAATGGCAGGCAGTGACTAGTGGGGTACCGCAAGGCTCAGTGCTGGGACCCCAGCTATTTACAATTTATATTAATGAACTGGATGAGGGAATTGAAGGCAACATCTCCAAGTTTGCGGATGACACTAAGCTGGGGGGCAGGATGCTAGGAGTTAGCTGTGAGGAGGATGCTAGGAGACTGCAAGGTGACTTGGATAGGCTGGGTGAGTGGGCAAATGTTTGGCAGATGCAGTATAATGTGGATAAATGTGAGGTTATTCACTTTGGTGGCAAAAACAGGAAAGCAGACTATTATCTAAATGGTGGCCGATTAGGAAAAGGGGAGATGCAGCGAGACCTGGGTGTCATGGTACAGCAGTCATTGAAAGTAGGCATGCAGGTGCAGCAGGCAGTGAAGAAAGCGAATGGTATGTTAGCTTTCATAGCAAAAGGATTTGAGTATAGGAGCAGGGAGCTTCTACTGCAGTTGTACAGGGTCTTGGTGAGACCACACCTGGAGTATTGCATACAGTTTTGGTCTCCAAATCTGAGGAAGGACATTATAGCCATAGAGGGAGTGCAGAGAAGGTTCACCAGACTGATTCCTGGGATGTCAGGACTTTCATATGAAGAGACTGGATAGACTCGGCTTATACTCGCTAGAATTTAGGAGATTGAGAGGGGATCTTATAGAAACTTACAAAATTCTTATGGGGTTGGACAGGCTAGATGCAGGAAGATTGTTCCTGATGTTGGGGAAGTCCAGGACAAGGGGTCACAGCTTAAGGATAAGGGGGAAATCCTTTAAGACCGAGATGAGAAAAAACTTTTTCACACAGAGAGTGGTGAATCTCTGGAACTCTCTGCCATAGAGGGTAGTTGAGGCCAGTTCATTGGCTATATTTAAGAGGGAGTTAGATGTGGCCCTTGTGGCTAAAGGGATCAGGGGGTATGGAGAGAAGGCAGGTACGGGATACTGAGTTGGATGATCAGCCATGATCATATTGAATGGCGGTGCAGGCTCGAAGGGCCGAATGGCCTACTCCTGCACCTATTTTCTATGTATCTATGTATTTGTGTGATCCTTTCTTTACCTCTTTTCCTGTATGTAGCATGCAAGATGTTTTATATTTGCACACAATCAAATTCAAAGTGAATGCAGGTGCTCCACGGATTACTACAGGATTATGTTCCTGTGAACTGTTCCTGACCTAGACAGTTCGCAAGTCAAAGGTGCTGCTGCGAATAGAGTTCCCACATGGCAGAAGATGCCTGCAGCCACACAAATCCATCCTGCTGGTCTGCTAAATGCTTGTTCCTAAGTCGGGCATTCGTAAACTGGGAGAACCTGTACACTCCATCCAGAAAATTGCTACTCTTATATGTTTAGTTTAGTGATGCAGCAAGGAAACGGGCCCTTTGGCCCACCGAGTCTGCGCCGACCAGGAACCCCGCACATTAACACTATCCCTCACACACACCAAGGTCAAATTTACCAAGCCAATTAACCTACAAATCTGTACGTCTTTGGAGTGTGGGAGGAAACCGGAGCTCCCGGGTGAAATCCACACAGGTCACGGGGAGAACGTACAAACTCCATACACACAGCACCCACAGTCAGGATAGAACTGGAGTCTCTGGTGCTGTAAGGCAGCAACTCTACCGCTGCACCACCGTGCCTGCCCTATCTTCCAGTTTTTCCACTTCTGAAGTCTTATCAATCTACCACTTGTGTTGCTCGATGTTAAACTTGCAGTCTTGCTGCTGTTGTACAATGAGTGCATTTTTCTGGTAAGTTAAATAAATTTTACTTCTAATTTATTTTTAGGCCGCCACGAGATCTGGATTCGAGGGCTTGTATTACAATTGGAGACCGAGTAAGGATTTTTTTTTCATGCTATTTTAAGCATTTGTTTATTGAAAATTCATTCCTTGTTCTCGGTGTTCTAATGCAAAGCTGGAGATGATTTACTAGCTGCATTTTGTTTATTTTAAACTTAATTACATGGATTTCTTTAAGTACAGATTTATATCTGAATTTATATTTAGTTTATGATGCTGTTTTTGCATAGCGGCAACTGACATTGCAATTCAGACTGTGCAGTTCCAAGTGCCAAAACACTTCTGATTATGTAATAGTCTTGAGAGGACTCGGCAGTGAATAAGACCAAGTTTGAATGGTTCCTAATTTTAAATGGAATGTTAAACTAATATCCCTATCTGAAATCCATTTCTGATGGATGTAAACGATTCCTTAACTTTACTTCAAAGAAGAGTTATCTTGGAACCCGAGTCATTTATCTCTCAATCAATATTAATCGAAAAATATGTTAATCAGTCACCATCTTTGTTGTGTGTGTTGGACATTGGCTGTGTGCAAAATGACTGCTATGGGGGGCGCAGTGACGCAGCAGATAAAATTGCTTCAACATGACTCCAGGAACATGGGTTTGCTCCCTGCTGCTGTCTATACATATTCTCTCTTGTTCTTTGGTCTCCAGAATACATTGGAGTGGCAGAAGAATGTGTGGGGGGGGGGGGGAAGAGAGGGGGGGGGGGGGAGAGAGGCAGGGGCAGATACAGGGGAGTTGATGGCCATGGAGAGACCAGCGCACAGGGAAATAATACGTGAAGTGGAATTGTGATGATACTCCTGAGAGCAATAGCTTCCAACGTTGTTCAAGATACTGCATGGAAACGGGCCCTTTGGCCCAACTTGTCCATATTGACCAACGAGTCCATCTAAGCTAGTCTAATTTTCCTTAGCTTGACCCACATCCATCTAATTTTTTACAGTCCATACACATATCCAGATGTCTTTTGCATGTTGTTATTATACCTGCCTTGACAACTTTCACTGGCAGCTGGTTTTATATACGGGCCACTCTATGTGGGGGGGGGGGGGGGGGGGGGAATTGTCCCTCAAGTTCCTGTTAAATCTTTCCTCACTCACCTTAAACTTTTGCCCCTCATTTTTGATTCCCCAGCCCTGCGGAAAAAAAGACTGTGCATGCACCCTATCTATACCCCACATGATTTTCTACCCCTTTGGCAGATCACCCTTAGTCTCCCACTCGACAAAGCCTCAAGTCCATTGCCTGGCCATCCTCTCCATCCTCTCCATCCTCTCTTAGTGTCTCAAGCCCCGGCAACATTCTTGAAGTGTTTTCTGCGCCCTTTGCTGCTTAATGGCATCTTTCCTACTGGAGGATGATGAAAACTGAAGACAATTCTCTTGGTATGGCTTCATCAATGTCTTGTACAACTGCACCATTTGTAGTCTGTGCCCTGACCGATGAAGGCCAGTGTGCCAAAAGCTGTCTTTGCCGCTGTCTACTTGTGACACCTCTTTCTGGAAACTGTACTTCTATGTATTACGATCCCTGTCCTCATCCATAACTATTTTAAAACTAATAGAACTCTGGTCGCTGGTCTCTAAAGGTTCTCCCACTGACACTCAGTCACTTGTCTTTTGCCATTTCCTACGAATAGGTCTAGCTTTGCTCTCTCCCTTGCAGGACCCTCTACATAATGCATGAAGAAACTTTCCTGAATACACTTGACAAATTCCATCCCATCTATGTCCCTGGCATTATGCCAATCCCAGACTACATTGGGAAGGTTTAAAATCCCCTACTTTGACAACCCCATTAGTCTTGTAACTGTCTGTAATCTCCTGGCATATTTGTTCACTTAATTCCCATTGACTATTTGGGATCTATTGTACATCCCAACAAGGTGACCATCTTTATTTCTCCGCACCACCCATGTAACCTCAATAGAAGATCCTTCCGTAATGCCATCTTGGACTACTGCAGTGATGTTGTCCTTGCACTGTAAACCACTCCCTCACCTCTATTTCACCTGTAGTACTGAAAACCTGGAACATTAAGCTGCCTTAGTCCCTCCCTTAGCCAGATTTCTGTAATTACTATAACGTCCCAGTTGCATGCACCCGAGTTAATTTGCCTTACCTAACATTGAAATAAATGCAACTTAATCCATTGGGTTTCCTTACTTCAGTTGACTGAAAGCGATCCTTTGGCACTGATTTGAAAGAGGTTAGGGTACTTATTGTTTGTAAACTGAGTATCCCTCAGCTGACATCACCAACGGCGGATTATCTAAAGTTAGGGGAGCTTGTTGTGTTTCCGATAGTAAAGTATTAACTGCACTTCACTGGCTGTAATTGTCTTTCTGGAAACCTCAAACATTTAAGCGATAGAGATGAACGAGTATTTAACATAAATGACCCTAGTAGGAACTTTCTGTATGATAACAGGAAAGATTTGAACTTTTATCCTATAATGCAAACTTTATTTGTTAGCAACGTTTGTCAATTGTGTACCTACTGCATGCTCTCTTACCAGAACTATAAATTGTACTCTTTCATCTGTCTTTGGCATATCCATTAATACTTATTTTAATATGTTCCTCTATTAATTGATTCACTTTTCCATGCTGGTTGTGAATTCTAACACATTATAATAGGCTTTTGAATGGAAAAAATCTCAGCCGTCTATCTTATGCTCAGTGTAAAACCTGAGTGGGTTATTGTGGTTCTCTGGCCAATGCATACTTACAATTTTACTGATTTTTAAAGGCTCCTTACTTACCAAAGCTGATGGAAGATTTAATGTGCTGCTGAAAGCAATGGCTAGGGGTCTCTGAGCTCATCAATAATAATCTAGAAATCCTGCTTGCAATACAGCTGTGATAAATTGGGATGTGGATTTGCTGCAGGACTGAATGAATTTGGGCCATTCCTTTGGGCAAGGTATTGTCTTCCAATTTTTGTTTGTGTTCAGCGCCTGGAGAAAGATTTCACATTTTGCAATATCTAAGAAGCTTGATTTAGAATAATCAAAAAATCTACAAAGGTATTGGATGTAGCTATATATTGCCACCATCATTTGTCTATATCTCCCCATCAGGTCCGAGATATACATCAGAACACATGAAGAGCAATTGCCATGAAACTCGTACCCAAGCCATAATGTTTAACTTGTACATTGGCATCAGCACAATGCACTGAATTATGAAAATAATTTTTGGAGGCAGTGTTTCTGCTGAATACTGATAGAGAATTTCAGAGAAATCACTATCTAGAGCAGAAACTAATGAGTCAGTGACTAGGAGGATTGCTTGTCTGTGAGATGAGCTGTTTTTCCCTGATGCCACAAAGATAATCTGAGAACATTGTCAATCACAGTTACCATTAATAGGCTGGAAAATGCTCAACAGTGCATCTAATTTAATCTGTGGAATTCCCTGAATATGCAGAGACTGCTGAACGCGGGTGAGTCCATCAAAGGCTTATCACTTCCTTCCATCCACTTCATTGTCACGATGTGGTGCATCAGGAAGGCTGGAAGTATCAACAAGGATGCCTGTCACTCTGGCCATTCCATTTCCTTAGCTTCTGGGAGAAGTTACAGGAGCTTAAAAGCCCAGATATTCAGATTTAAGAACGGCTTCTTCCCTACTGCTATCAGATTCCTGGATCAATCACCTTGTTCACACCCCTTCCCCAGAGATGTTGCCACGTACTCTTAGCATTAACTTGACCTCATTTGGTTATTCCTTTATTGCATTTTAGTATCCTTAGCACTACGTCAGATTACGATACAATCTTTGCACCATTCTGTTGTCTTGTACTCGTGGTATTGTTGTATTTATGCTTGCTTGCTCTGAGTTTTTATGCAGTGCTTGCTCTGAGTTTCATGTGAACGAGGAATTTCTTGCACCATGGTATATATGACAGTATATAGTGGCACAGCGGTAGAGTTGCTGCCTAATAGCACCAGAGAACCAGGGTCGTCCTGACTACAGGCGTTGTCAGTATGGAGTTTGTATGTTTTCCCTGTGATCCCGTGGTTTTTTTTTCTGGATGCTCCAGTTTCCTCCTCCATTCCAAAGACATACAGGTTTGTAGGTTAATTGGCTTTGGTAAATTGTCCCAAATGTATAGGATAGTTTTCATGTACAAGGTGATCACTGGTCGGTGCGGACCTGGTGGGCCAATGAGCCCATTTCCACACTGTATCTTTAAAATCTAAAGACAGCAAATTATTCTGAATTTGGAAATTAATTATACTTGTTAATGATACTTGTGCATAACATGGCATGAAAATCTTGTAGGGGTGAAAGGATGTTGATCATTTTTAATGCCTAGTTCAACTTCTGATATAATATAGCAATATTACAAAATTTTGAGATTTAGAAAATCAAGTCTGTAATTTATCCCATCAGATAAAGCATAAAAAGAAGTTTAATTTGACACCTAATTCACTTTGATATCTTCAGTATTAAAAATGTTATGGCCATTTTCATACTCGGAAAATTAGCATCTTGTTCCCTATTGCTTTTTCATTGACTTAACACAAAAGCTGTGATCGAGGACAGTCAAAAGCCCATAACTTTCTTAAAAATTAAGAGAACTGAAAGAAATTTTCAGTTATTATAGATTGAAGCATTCTGAAACAAATATGAAACAATCTTACTTAGACGACATAAAATTAAAGCATATAATTAGTTACCTAATTGCAGCTAATTACAAAATTCAATTACGAGATCTAAACATCTATCAATGTCTTAAGAATAGATTAACAATTTTAAAAAGCCTAAGTGTCCAAATAACATTCACACAAGAATTCACAATATAACATAATTTTTCAATCTCATTGTCATGGATTTATAGGCCAAATGGAAGGAATTTAATGTTTAATACCTGTAAATTAATGGCCATTTAAATCCTCTTGCGAGTGGGGTTTTCTGGAACGCGATCGATTGGAACGTTGCATTTGCGGTGAATTTAAACCCGTATCGGCATGAAAAATACTGCCGCTTCGTTCAGGGAGAAAAATCACTGTTTCGCAACTTAAAATGTGAATTAAAGGCATCTTAAGGAGCACTTTTATACATAAAATAAACGGCTTTCGTTTACCTGTCCCGTGCGTGAAATCCATCCCCGTTGTCGGCGTTGACGGCTTTAGAAGCTGATTTTAAAATAACTCCAGCGCTGAACTTGTCAGGGATTTAAAAAACAAAATACACAGAACGCCCGTCGGAACGATTCTTCAGCAAAAGCTTGCATTCCAACGAAAAATATAATCCAGGACAAGGTAGGAGAAACCCGCGTTTTAACCCCGCCCCCCCCTCAAAGGCGCCAAAATCGCGCATACGGCCAGTGGCAGAATTGCAGCGCCGCTGAAGGTAAGTATTGTAACATACCTATATAATATGACAAGAAAATGGTATTATCTGTTTTCTCTTCAGAAGACAGAAACTAAGTTTTGTGATTGAGTTTTCAGCCTCAGGGTTTCCTGCTGCAAGGTATAAATAACTGTATATTTCTTCTGAACTGTGGTGTAGATCTTATGGCTAGGTCTGATTTTCCTTCTGTTGCTTGGGACTAGTCAGGCTAAAAAAAAGGTATGCAGTTGTTTGGATGGTAGAATGCAAAGAATGTTAAAAATAATTGATTACCCAGCTAACACATCTACATTAGTTTTCATATATCCAGCTGTAAATCAATTCTGATGTCACGTGCTAGGTTATGCAATAGAAGCTCACATGACGTGATATTTAATGGAGTAGGAAGGAACTGCAGATGCTGGTTTCAACCGAAGATAGATATTAAAGCGGGACAGGCAGCATCTCTGGAGAGAAGGAATGGGTGGTGTTTTGGGTCGAGACCCTTCTTCCGAGGGATCTTTCTCAACACCCATTGTCAATGAAATGTGTGGCTGCTAGTTGTATCCTGGCAGTAATCAGATGAGCTTGACTAACAATGGTCATTGTTCCGCATCTTGTTTGAAAGGCTGCATGTCTGACAATGCAGCATTCCGTCAACACTGCATTAGAATGCTAGATCAAAGAGTATATCAAATTAATACAATGGCTTAGAAGTATTAAGGGCCTGTCCCACGGGCAGGCGACTCCATGCGGCAAGCGCGACCTAACCGGAAGTGGGGGCCGCGCGGAGGTCGCGGGGCTGGTCCCACGTTCATCGCCGGAGCCGTATGGAGTTGGTCCCGACACCGCGCAGGGCTCCGAAAACTGACACTGTTCAAAAATTCCGCGCGGCAACGGCCTGCCACCCCGCTACCGCATCGAGGCTGCGCGCACCGCCTCCACGCCGCATGCACCGTCTCCGTCAACTCTGGAATTGTTGTGAGGAAGGAACTGCAGATGCCCATTTACACCGAAGATGGAACATACCAAAATTGCTGGAGTAACTCAGTAGATCAGGCAGCTTCTGTGGACAGGTGGTGTTTCGGGTCGAGACACCTTCTTCGGACTGAAGTCTTCTGCAGTCTTCTATGGTCTGAGGAAGGGTCTCGACCCGAAACATCACCTACCCGTGTTCACCTACATAAAAACCGAAACATCACCTACCCGTGTTCATCTAAATAAAAACCGAAACATCACCTACCCGTGTTCACCTACATAAAAACCGCTTGAGCTTCCAACGGACTTCGCTCGAACTGGACGTCCGCGCACCCCCCGCTTCCGGTTAGGTCGTGCTCGCCGCATGGAATCGCATGCCCGTGGGACAGGCCGTACGGTGATCACTCGGCCGCCGTGCGGCCCCCGCTTCCGGTTAGGTTGCGCTTGCCGCATGAAATCGCATGCCCGTGGGACAGACCGTACGGTGATCACTCGGCCCCCGCGCGGCCCCCGCTTCCGGTTAGGTCGCGCTTGCCGCATGGAGTCGCCTGCTTGTGGGACAGGCCCTTAAGGCACCCCAAAGAAATGTAGCACCGCAGCAACAGTGAGCATGAAGCAGACCGCAGCCAGATCTATGTTGTAAAGTTGTAAACAGACAAGCCACCTCAAAAGTGTATTGGCTTGGAGTACCTAAACTAATACCTTATCTTGGTTATGCACAGTTCCTCAAATTAACATAACGTAAGATGTTCAAAGCACCTCAAGCTAAAGTGGCTCCTTCAATACATTGGACCTTTAAAAGCAACCTCCCCACCCACCCTGGCACAGTGCTGCCTTCCCACTCCCAATTCTCCCAGCCTCGCCCACAATCTGCCTGTGCTTCTCCCTTTGACCATTACCACCTTCACCTATGATCTCCTGAGCTAAGCTCGTAAGAGGCGCGAGTGGTACATTTTTTATGCCAGCTGAAGTTTGAAAGGCTGATCATTGGTTTTTCTACAACTTTAATTTACTAATAAATTAAAGCAATAGCTTGGAATTGTTTTCTTGAGAGGTACTGCAGCAATCCTAAATGCTCAATTACTTTTTGGATACTGTGGTCATGTTTAGTTTAGAGATACAGCGCGGAAACAGGCCCTTCGGTCCACTGAACTCATGCTGACCAGTGATCCCCGCACACTAACACTATCCTGCACACAATAGGGACTATTTACAATTATGCCAAGTCAATTAACCTACTACCCTGTATGTCTTTGGAGTGTGGGAGGAAACTGGAGATCCCGATTAAAACCCACGCAGGTCACGGGGAGAAAGTTCAAACTCCATACAGACAAGCACACGTAGTCAGGATCAAACCCGGGTCTCTGGCGTTGTAAGGCAGCAACTCTACCACTGCGCCACAGTGCAGCCCTAAAATACAACCGTTCCTGAGGAAGTGATTAGACTTTTTATTTAATGATACTGCGCTACAAAATGTTGCTGCAAAATTTTATAAAATGCACCATCCTGCAAAGCAGAGACACTGGCATCTGTTCGACCAAGACACAAGAGTCTGCAGACACTGGAATCGAGAGCAAAGAAACGAGCTACCAAAGAAACTCAGCGGGTTAGGTAGCATCTGTGGAAGGAAATGGATTGTGCTTTCCAGATGAAAGATCTTGACACAAAACATACGCGGTCCGTTTCCCCTCTGCTGATGCTGCCTGATCCGCTGACCTCTTCCCAAAAGCTCATTTTCAGCTTTGCGCAGGCTTGCTCCATATTACCATATTACCAGACAACCATAATTGACACAGTCTTCCCTCAGGATATTTTGCTGTTGAACAGCCGTGCCAAATATCAATACCACACTTCAAATTGACATGGGCAGGTTCACACTATCTGAAATAACAAAGTATTGCACGCATTATTTAATATAGTTCTTCAGATAAAGAGAAACTGCCATGATAGATTTTTTAAATAAGAAACCTATCTTTTCTCATGCAAAGTGTTATGCACTGTCTAAAATAAATCATCTAAATGAGATGGAGGTGATTGACTGTCAGGCCAGCAGTTTATCATTATGGGGAAGACATGCAGCTGATTCCTAGAACGCTTTACTGTGTTTGCTTTGTTAGTGACAGAACATTCAATTATTAAAACTCTTTGAATGAAACTTCCTTTTATCAGCTATAACTGACATGTTGACATGTTCTTCCAGTCGCTATTTCGTGCAGAAATTGTATTTAAATAAGTCTGAGGACAACTAAAATCGCTGGAAACTGCTCGCCTTTGTTTTATAGCTTGTTTTATAGAATTATACAATGTGGAAACAAGCTCTTCACCCCAACTAGTCTCCATGCCAACCAAGGTGTCTCCTGAGCTAGCCCCATTTGGCCCATAACCCTCTATCCTTTGCCAGCTACCTGTCCAAACGTCCTTTCAGATATTGCAGATACTATCCTCTACCACTTTTCATTCCACATACCCACCACCCCCTGTGTGGAAAAAGTCAAAATTATTGACGAGGACTCAAACTTGATGTATGGCTATCGCAATACATTAAAATAAGCCATTAAAATAAGCCATCCTAGTTCTTTAACTATTATGCACTCTTAACCAATCTCTGGTGTCAGCATTGATGGTCTTTGGTCAAGAGATTTGAAGGAGCATGGCTCCTCTGGGTGGAGTTTTGTGGTGCAAATCAGCTTGGTATTTGATGGTGTCAGATTGCAGGGCTGACAACTCTCACGCATTGAGCTTGAGAATCACGCATTTGATGAAATTCTCACGCTCTCACGCTGATGACAGAAGTTCTCACACTCAAAAAAATATTTTAAAATATATTTTGGATAAATAAATACACACTCCTCCACACTCACCAATGAGAATAGTTTTCTGTTGGCGGGATTCCCATAAAGAACGAGCAATTTAATTGGCTTAAGCCCATCATACATTATTTAAAATGGCAATGTGGACAAAAATGCTGGAGAAACTCAGCGGGTGAGGCAACATCTTTGTCTGAGTTTGACCCTTCTTCAGACTCAAGCATTTCTCCAGCATTTTTGTCTACTGCTCCATAGATGCTGTCTCGCCCGCATTCACATTCCCGTGCAAATGGTGTGATAGGTGAGACACGGTGGTGGTCCCAGAATCGACCACCCCCCGAGGCACCGCTCACACCTCCCACCCTCACCTCCGGCGGCCGCTCTGTCCACACCGCATGAAGTTTTAACCCTGGCCCGGAGCCAGAGCGGACGGTGTGAGTGGGGGCGTCGGTGCCGTCTCTGGAGCCGCGGGGATGACTCTCGGGCTAAGGCTCCGCTCCGATGCCCGACCTCCGGGTCACTGTCCCTCACCTCCCCCGGACACCCGGGTCACTGACCCTCACCTCTCCCAAACCCCCGGGTCACTGACCCTCATCTCCCCCCAGCTGAGCACAGTAGAGCACCTGGGCCGGGCCCTGCATTTCCCAGGGAGGGGAGAGAGAGGGAAATGCTCCCCGGACATCGCCAAGTCTCCACTCACTCCCGGGTGTTGTCGCCGCTTCACTGACATACACTCTCACACACAACCTAACACACACCCTTACGCACACACAAGGTTTAAAGGAAAATGGGCCAAATGCAGATAAATGGGACTAGTTTAGATGGGGCATCTTGATCTGCAAGGACAAGTTGGGATGAAGGGCCAGTTTCCATGCTGTAAGACTATGACACACTGTAGAAAGGGTGCAATTGCTCTGGAAAGGATCCAGGGGCGATTTATGAACATATTGGCAGGGCTGGAATTTTTTTTTCACTTTGAAAAAAGATTTGATAACTGGGATTGAATTCTCTGCAGCAACAGAGGTGAAGAAAAGACTTAGGTGAATAATATTATGAGAATAGGACCTGTTTCGCTTAACAAAGAGTGTAGGAAGGAACTGCAGATGGTGGTTTAAACTGAAGATAGACACTAAAAGCTGGAATAACTCAGCAGGACAGGCAGCAGCTCTGGAGAGAAAGAATAGGTGATGTTTTGAGTCGAGACCTTCAGACTGAAGAGGTTGAAAACCAGCCATAAAACACAATGACTGGAGATGTGTGTTATCCAACTAAGGGCAGAAATCAGAATCATGTGTTAATCTTTATTGACGCGACACCATAATAAATATATTACAGAAAAAATAATTTAATGGGTTGGCATGATGGCGCAGCAGTACAGTTGCTGCCTTGCAGCACCACAGACCCGGATTTGATCCTGACTATGGGTGCTGTCTGTACAGTATTTGTACATTCTCCTTATGACCACATGGTTTTCTCTGGATATTCCAGTTTCTCCCACATCCGAAAGAAGTGCAGGTTTGTAGGTTAATTGGCTTCTGTATATATGTTTTACATTATATCTTAATTTCATTGAACCATATACGGTTAAATATGTGGCATTATTTTCGTCTTGTTTCTAGTCAAAGGCTAAGGTTGATTGATTTATTTGTGCAGAACAGTGATGGAAGTCTGACTCCTCTTGCCTTGTTTCTATGTTTTTGTTTCTCTCTCTATATGCATAGCAGCATGAATAATCTGAATATACTATGAATATAATATAAATATAATATGAATATACTAGGTTCATTCATGTGCTGCACCTGTTGATCAGAGGCTGGCTCTACTGTGGAATGTTATTAGGAATGTAATTTAGCCTAACCTTATTCATACCTAATCCAATTTGAAGCTAAAATGTTGCATTCAAGTGTAAGTTAAAAGACTCGCTACAGTATGCACCAGATTGCACAATTTCTAGCTTAAAATGCAAATGCAAAAGACCCCCCCCCCCCCCTCGCAATTTTCTCACTCTCAACTCTCACCCAATGTTGGCAGCCCTGCAGATTGGTATATATTGGGAGCAGAACTTTAATGCATTGTTAAGGGGAGGGGGGGACAATCTGGGAGGGGCTGGTGGTTTCTTTTGGTGCTCGGTGGGTGGGTATTGTTAAGTATTTCACCTAGTTTGCCAAAGGGGCGAGTGGCCATCAAGGGTACTCTAAGGACAACGTGAATAATTTGTGAGGACCAAGTGGGAAATCGTTCCAGGCAGATAAGGATGTTATGCATTAGGCAACCCTGGTGGAATTTCACAGTTATGTTTTGATGATTGTAAATGCATTGTAACCTGGCTGACGTTGATTATTTTTCTTTTGCTTGCGGTGGAAATTCCGGTTGAGGTGGAAATTCCAGCACAATGCCTTCTGATTTCTGGGTAATTACTTTGCCATGTCCAGCTGTGGTTTAGGTTTATTATTGTCATCTGTACTGAGGTGCAGTGAAAAGCTTTGTTTCACCTGAAATATTCCCACCAATGGCACTGGTGCAACTTGTTGAACTGCCCCCCTCAGAGCTCCAGTGAACGAGATTCAATCCTGACCACCATGTGGAGTTTGCATATTTTCCCTGTAACATGCGGGTGGATGGATAAATTGCCCTTGTGTGCAGGAGCAAGGTCAAACTGGGGTAGACCAGTGCTGCAGCTGTACAACATGTAATGAAGAATAGTAAGATTAAACGAGAACTTACCTAAGTTTGAAGTTTGATCTTTATTTTATGAGGAGTTACGTAGGTGATTACGTGAAGAACCCTGCCAGTGCGCCTGCGCGTCAATCTTCAAAGCAGCGGTGTGAAATCACAAAAAACAACAACCGAAGTAATATAGTCTCATACTAAAACGAGTAAGACAAGAACTTCCATCTGACCTTTATGATAGAGGGTAGGGTCGTGGTGGGCACGTAATCACCTACGTAACTCCTCATAAAATAAAGATCAAACTTCAAACTTAGGTAAGTTCTCGTTTAATCTTACTATTTTACTTCGGAGTCACGTGAGTGACTACGTGAAGATTTTAAAGCTTTGTGATTACATGCCGTGGATCAATCCCGGCTTCTCACTGCATAGATTGACTCGGAACGAGAATAATCAATCATGCATTCATAATAACATTTGTACCACAAATGCAGTAATTCATTTCAAGAATGAAATGAATCAGATCCCCTTTAAACCAGAGGAATTTACACAGAACTTAAAATAGTTTCTGCAAACAACCCCGCATTAACAATAGGCCGATGGTAAAAATGTTGAAACATCAACTCATTGGACCACCCGGCGGCTGCGAGGATATGGTCGACGGGGCCGTCTTTTGCCCTGGCCGCCGACATTTCTGCTGCCCTAGTTGAGTGAGACGTAAAAACATAAATGTTAATACCAGCAGCTGTTAAGACTTCTTTTATCCATCTGGAAATAGTCTGTATTGAAACTCTCTTGTGTGGTTTCTTGTGTGTGATCAAAAACCCAGTTTCCGTATTCTCAAATTCTTTGTGACCTCAATGTATTGTAATAAATATGTCTTAATACAAAGACATGGATCATTTGGATATGCTGCCAGCATAATTTTAAATCCTGTCACACCTGGACTAATTTGCTTTATTAGGTCATAGATATAGAATGTAACCTTGTCTTCAGTTACTTCCATACTGTCTATTTGTAATTTTCCAAGTGTTTGCACTCGTTGTGCTGTCACTCATGCCATAAACATGAATACTTTCATACTGAGCTTGACCAAAGGTAAAGACACACTTGATAACCATCACGAAGTAGTTTCAGTACCACACTTACATCCCAGATTGTCACGTACCTAGGTTTCGGTGGTTTGGAATTAAAGATTCCTTTCATTAGTCTGGAAACAATTGGGTGTGACCCAATTGAGTTTCTTTCTGAATCCAGAACCAAATATGAGGACAATGCACTTCTGGCTGAATTAATTGCACTACAACTCAGACCTTCATCATAATAAAGTTTTGACAGAAATTCTAAACATTTGAAATATCTGCAGTACTTTATTGCACATTCTTTTGTACCCAGAACTTTTCCCATTTCTTAATATAAGAAAGGTACTGTTTTTGAGTGCTCTTCCTCCAGGCTGCCGTAAGCATGTCCACAGTATGCTCAGACAGTCCTCGTCCCAGAAAAGGCATTCTTAAAACCTGCAAATCAACAAATCCAAACGATCATATAATGGATGTTGTTCCCCTGTACAGGGAGCAGCAATAAATTACTCTTTTTTGGGACTTTCATCAACATTTGTGTTGTTAATTCTAATATCAACGGATACCATGGCTGTGTAGGCCAATCTGGTACTACCAATACCCTTGAAGCAGCATCTTGCCTGATTTTAAGCAAACATTGGCTTATGAGGCAGAAAGGTGGAAATATATATGAAAACATACCACCCCAATGTAGCGAGAAAGCATCAATCGCCACTGCTCCTGGATCTGGTTTCCATGAGACATATCTCGATAGCTGATGATTCAAGTCGATGTCGGTCATTCCAAATCTGATGACTATATCATTGAATACCTCTTGATTCAACATCCATTCTTTATTATCATGGAACTTTTCGTGACCTGGTGTCTGCTATCGTTCATTCTACCTGGTAGATAGATAGCTGAAATCCAAATGTTCTTTTCAATACACCAAGCCCAAAGTTGATTAACCATTTTGTCACAAGACACCGACTTAATTCCATATCATTAATATAAACAACTACTGTTGTGTTATCAATTTGAACTTGAACATGCTTATTAGTTGTGTTAGAACAATAAGCTTGGAGCCCATAGAAACATCCTAGAAGCTCCAAATAGTTAATTCCCCATGTCTGCAGTAACAATGACTCTTCCTGATTCCATCTGCCTCCTCAGCTAGATGTTAAGTCAGTTGCACCCCATCCTGGTGCACTGGCATCAGTTTGTAATATCATGGAAGGTTGTTCAATCAGCACTTTGCTGGAACTGCTTGAGACATGTAGAATCCACCACTGCAGATCAGAAACAGCATTTGTTGTTAGTTGCATGGTTCTATCAAAATGACCAACATGCATTCTCGGTGCCTGTTCTTTAAGTCTCTGCAGCTGTTGATAATGTAATGGTCCAAATTGGACTGCTGGGAATGCTGCTACTAATTTTCCCAGTACACGAGCCACCTGTCTAATTGAAGGTTTTTGCTCGTTTAGGAGATTACTGCAATCTTTAATCAAATCCACCCTTTTCCCTGGGCAAAGTGATATTCATTTGGACTGAATCAATTGTGAACCCCAAATAATTAATAGAGGTACATGGTGTTAACCTAGATTTCTGTGGATGAATTAGAAACCCCAACTTTTCAAAAGTTGATTTCACAACTGCAACAGATACTTCTGTTGACTGTTTTGTCTTTCCTATAATCAAGACATCATCCAAATATGCCATTAGTACCATGCCCCTGGCTACTCAGCAAGCCCAGAATTGGTTTTAACAATTTTTGTCAATATTCTGGGTGCAGATATTAACCCATTAGGCAGAGCTTTGAACTGCCACAACTGGTTCATCCATTTAAATTTAAGATACTTCCTATCTTCTGAATGAACAGACACTGAATAATATGCATCTTTCAAGTCTATAGTTGCCATATAACATGCTTCTGAAATAAGCTGTTTGGCAGTCACAAATGTTTCCATTTTAAAATGTCTAAATTGCACAAAAGGATTCAGATTTATCAAATCTACAAGAATCCTACATCCTCCATCCTTTTTTGATCGAGGGAATATTTTTGACACAAATTGGTGACTTTGGTAGACTGATTTTTCAATAACCCCTTTTTTTATATAGGGTTTCAATTGCAACCTGAACCTCCATCACTTCTTTTTGTACAAAGTGCAGAGTTCGGCTAGGAACATGCTGAACAGGCAAATCATAATTTGGATTGAATTCAATTCGAAATCCTTGTATATTATTCAGGATTACCACATCTGAAGTAATTTTCTTCCAATTATTATAGAAGAAATGTAACCTGCCTCCAACTTTTGGACTTAATCCAGTTAGTATGTTCCCATGAGAACCAGGTCCACCTACCTCTTGAGTCATTTGAGTACCCTGAGATTCCTGGGTTCTCCCGGAAGCACGCCCACTGGTTCTTGCTCCCGCTGCAGGCCGCCAACTACGTCCCTGCGTTGATGAGCGACTTGGTCCAGGATCCGTATGACGTCTGAAAGGATACTTCCTCTTTACAGACTTCACAACCATTGATGTCTTCATCAATCCTGTTTTCGCTTCATCTTCCAACTCTTTAATACGTCTCCCGAGATCTCTCCAAAGAGTAAGTTGGGTAATTTGTATATTACTTGGTTTGCAGAGTGCTGCGAATTTCGGATTCATAGTAGACCGTATAGCACTTCTCGAAGTGTGTGCTGCATAGCAACCCCAGTGCTTGCTGATGCAACTTCGTCATCTTTTGGTTGTTACCTGCTATTCTGGTAAAAGCAGTTATTCCAGAACCCAGCAGCTTTAATATTCTCTGCAACTGATTCCAGATACTCTTGCAGTCTCATCCATTTCATGCTGTTCCAGCTAATGGTAAACCAAGTAATTTATTAAGGAGGCCAGTTCTTCCTAATGGCTCTCCTGACCCTGACGGGGCAGCGAATCCTACTACCAGGGGTGGAACATCTGGCAGCTGCCTTTCATCGCCTTGTACAGCCTCACCGTCAGAGTCGGGGTCTGAAATCTCATGACCCGTAGCACGCTCCTCATTCCTGAGGGTGCATTCCATCAGCCATGAGCCAGGTGCTGTTAAGCTGCTCCTGCAGCTTGGATTACAGTACACTCCTTCCTGAGTGAACCTTTGCTCCAACAACCTATGAAAAAGGCTTCTATTTGGGCAATACGCTCGAAAGCAGTATCTAGCCCTGTACCAGGAGCTGTTTGAGCTGTTTCCAGCAGCTTGGCTTTCAGAACACTCCTCCCTGAGTGAACGTTGCTCCAACAGCCTGTGTAAAAGGCTTTCTATTTGGGCAATACGCTCTAAAGCAGTATCTAGCCCTGGAGCTTCTTCATTGCCTGGGACTCCCTCCGTTGGGATTTAAACTTTGTCTTTTGCCCGACAGGCGCTGACTGTGTTTTCACCAGCCCCAGGTCCACAGTCGCTATGCTCACCGCTGGCGACTGTATCGGGGTTTAGAGGCGGTTGGTCTCTAACCGCGGACTCCCGACTTTCCCGACTTCTGTCGGCTATGTCGCTCGCCTCTTCCCCCTGTCCGTTTTTTTCCCATGGCGTCTGTGGAAAAAATCGCCATAGACCCACAGTAAACGGACCTGGAAAACCTGTAAAAAAGTTTTTACTTACCTTGTGGTTGAAAAACTACAAACCACTCGAGGAGCACTGCTCCTCACGTCCGTTTGCGTCAAGGCGTCTGACGTAATGACGCGCAGGCGCACTGGCGGGGTTCTTCACGTAGTCACTCACGTGACTCCGAAGTAAAACAATGTATTCCATATATTTGAGTGAAAACCTGAAAACAATTGATCAACTATAGTCTCTTTTACTTTTCACTGGTGCTGTCTGAACATTTTCAGCATTTTATACCTTAATTTCAGATTTCCAGCATCTGTAGTTTTTTGCTTTTAGAGTGAAGCAGATGAGTTTGCTTCCAAGATTCTTCATTAATTCAATATTCACTGAAATTGTTCAAATCAGTTGTAATTGAGATGTAATTTCAGTACTTGGTGTCAACAAGCACATACAGCATCTAAAAGTGAAGATACAAATTTATATTAAGCTGTGCCTTTAGTTTTGTGTGCCTGTTTAAGTGCTATTCACTAGTCATGCAAGATAGTACCATATGGGCCCTGCAACATTTGAAGTGACATTTAACAAGGTTGTAGATTTCATTTTGTGTGACCTTATCTTTGGCAGTAATGGCCTTTGTTATTTCTGTGTCGGTGTTAGCATGCTAAAAGTACCAGCACTCTAAAATCTCTCCACTCCCAACCTCCCTCCTCTACTTTTCCAATCCCCACAAACAGTGGAAAAAAGGTTTTGCCCAAGTCGCACCATTTTAAATCCTGCATCACAAAGGGTTATCTCTGGGTGCTCCGGTTTCCTCCCACATCCTAAAGACGTGCGAGTTTGTAGGTTAATTGATCTCTGAAAATTGCCCCAAATGTGTAGGGACTAGATATGAAAGTGAGGTAATATCGAACTAATGTGAAAGTATGATCAATGACTGGCATGAACTTGGTGAGCCGAAGGGCTTGTTTCTAGAGACCAGCACAGTTGTGCAGTTGGAGTGGGAGCATGGGAAACCAGTGTCCAACAAACTGGCTCCTGCTGATACTGTGACCCCCAGTTTGGGGAAACATTGATCTATGCACTGGTGCACAAGAAGTTACCCTCTTTCATCCCAACCCAGCCTTTTTGGGAAGAGTTCCTCAAAAATCTTTGTTGTACCTTTTCAATTCTGTGTCAGATAGAACTGAATGCTGCTTTTGCTATACTTTTCTATTGGCTCTCACCAACCCTCCCAGTGATCTCAGTGTTGACACATGAATCTCACGTACGCAGTGACATTCTAAGTTTTCTATGTTGGCCAAAATACCTTGTAATCAAATTATAGCTGGAAGCATCTTGCAATTCATTATAATTAAAGATTACATGTAACCATAGCCATCGGCCATTATATAACGTCAGAGTAGTCTTAGCAAAACGTCTGAGGAGGCCTGAACTTGCAAAATATTTTGTTTTCAAAAACCTTTCCTTGAATTGACAAAAACAGCATGTGACATCTTATGGTTTGAACTATGCTAGTTTTGCAGATAAATCTAGAAGCGTTAGACAATCATGGCTCAACTACTTTGCAATACTGTTTGTGGCCAATGAATTTCAGTGCCTGATTTGATCTGTTCCAGAGTTCATCTGCTATTTATTGATCTGTTTTTCATTTTGGTTTGTATACTTTAATGATGACCTTAAAGTTATATACAAGAAATGTAATAATTTGGGATCTGAAATTAAATGGGGATAATATACAGTTTTGAAAATATGTTGGTATATGCAATACCAAATATAAAACTGCAAATGGCAGGGTGATGCTAGCAATCTCATTATTTTAATTGAAGACTTGTGTTTGTCAGAGTTGCTGCATTAAAAATCAGCTTTATTTGACATTGATCTTTTTGATATTATATTTAAAATTAATTAACTGATTAGTGCTCTAGCTCGTTATATAATTTCCTCAGCTAAGCCATCAAAGTGCTTTGATCATATACCAATCCACAATCTCTGAGCTTTTTCAACAATTGTGAAGTTTTATTGTAATTTCAACTTCGATGGTAATTGAGTGCATGGGATCTGACGAAGGCAATGAAAGATTTTTAAAAAGAAATGCTTTAAGATAAAGTAAATTGGCATACCATACAATTTTTTTTGACTAACTGATGGACAGCCTTGGTCAAAAGCTCAGTGGAGGTTAAGTATGCAGAATGAACTTAAAAAGGAGGAAGCGATCATCAGGGAACAAACAAAGTGGCTAACCCTAAACTGAAAGTGGCTAACCCCATGGAGTCCTCTCCATGTCAGGAACATCAACTAATATTTATGGCTTGCCAGTGTTATTACTGTGGGAAAAATACCGTACTTTTTTTTAAACAATTCATATCTGATTATTTTATATTTTTAAAAAATATAGAATTTACTTAAGCTCTTGTATCGGAAGAAACTGCAGATGCTGGCTTAAACCAAAGATGGATACAAAAAGCTGGAGTAACTCAGCAGATCAGATAGCATCTCCAGAGAAAAAGAATAAGGGACGTTTCGGGTTGAGACGAGTCCCAAAGACCAGAAGAAGGGTTTCGACCCGAAATGCCACAGATTCCTTTTCTCTAGAGATGCTGTCTGACCCGTTGAGTTACTCCAGCTTTTTGTGTCTATCTTATTTAAGCTCTTGTTTGGAAAACAAGATGCTTTGAACACTTATTTTTAAATTGGGTTTCAATCTGTGCTGCTAATTTCTCTTGAGCTATGTGGTCGGGTATTAAATGTTCTACAGAAGTTCCATGGAATTTGCTGCCTCTGCCTACCACCATTAGTCAACCCCTCCCCACCACATCTTCCTAATGAGTCACCCCATCTCCATTCCCAATACCATATCTTTGCATGTTTTAATCTGCTTCAATGCATAACAGGCAGAGGCAGAGATGGATAGATTCTTGATTAGTAAGCGTGTCAGGGGTTATTTGGAGAAGGCAGGATAATGGGGTTAGGAGGGAGAGATAGATCAGCCATGATCAAATGGCAGAGTAGACTTGATGGGCTGAATGGCCTAATTCTGCTCTTATCACTTACGACCTTATGACATAACTTGATTAATGTTCCATCTGAGACTGGTGCTCCTTTTGAGATTAATACCCATTAGTTCCTTCTCGCACATTGTATACAACAAAACTGTTTAATTTAATTTTACTCTTGTTGCAGAATTTTGTGGTGGAAGCTGATGATTTGGTACCTATCAATGAACTGGGCCGAGGAGCATATGGAGTGGTGGAGAAGGTGCGGCATACACCCAGTGGAACCATAATGGCCGTAAAGGTAATTATTTTTTTATAAATCTCCATGCTTGTAAATGAACCATTGCGAGCCAATCATCAAACAGTTAGAATGAGATTTTTCAAGAATTAACTCAGGATAAACTTGTTGTTCAAACTTTGGATCACACTTGTATTTTGCTCTGTTCGATGGAGCGATAATTTTTTAATTAAAGGTTCAAAGGTCAGTTTATTGTCACCTACCAATTAAGGTACAGTGAAACTTGAATTACCATACACCCATACTAAAAACTTGAGGGAACTGGAGGAGAGAGGAATCGAAGCATAGATCAGACATTATCTAACGAAGATGGAACAGCCTCGTGGGACTGAGTAGTATTCTGCACTTCCAATCATAAATTGAGGATGCAAGTGGTTTATTTTTAAACTTTCAAGAATCGGCTTACAACTTTATTTTCCTTTCATAGGCCCATTTTTGTGCCAAACATGATGCCAAGTAAACTGATCTCATCTCCGGTACATGATGCATATCCCTCTATTCCCTGCACTTCCATGTGCTTATCTAAAAGCCTCTTAAATGCTTACGTTCTATGTTCTAAAAACCCAGGCTTTTTTATTTCCTGTAGTTCCTCTTGTCCTGCTCAGACCCAAAGAGTGTATTCTATTTCACACACACATATTTTCCGTTTAATTTTAATTACCTATATTCCAGTCTCCATCACTGTGCTTTCTCTGCAAGAATTTCTGGTTTAAAAAAAAATCAAATTCACATTTATTGTCACATGCACCAATTAAGGTACAGTGAGTAATATTTGAGTTGCCATGCAGCCATACAATTAAAAGAACACAACACAATTAAAAGAAGGATTGAACTTAACATAAACATCCACCACAGTGATCACTGTGATGGAAGGCAATAAAGTCAGTCAGTCTTCCTCTTTTTCTCCTTTTGTTCTCCCGTGTATGGGGCCTTGACCATCCGTAGTCGCCGCTACGGAAGGCCCGATGTACAGGCCCTCTCGTCAGGATCATCGAAGCTCTGACGTCGGAACTCATGGAACATACTCGTTGTGCTTGGAGTGCCGAAATCGGACACTTTCTTACCGGAGAACGCGACTTCTCGATGTTAAAGGTCGCAGGCAGGCCAGCGGTCGGAGCTCTTCTCCAGCGATCCCCAGCAAGGGATCCCTGGCTCCGGGATGGTAAAGTTAGCTCCACGCCCGTGGCTAGAAGCTCTGCAGACCACGGCTTCACAATGTTAAAGTCAGCAGGCCGGTGTCCGGAGCCATTCTTCTGGCTCCGCGATGTTAAAGTCCACGCCACGCCTGCTGCTGAAGCTCTGGACCATCTCCGGGAAAGGCCGCCGCACCAATCCAAGTTGTTAGGCCACGGGGGGGGAGGCGAAAATGTGACTAGGAGAAAAGTCGCATCTCTGCCGAGGTAAATGACTAGAAACGGTTTTCCCCTAATTGTCTTTCAGATTTGTGATTTCCCCATCATATTTGAGGGTAGTTAAGAATCTGCAAATAAATGCTGGCCTTGGCAGAGATGATCATTGCATGAATTAATTATTTTTTAAAAACTTGCTATTTTTGTTGCCTCTTTTTTCATGTATTTACATGGAGCAGGAGGAGGTCATTTGGCCTGTCCTTGCACTACCATCCCACAGAGCAATCCCATTCATTGCACAATTAATTTTACCCTCTAACCTATTCTTATCAAGTTCCCAATAATTCTACCACCTGCCTGCACTGGGGGCAATTTACAATGACCAGTTAATATGCATGTGTTGGAGGAAACTGGTTCACCTGGGGGGGAAATCCATATGGTCACAGGGAGAAAGTGTGACCTCCACATAGTCAGCACTGGAGGACTAGATTGAGTATGGGTATCTGGAGCAATGAGGTAGCAGCTCTGCTCCCCATTCAAGTTCTTTTCATCACCATTCCTCGTTTTGTTTTATCCCTCTTTCGATGTATTGTGAACCCTTTTCTGATATAGAGATATGGTGGATGAGTATTTTTTATGAGCCTTAAATTTTCTTGGTTGTCTTAGCTGAGGCTCAGTTCAGAATGCCATCTAGTGGTTGCAGTATTGTTGCAGTGAAACAGTTTTACTGCAATAAATTTGCAGGTCACAGGTTGAAACTTGTGCATTACTCATTGAGTAATATTTATAAGCAATAAATATATTTTTTACAAAAAACAATAAATTCACTTCAATCAGCACTGATTAAATATCATAGTGCTGATTATGTTGCACACTATCTAAATAGGTTTGTATGCAGTTCCAGATCATGGAGTTTGGCACTTGACATCAGCTGCACAGAAGTAGCCTTTATCGTCATATAGCTCATTTTTTACATGAGCCTTCTGCCAGTAAAGGCAGAGAAAGTGCATCATCTGCCACCACCTCAAGTGCACCAACACAGCCTTTGGCCATCTGAGGAAAACTGTTTGAAGATCAAAACCTTTAAACTGGGCACTAAGCTTATGAAGTACTCGGCAGCAGTGAATGTCATCCTCCTATGCACTTCAAAGACATGGACTACATACAGTAGCTATGGCAATAAATTGGAATGGTACCACCATCATTAACACTGCAAATCTCTTCAGGTCTTCAGGTCCATTGGCTGGATGAGTGACCCAATATCAATGTTCTCTCAGTCAGCACGTACAGCACTAAGACTCTAAATACCCACAGATAGCTCTGATAGGTGGGGGAAGGGTCGGAGAATAATATTCCAGGATGTTCTCCATTCCTCATCAAAGATGACAGGAGTGCAGCAATTGGTGGCGCTGCTGCTATACAGCTCCAGTGACCCGTGTTCAATTCTGACTGCGGAGTTTGTACATCCTTTCTCTGATTGCTTGCACTTCCTGGAGGTGTTCCGGTTCCCGTCACTTCCTTCCGACATGCTGTTGGATTGGGTAACAACTGCAATTTCTTCCTAATATAGTGTAGTTTGATGGTAGGTTTAGAGGGGAGGGGGGGAGGGGGGGCAGGCGAGAGAGAATGAAATATGGGGAAATACATGGGGGAATGATACTGTCGAGAAGGCTCTGAGAGCCTGGATCACCACCTACATCATATGAAGTATGAAGAAAGAGTAATGTATTGTATTCTTAATTCATGGACAGTGAGAGCCTTGAATCTCTTTAGTGGCAAGTGTAAGACCAGTGAATAAAGTGGGGGGAGTGCACCACCTCCTGTATTACCTCCCCATCTGCCCAACTTATGACAGTGCAGATCTCACCTTAAACTCAGATCCCAGAGAGCTCGAGTGAAGGACAGCAAATCGTGGAAATTGCCGCATTTTGTTTTCACAGACACAGGCAATATAAAGGAGCATTCCTATTGCACTATACAGCTTTTTAAAAGAAGTCTCGCTAGGAGCAGGTTGGTGTGTAATAATGCATATGTTTGTCAGCTGTGTCCTGGAGGTTGATAAAGACATCACAGCAAAGAATCTTTCCTCTTTTTCTCCCCCTCGCTCTTTTTGAACCATTAAGTGGTCCATCAGACCACTCCTGTTACTCGCCTAAAATCTACATCACAGCGTAGAACCAGAAATAAAAATATTTAAATTATAAGTGTTAGGCGCTTTAAAACAAAAATTGGCAAAAATTACAACTATTCCACCTTGGCCAGAGATGGATAAGCAGTGGGATAGTGCACTAATTCATTGCAATTGTTGCTTTGCTAATTCCCAGAAATTAGCTGGCATTGTTATATTGCTGCAGTGGTAATTAATTCACTGTTCTACAAATATATTAAGCAGACATGTAAATCTGTTATATAAATCCATGTATTCACTAGGAAATTTGGATTGACTTTTGTAAAGTTGGATTTGTGGCTTCTATTGGTATTCCATTAACTTGTGTTCATCATCACCGCTGTACTGCAATTACACAGTCCCTCATAATCCTTTAAGCTCTGAGTATTATTTATCATTTTAATAATTGTTGGAACATTTGCTTAAAGCAATAATGAGTTTCTGCAGTCCTTGCTTCATTTTTGTTGTTGTTTAATTTTTGGTTGCCATAGCTTCAGTTTGAGGTTGAAAGACTTAAAAAATCTTGGATAAATCAAATGGGCAATAACCAATACTGTTTTAATGATAAATTAGGGGATTATTAAGCATAGGAAACAAAGGAAGAGATTGCTGGGGTCGTGGTGGAGAATGTTATATCTGTGGCTGTGAGTGAGATACCAGAAAACTGGAGGGTAGCTAATGTAAATAAGAAAGGCAGAAGGACAAACTGGATAATTGAAGGCCAGTGAGCATTACATGTGGTAGGGAAACTATAGGGGAAACTGTAAAGGAGTAATATGTCTCCTGTCCCGCAGAGGCTCTCATATTCTCCACCAATGCTACACAACCATCAGAGATGTCTACGACTCCATCCGCTGCCCACATTTTGAAAAATCTGACCAGTAGGCTATTCCCTGTGTACAAGCTGAAACTAAAGCTTGAGGGCAACAGAATGTTGCATAACGCTGGTCTGAGAAACAGAAGAGCTCCTGCATGACTGCTTTGAGCTGGTGAACTGGACCACATTCAGGAACTCTGTGGCCCACCTAAACGAGTAGAGACAAGGAAATGCAGAAGCTGATTTACCTAAAAAAAAACAGTGCTTGACTAATTCTTCGGGTCATACAGCACCACCAGAGAATTTAGTTTAGTTTAGAGATACAGTGTAGAAACAGGTCCTTCAGCCCATTGAGTTTGCACCGACCAGCGATCCCCACACATTAACACTACCCTACATACACACAAGGGACAATTTTGCATTTATACAATTTTACCAAACCAATTAACCTACAAACCTGTACGTCTTTGGAGCATGGGAGGAAACCGAAGATCTGAGAGAATGCACACAAGTCATGGGGAGAACACACAAACTCTGTACAGACAGCACCTGTAGTCAGTATCAAACCCAGGTCTCTGCCGCAATAAGGCAGTAGCTCTACCTCTACGCCACCATGCCGCCCAAATAGGTGACGTTTTGGACCAGGACCTTTCTTCAGGCTAATTATAGGAAAAGAGGTGGGATAGGGACAAAGCCTGGCTAATGATAGGTGGATACAGGAGAGAGGGGGGGAGGCTTGATTAGTAGGTGGGCGGACAAAGGCTGGTGATGAAAAGAAGACAAAAGTCTGTAAGATAAGGAGGGATGAGCGAAATGTGAAGCCAGAGGAAGGCGTATAGGTAGAAAGGAAAAGGAGGGTGAGATAGTGGGAGGAAAAGGTGTGCATCCAGGTGGGGAAGGGAGAGGGGGGCAAAAAAGGGTAGATTGTTAGTTTGCTTAAATTGGACAATTCAATATTCATTCCACTGGGTTGTAAGCTACCCAAGCGGAATATGAGGTGTTATTCCTCCATTTACCTGTGGCCTCATTCTGGCAGTGGAGGAGACTCAGGACAGGAAGGCCGGTATTGGAAGGGAGTTAAAATGGTTCACAACCAAGAGATCCTGCAAGCCTCGGTGGAGCGAGCGCCAGTGTCCGGCAAAACGGGTGTCCAATCTGCATTTGGTCTCGCCAATGGATGTGAAGGAGGAGGTGTTGCATCTCCTGTGGCTCTAGGAGATGCAACACTAAATCTTAATCCTCTGATAGAGGGGGCCTGTGGACTTTAACATTGTGAGGCCCGTGGTCTCTGGTAAGAAGAGGCAGACTAGGAAGCTCATGTGACAATAAACTGACCTTGAAATCAGTGTCGGTATGTAGTTGATTACAGAATTTACTTTAATTCATTAGCTAAGGTGAAAATACTGCTGCCACTTAAAATCCCGGATGTCATTTGAACTCCACGTCAATCTGCACTATTGGTAGTTTTGTCATTGTTCATCATTATCTTCCTAGGACACCAAACCTCTCCCAGTTAACAAAGCAGGCAGCATGGTGACCATTTGGGAATGTTATTGCACAGGAGAGCCACTATCCCAACCTCTGTTCAATTATTTCTGCATTTCTAATGCTGCATTTACAGCTGTTCCTACATTCTTTCTGCAAGCCTCTGATCTCATGAACAGTTGCACTTGTCGGCTTGCCTCCATTAACTTAATGATCTTTTCTGTTTGGTCTGGCTCATCTTTACTCAGTCTTTTCAAATTACACTTACTGTTACATTACACTAACTGTTTTAATGGTTAGTGTGTAAAAAATGAAGGCTGCTTTAACAGCAAGGTTATTTGCATCTTGTCTATTATGCAGCATTTTCACAGGTAATTGCAAAATGAGTGATCCTTGTATCTTAGAAACACCAGCACATGTCTGGTTTGTATATTAGCCACACATTTCCTTAATGCTTAAATAACTTAGCCAAGCTTCCATTCATGCCTTACAATGACAGTTTTACAATTGATTATAAGTAAAAGATTAAAGGGCTTGTTTGATACCATAAGTGCACTGAGTTCAAACAACTATAAAAGTTTGCGTAAACTATTTGATCAAGGATATTCTTTTGTTGGGCCAGGTTGACCAGGTGTGTAAAGCCCTCACAAATTTTGTACAATTTTCTTTGGATTAATTTTGACAGGCTTCACTTGGTGTTTATATTTTGTTTATTGTTGATTCACCGTTGTATACAGCCCTAATTCGAATGTAGAAAAACATCACTACTTTCTGTGCTTCTAAATCTTTGCAAATATCCTTTAAGGGGGAGGGTGGGTTAACCATGATTTGTGGTTTCTCTCATCAGCATTTCAGGGCATAACCTCACCATTTTGGTTTCCAAATTCAAAATGGAGTCACCTCCTCACCTGTGAGTTTGGAATATGGTAAGCCGACCAAACTTGGTCATGCTACAAGCTGGCTGTAGTTAAGCCTTTTTGCTGCTTTGTATCCCAATTCTGTTTCAAGGAGCTTCTTTGACAGACATACAATACACGTGCTCTGGTCCTTTTCGTGGTGGAAGCTCTTGTGTGTGGAATGGACTTCAAGTTTGCTGCTTTTTCTCTGTGGAGAAATAATTGACAATTGCCATTTTAAAACTGCACTCTGATACCCCATCCATTCAATTGCTTAGTTTGCCGATTTCCATGTCAGTAACATTCCCTTCTTCATTTTAACTGCTGCAGAAACACTCCTGACCAGCCTCTTATTGTGAACTTGAGGTTTTGTGTTGCAATGTTCCTTTTATCCATCATTTTTCAAGGAGATGTAAAATAATCCAAACCCTGTTAAAAGCGGGCAGCAGTGATTCTCTGGTATTGTAGCCAACATTTAGCCTTCAATCCACATCTCTAAAAGAGATTATCTGCTGTTTATACATGTTTGCTGTGCACAAAGCTGGTAACTGTGTTACATAAGTGACTACACTTCACAGGTACTTAAGGGGCGGCACGGTGGTGCAGGGGTAGAGTTGCTGCCTTACAGCACTTGCAACGCTGGAGATCCGGATTCGATCCCGACTAACTTGTGCAATATGTCTTTATTTCTGTTTTTCAGAGAATACGAGCAACTGTGAACACCCAGGAACAAAAGCGATTGCTAATGGACCTAGATATCTCGATGAGAACGGTTGACTGTTTCTATACAGTCACATTTTATGGAGCACTGTTTCGTGAGGTATTGAAAAATATTTAGTGGGAGGAAATGGGGATTAAAAATATGCAATATTTCATCTTGAAAGTGCAGGTGTGAATCCCAATAGTGGTCAAAGAAAGCATCAGCATTCTTCATTTGTATAAGAATGCGGACAAATTAAATTACTGTGTAGATGGACAAAAAGTCAGCATAGATATCATGTGCTGAATGACCTGTTACTGTACAACTGTGGCTCTTGGGGAAAGCAGCTCAAAATGAGTATCTAATACTTGCCTTGGCATGGGATTGGAAAGCAATTACTAGATTCAAAATCTCTAAATTGTGATCTGTGCATTGGGCAATCTTTTATGTCATTACTGACATTGTCTCAGTATTTACAAACCTCACACTGTTCAGTGTTTGTTGGGCTGTTTTGAAATTCCAGCAGTTTTTTAAATATTTGTTTTCTCATTTCTGTTGTAAAACCATCTGGAGCACAAGCTCTGTGGCCCAGATCATGCAATTAAATAATGGTCATTACTCGCCTAACTACTGACCTTTCCCAGACTAACTGACCGCAACTGTGGAAATTGTGTGCAGCTTGTGAGGTCCAGTAGCTAAGTGTGAAACCGTAACGAATCTCTAGCATCAATCCCTGTGAGAGATGCATAAATAAGCTGCTAGACCCAATGCAAGGGAAAGGAATGGTTGCTATAGATCCATACAGTACTAAAACAGGCCCTTCAGCCCAACTTGTCCATGATGATTAAGATCCCCATCTAAACTAGTCCCATTTGCCCACGTCTGGCCCATATCCTTCTCAGCCTCTCCTACCCAGACACCTGTCCAAATGACCTACAGAAAAATGTTGTTATTGTACCTGCCTCAACTACCTTTGACAGGTCATTCCATATACCCACTACTCTCTGCATAAAAATGTTGCCCTTCAGGTTCTTATTAAATCTTTCACCACTCAACTTAAACGTATGCTCTCTCGTTCTTTATTGCACTACCCTGGGAAAAATACCATGTGATTGGTTAAGAAAGAACTGCAGATGCTGGAAAAATCAAAGGTAGATAAAAAAGCTGGTGAAACTCAGCGGGTGAGGCAGCATCTGTGGAGCGAAGGAATAGGCAACGTTTCAGGTCTGAAGAAGGGTCTCGACCCGAAACGTCGCCTATTCCATCGCTCCATAGATGCTGCCTCACCCGCTGAGCTTCTCCAGCTTTTTTATCCACCATGTGATTGGTTAAATGTCTTTAATTATTTTTATGTATTCTCGTGGGATTTTGTTTGTTTCCCCTTATTTCTATAATGCTATTAATTTTGTAATTATTTATAATTGTTCGATTGATTGGTTAAATATTTTCTATGTATCAAACATTAAGAAACAGTCTTGGGTTTTGTCAGCCAGCTCTGCCATTCCCTTGTTTAACTATCAATGCATTCCCTCCCACTTCACGATTGCAACCTCGTATGATTGCTTTAACACGCATGGGACGGCCCAAAACCTGTCCACCAGTTACACAATGCAAGCCAGGAACATGATGAAATATTCTCCACTTGGCTGGTTAAGTGCAACTCAACAATTCTTAAGAAGCACATTTCTACTGAGGCCAAACCAATGTGGTTAATTTGTGTCCCATCTATTGCTTGAAATGTTCACAACTTCCACCACCAGCATCCAAGGTTGCAGTTTGCAACATACCAAACCATTTTTGATCAATATATTCCAAGTCCATGACTTCTATTTCCTTGAATGCCATGGGAAGCAAGCACACAAGAACAGTACCGCCTGCACTTTCTCTATTGAGGCACACATAATCATGAGTTGAAAAAGTATAGCCAAGTGACAAAGTAAAGTATAGTCACAAGTTCTATATCGTTACTATGACTGCCAGGAGCTATCTTTCGCTAGTATCTGGAGACCAAGGCACTTGCCCTCTGCTGTGGTCCAGGAAAGCTGAGACTATCACAGCCAAAATGGATGTAGGCAGGGATCAAGGAAGTTACAAAGACTGCAGAGCTCCGTGATGAGCTTTATCACAGTGCAGGTATAGAACTATTGACATATCATACCTCAAAAGCCAAGCATGTCAGAGTAGGCATTGGTCTGTATTGCTGAATTGCAAAGAGGAATTCAAAGTGTTACCCCTTAAGGGTGTTACTTGAATTTCCAGTATTAGTCATTCTGTCAGCAATGTGTTGTACTGCCATGAATGAATGTGGTTTAACTATACAAAGCTGTATAGCATTTGGCCCATTATTTAGCTTGTTATCTTGCATAAATTAACACTGAAATTAACCAGTGAATTGCCCCAGCATTAATCTGTATTTACTTCACATCTTCCTATTTGGTTCCTTTATTAATTACCTTAATTGTACTCTGAAAAAAACACATGTACCTGTCTAAATGTTTTTTAAACGTTACGATAGTACCTGCCACGCCTACCTCCTCCAGCAGCTTGTTCCATACCCCACCACCCTTTGTGTAAAAACAAAAGTTACCCTGCAGGTTTCACTGTACCTTAATTGGTACATGTGACAATAAATTGACCTTGCAACCGTGAAACCTATATCCTCTAGTTCTCAATTCACTCTGCGCGTTTACCTGATCTATTCCTCTCATAATTTTGTATAATTCTACATAGTCACACCTCATCTTCCTGCGCTCCAAATGTATAAACGTTTGGGACTCCTTGGTAAGTTTGCAAAAGTGTACAAGTCTTGAACGCCACACAGCAAATGAGTGTCGTTCCAACTGTATTCTATTAGAAACATAGAAACATAGAAAATAGGTGCAGGAGTAGGCCATTCGGCCCTTCGAGCCTGCACCGCCATTCAATATGATCATGGCTGATCATCCAACTCGGTATCCTGTACCTGCCTTCTCTCCATACCCCTTGATCCCTTTAGCCACAAGGGCCACATCTAACTCCCTCTTAAATATAGCCAATGAACTGGCCTCAACTACTTTCTGTGGCAGAGAATTCCACAGATTCACCACTCTCTGTGTGAAAAAGTTTTTTCTCATCTCGGTCCTAAAAGACTTCCCCCTTATCCTTAAACTGTGACCCCTTGTTCTGGACTTCCCCAACATCGGGAACAATCTTCTTGCATCTATCCCCCCTCAATTTTCTAAATTCCAGCGAGTACAAGCCGAGTCTATCCAGTCTTTCTTCATATGAAAGTCCTGCCATCCCAGGAATCAGTCTGGTGAACCTTCTCTGTACTCCCTCTATGGCAAGAATGTCTTTCCTCAGATTAGGAGACCTAAACTGTACGCAATACTCTAGGTGTGGTCTCACCAAGGCCCTGTACAACTGCAGTAGAACCTCCCTGCCCCTATACTCAAATCCTTTTGCTATGAATGCTAACATACCATTCGCTTTCTTCACTGCCCGCTGCACCTGCATGCCTACTTTCAATGACTGGTGTACCATGACACCCAGGTCTCGTTCCATCTCCCCTTTGCCTAGCAGTGGGGTCTAAACTCCTGCAATCGCACTGTTAAAACCCATATTTTCTAATTCCATGCGGAATTAAATGATGTCATGCGATACAAGGATTGCAATGCATTTGGCAAACAGCCTATCCATTCTCTCCCCATAACGAACATCTTACAATCCAGACAACTTCCTGGGGAATCTCCTCTGTACTCTCTTTAGTGCAACCATGTCTTTCCTATACTGTGGCAATCAGAACTGTGCACAATACCTCAAGTGTGGTGTAACTAATATTTGGTAAAGTTGCAACCTAACATCCCAGCTCTTGTTTCTAAGCCCCAACCTATAAATTGTCTTAGCCGAACATTTGGAATTAAGTAAGGTTTATTAAGTGTATCAGAGATGGTTTGAAGAGATGGTTATTTTGGTATTAAAATTCCCCTTTGTTTTTAATCTCAGGGTGATGTGTGGATATGTATGGAACTACTGGACACGTCGCTGGACAAATTCTACAAAAAAGTGATTGAGAAAGGAAAAACTTTCCCTGAGGATATTTTGGGAAAAATAGCTGTATCTGTAAGTTTTGTTGTATGTGCAGTATTGAATTCACAGATGAATTAACTATTGCACCATGGTGTCTCATGGCTGTTTTTTGTGTTTGTAAGATGCTTTATTATTTGAATGGTGGCCGATTAGGAAAAGGGGAGATGCAACGAGACCTGGGTGTCATGGTACACCAGTCATTGAAAGTAGAAATGCAGGTGCAGCAGGCAGTGAAGAAAGCAAATGGTATGTTAGCATTCATAGCAAAAGGATTTGAGTATAAGAGCAGGGAGGTTCTACTGCAGTTGTACAGGGTCTTGGTGAGACCACACCTGAAGTATTGCGTACAGTTTTGGTCTCCTAATCTGAGGAAAGACATTCTTGCCATAGAGGGAGTACAGGGAAGGTTCACCAGACTGATTCCTGGGATGGCAGGACTTTCATATGAGGAAAGACTGGATAGACTCGGCTTGTACACGTTGGAATTCAGAAGACTGAGGGGGGATCTTATAGAAACTTACAAAATTCTTAAGGGATTGGACAGGCTAGATGCAGGAAGATTGTTCCCGATGTTGGGGAAGTCCAGAACTAGGGGTCACAGTTTAAGGATAAGAGGGAAGACTTTTAGGACCGAGATGAGGAAATCATTTTTTACACAGAGAGTGGTGAATCTGTGGAATTCTCTGCCACAGAAGGTAGTTGAGGCCAGTTCATTGGCTATATTTAAGAGGGAGTTAGATGTGACCCTTGTGGCTAAAGGGATCAGGGGGTATGGAGAGAAGGCAGGGATGGGATACTGAGTTGGATGATCAGCCATGATCACAACAAATGGCGGTGCAGGCTCGAAGGGCCGAATGGCCTACTCCTGCACCTATTTTCTATGTTTCTATATTTCAACCAGACTGCTACATTTTTAATCGATTGAATAACTCATCAAATTATTTTTTTTACAATAGTTAAGTATCTATGCCTGCCTGTTCTTCACAAGAAAATCTTGCATAGAATGCTGACACCATGATTAATTATGGCATAGTGTTCCAGTTGCCAGGATTAACAATCCAGAAACTCTATTTCAAATCCCACCATAAGAGTGATCAAATTAATTTTGGATTATGATCTAAAATGTCTTTAAAATAAAACAAATTGGATAAAGTCTGTCGCAATGCCAATAAATTGTAGGATTGTCATGAAAAGAATAGTTTCATTGATGAACGTGAGCAGCTCTGAATTTCATTTACTAGGATCACTTCTAGTGAATACTGGCAAAAAAATGGGAATACAAATTGCAGGCAGATAATCAAGATTCAGCAATGTTCTGAACTAAGACCAAAATCAGATTAAATTGTTTTGCATGTTATGGCTTGTTGGTAACAATAATATGGATCATGCTCACTTAGTTGATTATTAGAAAGAGAAAAACAACAAATGGATGACAGACTGAAATGAGCAGTTCTGATGTTGACAGAAAGAAAGCGTATGTTGTCCAAAGTTAGCATATTTTAAATTTGAGTCTTTAAGGCTGCAACGTGGCCAGATGGACAATGAGATGGTGTTCCTCAAGCTTGCATTGGGCTTTGTCATAATAGGCCACAGACAAGTCAGGGGGAATGGGAATTAAAGTCAAAGGCATCTGGAAACACGGAGTTACACCTGTGGACTCAACTAGAAGTACTCTACGATACGATCACCCAATCGGTTTTTGCTTTTTCCATTGTAGAGGAGCCACATTGTTCCTCTACTGAAAACGGTGCACTAGCTTGGAGAAAGTACAAGTGAATTGCTGCTTCATTTGGAATAAGTTCATAAAACATAGTAGAATTAGGCCATTCGGTCCTGTGAGTCTACTCCGTCATTCAATCATGGCTGATCTATCTTTCCCTCTCAACTCCATTCTCCCACCTTTTTCCCCGTGACATTTGACACCTTTACTAATCGAAAATCTGTCAACCTCCGCTTTAGAGATACCAAAGACGGCCTCCACAGCTGTCTATAGCAATTAATTTACAGATTCACCACCCTCTTGCTAAAGAAATTCCTCCTCCTCACCTTTCTAAAGGTATGTCCTTTAATTTGAGGTTGTGCCCTCTGGTCCTAGACTCTCCCTCTAGTTGAACCTCCACATTCACTCTATCCAGAAATGACTCTTTGGTGGGAAGGAAGGAGATGAACAGGCAGTTGATCCATCTCCTGTGGCTGAATGGGGAAGTGTAGGGTGAAGATGGTGGGAATGGACGAGTGGACCAGGGAATTGAGGAGGGAGTGAGCCCTTTGAAATGCTGAGAAGGGAGGGCATTACATGTTGGTGCTTGTGGACATTGCAAAGGTTGATTTGCAGGCAGTGGGGTGGAAGCTTAGAAACCGGGGAGATTTGGTTTTATTCTGTCATGGAAGAGAGGGGTTGACGCAGAGGTGCAGGAAATAGGTGCGATGCAGTCAAGGGCTCTGAATATTATGGAGAAGGGGAAGCTGTCTCAGGAAGAAGGAAGACTTTTCGGCATTACTTGTGCAGAATACCTTATTGGATCAAATGTGGCCTCAACTAGGGACTGGGAGGATGCAAAGAAGCCCTTGTGGAAGGAAGTATAGTAAAGATAACTGTGGCTGGCCCATGCACTGAGATGGAGATGGAGGGACCACAGATACTGCTTGACATGAGCACTTTCAGCACTTTCTGTTTCCCTTTCAGATTTCCAGCATCTGCAATCTTTTTTATTTTCATTCACTGTCCAGAGCAAATTATTGGCATAGTGTTGAGCTCTGCTGGGAGTTGATCTTGCAATGGGAGATCAAGTGCTTATATGGCAGCTGGTTACTTAATCAAATGGTTGAAGGAATCCCACAACCTTGTTTACTCACAACCTTGAAATTTACACGTTTAAGTACCTTTGGAGATGGTTTCCTCTTTATTTAAGGGCTAATCGGAATGCATTCATAAAAGAATGAATCTGTCAACTCAGGATGACAAATGTCTGAGCTCGGGTTATTGAAACTTCCCACTATATTATAGCAGTGGTCTATGTCTGAGTCGTATACTGTTTTGGAGTTGTAGTATAACATTAAACTCAAAGTAAAATGGGCTCAGCCAGTGACTATGTTTGTCTAAATTGTCAGAATGTAACTAGATTATTGGTCATTTCCTTCCTGTAAAATTCATTTTAGTGCATCATGTTTTGCTATATTTATCATAGACTATTAAATCTCTCAATTGCTTCTTTATGGAAATAGAGGAATAGATCTAAATATCCTGGGGCCAATTTTGACTTGATGTAATGGTGTTAAACACGTCACATAAAGATGGCAAACTGTTAAACCTCTTGTAATGTTTTCTCCCTCTGGGATTAAAAATTGGGAGCGGTATAAAACAGCTCACTGATTTGCCATCACCTCTTACTTACTGTACAAAGTCAAAATGGTTTCCCTTCTCTGTTACTCCTTTAATCTTATCCATTTTAGTGTGGTAAAATCCACACTAGTCTCCCCCTTTGTCTCATATTTAAGGACAGGATTGAAGGAGTTTTGTTTAGAGAGACAGCATGGTAACAGGCCCTTCGGCCCACCGAGTCCATGGGTAATCACTCACACATTCACACCTTCTACATTATCCCATTTTCAATCCACTCCCTACACACTAGAGGCAATTCCGAGGCCACTCAACCTACAAACCTATACATCTTTGGGATGTAGGAAGAAACTGGATCACCTGGAGGAAACCCACGTGGTCACACAGAGAACGTGCAAACTCCACACGGACAGTATGGGTGGTCTGGATTGAATGCGAGCCTCTAGCACTGAGGCAGCAGATGCACTACTGTGTCACCGTCGAATAAACCCTTTCCTTTTGGCTAATGTGACAGTTTATTGTCTGGCCTGACGTGGCAACACATATAGAAGAAGATCAAATATCACTCAAATCTCCATATATTTTCCCTGTTACCACAACATAGCCAAAGCCATTGTTAGCTCATTAAATGCTGACAAATGTGGGAATGCAGTGATGCAGGGTGCGACAAATGTGCCATTACATCATCATGTGTTTGCGGAAGAAATTACATATGATTATAATTATCTTAATGATGCCCGAGATGGCACCTACTTAAAATAGAGGGATATATTAAAGGGTAGAGGGAGGCAAAAGTTCAGACCAGATATTTGGCATGAACCACAATATCCTGGAAATAATAAGTAGGACCATCAAAACCACAGAAGATTGGTCAGTATTTCAGACATAATTAGTCATTTGCTTAGAAAGCCTCATAACAATTTTTCTGCAATATTACATGGGATGGAAGGTGCACTGTTTTGGGATGTTTGTGGTATTGTAGTATTTTCAGAAAGTTAATAAAAATGTGTTTTTGTGCCTTTTCAGATCGTGAAAGCATTAGAGCATTTGCATAGCAAGCTTTCTGTGATTCACAGAGGTGAGTGCAACTCTTTCGTACGAAGCGATGCACGTCAAGTTCTTCCTTCACTCATGGGATGTGGGCGTTGTTGGCAAGTTGATCAATGCCTTGCCCGCCTCTTGTGAAGAGGGTGAGGTGCCTTCTTAAATCACTGCTGTGTTATGGTGGTAGTATTTCCAGAGGGCAGTGTGAGCAAAGTTCCGATATTTTGACCCATATGACGAAAAGGTACAGTATTTCCAAGTGAGGCTGGTGTGTTGTTTGGTTTGCAGCCAATGGTCTTCCTTTGACCTGCAACCCTTCTACATGGTGAAGATGGGAAGCACTAACAATGGTTAATTGAAAGAGGAAAATATGCATTGCTGTAGATGGTTACTCAGAGCATTAGTAGCACCAATGAATTATTTTTAAAATATTTTTATGCAAGCATATGACTACTTCGTTGTTTATTCTTTCTTTATTTCCTCTGGTGTTTTCCAACCTCAAACCATATCCTGCCCTCTTAGTGACGCCCTAGCTCTGGTAGCTGGAGTTATATTAAGATGCTCTGTGTGGTTGTATTCATTTATACCTGTGGGGAAAGTTGAACTGGTTTTGTATCTTCATAGCCGGAATTTAGCCAAAACTGCCAGACTGCTATTTAAAATTAAATCTTTAATCGGCTTCCTAGCAATACAAATTTAGTGAATTATTTTAATTGTTAAAGTCAGCAAAAGCTCTAATACTCTCACCCTTTCTTTAAATTTCAGAATGGAATGTGTATTTGGCCTCAAAACCAGTATTTGCCTATCTGAACAAAAACAGATTTTGAGATAACGATTTATTGCTGCTGTATGCACACGGCAGCAGTAATTGTTGCTTATGTCCCTGATTCTGATTCTATCGAAGGTAGACTTAGTATGAATGAGTGGTAATCAGAGTCTAGCTGATTGCCAAACTAAATGCAAAAAATGTGCATAATTTACGAAAGCGCCTATAATATTTCTATCTAATTAAACAAATTCCTCCTGCAAAATGTATCTTGTATTTTATATACAAATATTTTACTTTTATATATTACCAAGCACTTTGTTAATTGGCTCTCATGCCCTCTGTGGTTTGGAATGCACCTTTAACTGCCTGGTTTCTAGATAAATAACAATAGGATGCAGTGGTCACAAAATGTCAGTTTTAGATAGATCTGCAAGTGTTTTGCATTCATTGAGTTTTTAATCGCCTGTATTGAAATATTCATCCATGTGAGCATGTTTATCTCTTGTTGCCCTTTCCAGATGTAAAACCTTCAAATGTTCTCATCAATAAGGAAGGCCATGTGAAGATGTGTGACTTTGGCATTAGTGGGTATCTGGTGGACTCTGTGGCTAAAACGATGGACGCAGGCTGCAAACCGTACATGGCTGTGAGTAAGAATTATGTCTCTCTTGTCCTCCTATATTTTGTGAGCAAAGTCACTGTTTCTCATACCGTGGCTTCATAGTAGGATCCTAATCTCAGGGGCTGTAGATTTTTGAGACAAATTAATAAATTTGGGCTGTTGGTCCAATGCAATATTGAAAGCCTGACCTTTTTTTGAAATGTTAAACCAAGGTCTAGTCTGCTTCTGAGATGGATCAATAAAGATGCAAAGACTGTGCATTTACCCTATCTATCTCTATCATGATCTTAAACACCTCTATAAGATCATCTCTCATCTTCTTGCGCTCCAAGGAATAAAGTTCTAGCCTGCTCAACCTCTCCATATAGCTCAGGCCCTGGAGTCCTGGTAACATCCTCACAAATCCTCCCTGCACACTTCCAGCTTAACAACATCCCTCCTGTGACAGGGTGACCAAAACTGAACACAATACTATAAATATGGCCTCACCGACATCTAGTACAATTGTTACATGACCTCCTAAGCTCTAGACTCATTGCTCTGATTGATGAAGGTCCATGTTCCGAAAAGCTTCTTGACCACCCTATCTACCTGTGACGCCACTTTCAAGGAACTGTGCACCAGCATTCTTATATCTCTCTGCTCTACAACACTCCCCAGAGCCCTGCCTTTCACCGTGTAGGTCCTGCCCTGGTTAGACTTCCCCAAATGCAACCCCAAACACTTCTTTGTACACTCCATCAACCTTTCCTCAACCCACCTGCCCAGCTGATCAAGATCCTGCTGCAATTTTTAACAACCATCTTCACTATCTACAATATCACCCACTTTGGTGTCATCTGCAAACTTACCAATCATACCTTGTACGTTCTCATCCAAATTATTGGTGTAGACAACAAGCAGCAATGGGCCCAGCACCGAACCCCAAGGCACACCACTAGTCACAGGCCACCTGTGAAAAACAACCTTTGACCTTCTGCTTCATTCCATGAAGCATGTGGGAGAAACAGGACCCAGGGAAGTTTAAAGGAAGTGCAGTAAATGTCACCCAGTGAGACAGAGGCTGAATCATCATAGTTTTCAGATAATTCGATAGCAGATTATCAGAGTATTACTGTGTTTCCCCATTGTGCTACTATCTGAGCTTTGCTGAAAAATGTCTTCAGTGTTTTCACAGCAATTGATTGACTTGTGTAGGAAAAGGTTACTACTTTAGAGATCAATAACAGCTGGTTTGCTGCTGTGGAGCAGTTTAATCTCTGTCAGTGCGAAAGGTTAGAAATTGTTATTACAGATATCATTGTAGGGCTCTTAGAACACATCACGGTATTCAGATAAAAGTCAATGTAGTTTTATGGAATCAAAATTATATTTGACCAGTTTACTGGAGTTCTTTAAAGAAGAAAAATGCGTTTTGGCTAAAGGAGAGTCAGTGGCTATACACATTTCCAGAAGGCATAAGACAAGCTGTGTCAATGATAGCTGAAAATCAAAGCTCATGGTGAGGGAGGGAACCTAGGTGTGGACAGAAGATTGGCTGGCTGACAAGAAATAGGGAGACAGTATAAATTGACCTTTTTAAGATTTAACAAATGTGGTCACATGGGGATTGGTGCTAGGACCTCAACTTTTTACAGATTATATAAATGACTAGGATGGAGACACCAGCCATAAGATTGATAAATGTACAAAGGCTGCAGTAATGAGTAGGAAAGTGTTGTGAAAAGGACATGACATTACAAAGGAATGTAAATAGGTTCATGAGTAAGAGAAGATCTGGCTTTTGTGAGGTAACATGTGGAATATTGGTCTCCATACTTAAGCAAGATCGTGGATGCACTGGAAACAGTTCTGAGAGACGGATACCTGGAATACGTGGGTTGTCTTCTGAGGAAAGAACGGATTGGATAAGCTTGCATTTGCTGGAGTTTGGGAGAGTGAGACAAAACGTAAATGAAATATTTCAGATTATGAGAAGTCTCAACAGAGTAATGTGGAGAGAATGCTTCCTCTTGCACGAGAATCTAGAATTTAGGATCATGGTTAAAAACTGAAGGGTCACCCATTTAAATGGATGTGACCAAATTTTTTGCTCACAGAAGCTTGCTGCTCTCTTCCTAAAAGGACGGGTGAAGAGGAGTCTTTGAATATTTTTAGAACCGAGATAGATATATTCTTGATAAAAAGGGTTGAGATTAGAGATAGATCCTCCATGGATTTAAATAGTGGATCACACTTAATGCTGAGTGATCGACTCCTGCTTCTAATTAATTTGTCTAATTTGTCAATGTCCTGGATTTGCTACCACATAATTTCTGTGAATCATGGGGTCAAAAGTAAAACAAAATCTTGAAACCATCTGTGGTAATGAGTGTAGTAGGCAGTGCAGCCTCAATCTTCAATCAGAGCAAAGTCCTGTTTGTTTGGTAAACCCTGTTCGTTCTACTGTCTGAAAGGTGCATGTATTTGCTACGTATGTTCTTGGCTGCTAATTTGGTTATTAGTTTAATTGAAATGGTCTGGAAGTGTCTGCAGAAAGAGAAGTAAAATTCCGAAGAACAGGATTGATCCTACAACTCTCTTCTACTGATATTGCCTAATCTGCTGGGTTTTTCCAGCACTTTCTGCTTAATTTTAAATTCCAGCATCTGTGGTATTTTTTAAATTTTCATTCCGGGTCTGCGTGTGTTTATTTTTACTTCACAGCCTGAGAGAATTAATCCAGATCTGAATCAAAAAGGATATAACGTGAAGTCTGATGTCTGGAGTTTAGGAATCACAATGGTAAGTAAAGAATTTATCTAATCTCTTACAGAGTCACAGAGTTGTACAGTAGGGAAACGAGCCCTTTGGCATATTGTGCCCACGCCAATCAACATGCCCCAACTACACTAGTCCAACCTGCCTGCTTTTGGCCCATATCCCTGTAAACCTATCTTCCATGCACCTGTCTAAATGGTTCTTAAAAGTTGTGATAGTACCTGCTTCAACAAACTCCTCCAGTAACTCGTTCCATACACTTACCACCTTTTGTGTAAAAAATAAATTTGCCACTCAGGTTCCAATCAAATTTCCCCCCCTCACCTTAAACCATGCCCTCTGGTTCTCGATTCCCCTACTCTTTGTAAAAGACTCTGTGCGTTTACCCTATCTATTCCTCTCATGGTCTTGTACACCTCTATAAGATCACCCCTCATCCTCCTGCGCTCCAAGAAATACAGTCCTAGCCTGCTCAACCTCTCCCTATAGTTCAGGCACTCAAGTCTTGACCACATCCTCGTAAATCTTTTCTGCACACTTTCCAGCTTAACAACAACCTTCCTATAACAGGGTGACCAGAACTGAACACAATACACTAAATATGGCCTCACCGATGTCTTGTCCAACTGTAACATGACCTCCCAACTTCTATACTCAATACTCTGACTGATGAAAGGCAATGTGCCAAAAGCCTTTTTGACCACCCTATCTACCTGTGATGCCACTTTCAAGGAACTATGTACTCGCATTCCTAGATCCCACTGCTTTACAACTCTCCCCAGAGTCCTACCATTCACTGTGAAGGTTCTGCCCTGGTTTGATTTCCCAAAATGCAATACCTCGTATTTCTCTGTATTAACCGTTCCTCCATTAACCGTTCCTCAGTCCACCTACCCAACCGATCAAGATCCTGCTGTATTTTTTTTACAACCATCTTAGCTTTCTACAATACCACTCACTTTGGTCTCACCTGCAAACTTACTAATCATGTCTTGTACGTTCTCATCCAAATCATTGATATAGATGACAAACAGCAATAGGCCCAGCACTGAAACCTGGGTCACACCAGTAGTCACAGGCATCCAGTTCGAAAAACCTTCCACCATATTCCTCTGCTTCCTTCCATGAAGCCAATTTTCTATTCAGTCAGCTAGCTCTCATTGGATCCCATAGGATCTAACCTTCCTGATCAGCCTACCATGCGGAACCTTGTCAAATGCCTTACTGAAATCTATATGTACAATGTTTACAGCTCTGTCCTTTTTGGTCACATCTTCAAAAAACTCTAAGATTTGTGAGACACAAACTCCCACATGCCTAATCAGTCCCCGTCCATCTAAATGCTTGTATATCTTATCCCTTAGAATACTCTGGTAATTTTCTGACCATAAGATGTTAGACTAGCTGGCCTATAGTTCCCAAGCTTTTCCCTGCAGTCCTTCTTAAATAGAGGCACAACATTTACCATCCTTTAGTCTTCTGGCACCTCACCTGCATTTAGTGATTACTCAAAATTTCCACCATGGCACCTGCAATTTCCTCTCTAGCTTCCCACAGTAACCTCTAATATACCTAGTCGGGCCTGGGAGATTTGTCTACCTTCAGACGCGTTTGAACCTTCACCTCCTCGTTCCGTAATACTGACTACCCTCAAGGCACTTCCATTGACTGCCTCAAGTTCCCCAGTCCTCATGTATTTCTCCATGGTAAAAACTGATATACTCATTAAGGACCATGCCCATCTAGTGAGGTTCAACATAGAGTTGACCGCTTTGATTCCTGAGGGGCCCCATTCGCTCTCTGGTTACCGTTTTTTCCTTATTACAAGTGAACATTTACACAAATTGCATTCTTCGGACTGTCTTCTCCTATAAAATCTTAAGACGTTATATTTTCACTGTGAAGACAAGAGTTTTAAAATTTTATATTGTTTCAGATTGAATTAGCAATCCTGCGGTTTCCCTACGAATCCTGGGGTACACCATTCCAGCAGCTGAAGCAGGTTGTGGAAGAGCCTTCTCCCCAGTTACCTCCAGAAAACTTCTCAAAGGAATTTGTGGATTTTACGGTGCAGTGGTAAGCCTTTGAAGTGGTTTACCTATTAACCAAACTAAATTTATGTGCATGGAAATCCAATTCTATTTTTAAAGTAGGATAACCAAGCATATGTATTAAAGCAGTATGTTCCGTTATACTTCAGTACTGACAGATTTGTTCAAGTAAACTGGCAAAATGCATCGCTTGATATGGAAATTAATTAATCAATGAAATTTGGGGAGAAGAGGTAGATTTACCTGGTCATTTTCTCCTCTCCAACCGGGCAGAAGATACAAAACCTTGAAAGTTTACCACCAGAGTCAAGAACAGTTTATTCCTTGCTGTTATCAGACTTCTAGAATGGAATTTCAATATGCTAAGGATGTATTTCTCATCTTCCATTCTACTCCATTGCAGCCCTTGTGCTTTAAAAAAATAAAATCTGTTACTTTCTCTATCGCTTTAACATTATGTTCTGCGTTCTGTGTATTTTCTCTTTCTCGCTGCCTGTTCTACTCGTATATAGTATGATCTGCCTGGATACCACGTAAAATAAAATCTTACACTGTATATTTCTACACAATACAATACAATACAATTTATTTGTTGTCATTTGAACCTCATTGAAGTTCAAACAAAATTTGGTTTCTGCAGTCATACAACAAGAAAAGAACCAAGACACAACACAATTTACACAAACATCCATCACAGTGAATCTCCTCCTCACTGTGATGGAAGGCAAAGTCTTATCTCTCCCCTGCATTCCCCATTCTCCTCCCGATGTCAAAGTCAAAGCCCCCGGCGGGCGATGGTAAGTAAGTCCCGCGGCCATTAAGGCCGCGCCGGGCGATGCAAGGCCGCGCTCCGGGTCTTGATGTTGGAGCCCTCGGCTGGCGCTAGCAAGTCCCCGCGGCCAGTAAAGCCGCGCCGGGCGATGTAAGGCCCCGCTCCAGGTCATTTTCAACCCCGCAACTCGGGCAGGAGAAGTTGCCGTAGCGGAAGCTCCGAAAAAGCGGTCTCCCACCAGGCAATACGTGACAATAATAAACCAATATCCGTACTAGTACCAGGCACATGTATAATAACAACAATGAATTGGTTATTGATGTTATTACAATGAGCATGTAACGCAGCAGACTCCTAGCATCTGCATTTCACTTAAGTAAACTGCTGCTTGATCTGCACTCCAGTGTGTTAACCTTTACTCTAATATTTACGTATGTGCCGATATCACAGGCAAATTCATGTCTTTTTTTATCACTACCGCTCTTCTATCTAACGTTGCAACCAAGAGCAGCTCATCATGCTTTTGATAAATAGCAGAATAACTGTACCAATTTATGATTGAACTAATTTACCATTCTGGAGTACATTTATTGTAGAAGAAAGTACCAAGCTACTTTGTAAAAGGATCAGATAAAACTTGATATTAGTTACTTTATGTTGGGCATAGGTAGATGGAGAAGTTTAAAGTCTTAGAGCTTAAGATGGAGAATCCAGAGCTTAAAGTCTTGGCAGATGAAGCCATGGGCATTAATGATATAGCGGTTATAAGTGGGAGTACTCAGGAGAATTGAAGGGGCGCAGATATCATGAGGTAGGGTGGGAACACATCAGAGACTGCATGGACATGAGTGTTTCTTACAGTACTGTTTTCCTTGTTTTTATTTTCAGTTTAAAGAAGAACCCCAAAGATCGCATGAACTACATTGACCTTATGGTGAGAAACCCTTCACTTATGCCATTTGCATTTAATTCTTTGGGTTGCTTTTGCCTAGTACACAGTTAATGTAGCTTTTCTTTTGTTTCTTCCCTAACCCGAAACAGGAGCACCCATTCTTCAAAACTCATGACGCTAATGAAACAGATGTGGCCTCCTTTGTAAAAGAAGTTTTAGGAGACGATCCTATCTGAAGCCTGAGTATAATAGATGCAATGTTGATTCCTTTTTTGTTCTTGCATCATCCAATGGGACTTCCATTTAAGAGTGAACTTAGTTACTTAAGAAGAGGCAGTTGAGTTTATGGCTGTTTGTGTGTTGGTCTATGCCAGATATCTCTCTGCTATATCTAGCTGATTCTGAGAGGTTTTGCTTGCACCTCAATTATCATTATGAAAGCTGATTCTAGCTGTGAGATCCGAAACCAGTTTTAAAAGCAAATCTGACCCTTCAGGTGTGGGGGAGGAGGAACCCAGTGTAAACCTGACCACGAGAAGGCATGGTCTATTGCTACTGTCCTAGCCTCTCCTCTTTGCTTCTTTCAATTCAATCCAATCCCAAGCAGCCATAAACTCTTGATCATTCTACTCCTGGCCAGATTAATGTTGGCTACTGTATACATTTAAGTGTGAGTCCTGCTTGCAAAGAGCAGAAAAGGGAAAGCAGACTGTATTTCTGACAATCGTTCATTCACTCTCTTAATGGTATTTATCTTTTTGTTTGTTGCATGGGTTTTCATTCTGTGTGTCACTGGGGGTTTAAACATGTAGCACTTCAGAAACCAGCAAGGATCTCAAAGAAGACCAGATACTGTGAAAACTAGCAGAATTAAGGCAGCCATCTGTGAAAAGATGCACGATTTAATAGCAGTTCTAGCTGGTAGGTGAGGAAAGATCTTCCCAGACGTTTGTTGCATAGTTATCAGCCACGTGTCTCAAAACAAAAATGTCCTTAAATATTTGTATCCATGCTACAGAAATTAATTGGGATAGCAGTTGGAATATCTAAAAGCTATTTATTTCCAATATGTTAAAAATATTTCCACAAAATAATAAGGGGCAGCATGCATTGTTGGGCCACTAAATTGAATGGTGAGTGCTTGTTTGTGCTGCCTGATACAGGAGTTCACACTTGTTTTTCTGACAATAGGGAAAAGGAAGTGCTGGGCAGTAGTTGAGTGTTACCTTGTCACAAATAGCAGAAGGATGAAATTTGCCTTGTCTGTAGATCCCAATGTCACGCCAGACTCGGTATGCTGTTTAAGTGTTGGAGAGTGATGGGGGTGTGGTAATGCACCCTTAGGAGAGAGTGAGACAACAAATGGAAAGAGAAAACTAAATGGAGCTCAAATGATTTGCATAAATATAACCTAAAACACATCCTACACGAATGGGAATTGACTGGATCTTGTCCTCCTTGAGGGTTTAAATTGAATGATATCCCAATATCTTTAAAAAAAAAAACAGATCAGATTTGATTGGGATAAATCCCTTGCTACTTTGTCATTGCATCATTTGATTGTGCCAAACTGAATTGTCTGCTTGTGTCTTATAAGCTTCAAATATTCGGTAGTGTACAAAGCCTACATGGTCCTTTGCTCTTGAAGACCGATGTTAAGAAGTTTCTAACTGGATTCGTTCTGCAAAAGGCTGGGATTGCTGTGCTGTTTTTGGAAAAAAAAGTGTTAGCTTTACAGAAACTACTCATTGTTAACCTGAAAATGCATGCAGCACCTGTACAAAGTGCAGAAGAAAAATCCCATTTTAATATTTGTTTAGGGCTACAAAAATATCCAAACGGTTCAAAATATAGGATCCTTTTTCCCAATATATCTAGCATACTTATAAAATCTACATTGGATTATCCCAGGCAATGTACAATAGTGAATGTACGGTTTAGTAATAAAGTATCGGCAGTCTTGATTCCTCGATTATTAAGAGCTGAACTGGAGCAAGCAGTTCCGTTAAAGGATTCTCGGTTTACTGTCTAGAATGTGCAGTTAGCTAATCTTGGGAAAGGATGGTAGACTGCTATTTATGAAGCAGATGATTCCTTTTTAAGAAGCAAGTTCATATACACTTTATATAATCATTTATTGATATGTTGCAGGAATGGACTTTGAGGTAGCTCAGTGTGTTTAGCTGTTTGATAAATGAACCAGCAAGACTATGTCCAATAATCATTTACTGCTGAATAAACTGCAGAAGACTAATCTTCTGTGCATTTGGAGTCTGGACATCAGCCAGGGATTGAGGGGTCATTCAACAACTATCCTGCGAAGATTGAATGGTTGCTGAATGACTACATTCAGGTAACCTATCAACAGTAGGATTTGCACAAGAACAGCAACTAATTGCACTAGCCATATCTCCAGCCTGTTGGGTCATGTATATCAATAAGAAATAGGAAGTGGTTTAGCAAATGGATTGAACCCAAATTAGGGTGTGATCCTAAAGCAATGCACACACCCAATGAAGCAGGTGATGAAACCAGAAAAAAATTGTCGGTGGACGTTTGATTTGCTGCAGCTGATTATAACTCCTGGAGAACTGAGGTTGCTCTTAACACCTGGAGGACTGAGATCTGATAGGAAGGGGAAACTAGTTCTGATGCCAGCTGTAATGTGCTTCAGAGGTTGTGGTGTGGTGAAATGCAGTTGGAGTAGGGTACAACAAGGGACCTGAGGAGCCTGCAGATTTATCTGGAAGGAGCTTAAACCTGGTTTGTCTGCTGAACAGCTGAGAAAAATAGACCACAGTACACAAGGCACATTCTGCAGTCATACACAACTATGTTCAGTAAAGGGCAGCTTGAAGCATCAGTTGAGCATGATTTGCAAAAGCAAAGGAACAACCACTTCCTCAGGGCAAGCTCCCTGGACTGCGTTTAAGAATCAGAGCCAATATAGCAGCTGGCACAGAAAGTGTGTGCAAACATTGCCTGCTAATTTGAACCCATTTTACAAGTCTAAAATGCCCATAGCGCAATCTCATTTTTAGACAATTAGTTTTAGAATATTGCAATAATTGCTTTGATTTCCCAATCTCTTTAAATATTGCTTAATTCGCAGTGGTATTTTTTACTCAAAATTTAGCCAAAGAAAAATATTTTTTAAATTCTGCATGGGTATGGAGTATACTTTTTTATGAATGGGTTTTATCCAGATTCTAATGTGAATGTTGCTCAGCTGTTTACTATCGGCTTGTGTCACACTGAAATGTACAGACTGGACAACCTGGTCATTGTAACTGTCGCCAGTTAACTTTGTCAAGCTTTTGTTTCCATTGGTTTTAAAGATAATCAATTCTGGGAATTGTGTGGAACATTAATATAGCTTTACATTTCAAAACATACTTGAAGCATCATCATTTATATTTTGTACACTATAAACTATAAAGGTATTTAACATGGCTATATTCAGCTGTATATAGTTTATAGACACAAAGAATTTACCTTTTATGAATTTGTAGAGGAATAATTTTAAATGATTTTTTTAACTAAAAAATGGAGTAAATGTACTTACAAAAGGTATTTGAGCATTTTTAAAAAGAATTCTATATTTTTGAGTCCCTAAGCATAATACATAAAGTACAAATTTCTAGATTTGCAACAGTTGTGCATTAATATAATATTTCAGGAACCTGCCAACTTCAAATATTTTCTATTCTGTGGGCTTATTTATTCCTCTCTCTCTCAAGCTGGTCGAATTCAGATTTAAGATGTCTCATTTGAGGTGAAGGGGAACCTGAGATTTTTATCTGGAGGTCAAATTATCACCAAACCAAAAGATCTTGAAGCCAAGATCATATTTGAATGACCACTAATATCTGAGCTCACTTGATTTAAACAGATGTTAATGTGCTTTATGAATATAATAAAACACTATTTACATGCAACAATATGCAGAACCTTTTGAAGATGTTTTGGAAATTACAATCATGCATTTAGTAGGTTGAATATTGGTAGATATTCTTATGGCTAATTGGTACTGAAACACCAATCTTTGCGCAATAAAGGATTCTGCTTTATCAGCGAATCTGAGTCGGGTCTTCCAACAGGAATAAAACCAATGGATAGGGGCAAACATTTCTGTTTTGAGGTTTTGAAATGAATTATCTCAGAAATGTCAATAGTTTTTTGGAGACCTGGTGTCTTCACATTTACGCTGTCTACATTGGATTTGGATTTTGAGTCTGAGTCGTACAGCATGGAAACAGGCCCCTGTGGCCCAATTTGTCCATGCTGACCAAGATGCCCCATCTAAGATGGCCCCATTTACCCGTGTTTGGCCTATATCCCTCTAAACCTTTTCTATCAATGTCCATGTCGGGGTTTTTTTTGAGCAACACTTTCTTAAACTTCCACTTGGGCTTCAGGAATATGGATGAGCTGCCGATTTATGTTTTCTGGTATGCAGCGTTGATTTCTAATTATATTCACTCGCAAGGAACTGCTTTAGTGAGATTTCTTCTCAAGGTAGCAGATCACCGGTGAGGTCCAATCTTCTACTCCCAATCCCAGAATGAAAGTGCGGAGCCAGATCTAGCCAAGTAATAATAAAATCCAACAACTGGGATGCATCAATTTTTATTCCATGGGTCTGAGCCAAAGATTTCAACTTTTTATTTTTGCAGTAGGTCCATTGACTGCATTGGTTTCCTAAAAGGATCTTCCCATCCCCTTTCCCAATTTTCCTGTTCTCTCCACTACAGCTAAGAATCCTTCACACGGTGTTTTTCTTTTTACTGAAAGTGGTATAAAATGACATGAAAAATAAAAAGTAAGAAATAATCAGCAGGAACCCCCCCCCCCCCCAAATTGGTTGGCTTATCCATAGTCATGACTGTTCAGCATAGAAGCAAGCCCTTCAGCCCACCCACTGTCCATCTTTTCTACTTATCTACACTAATTCCATTTACCCACATTAGGGTGATAGTCTTTGGCAACTGGAGTATTTATCTAAAATCTTAAATATCATGACAGTATCTGCTTCCACCAACACCAGGCTGCATTGCAGGCTCCAACTTGCCTCTGTGTGAACAATCATGCCTCACATCTTATACTTATGCCCTCTTGTCTCAGAAACTCCCACTGTTCTTGCACTATCTCTGTTTTAAGCAATGGTCAACATACGCACAGAGTGATGAAGGCGGTCTCCTTTTATTTGAGCAAATGATGGGTCATAATCTATAAAACCATGAATCAAAAGCTGGGGAAGTGGCAACAAAGTAGGTTATCTCTTGCCCACGTGCTGTAAATTTCTGATCTTAGCCTAAAGTAAAGGCAGCTTAATAGAAAGATATATTTTATTTGCTAGGGACAGTCGAGACAGAAATACCACTCTAAACCAGCCCCTATTTGTTCACTAAATATACCCTCAAAGGGAAGATAATCATCCTGTACCTCCCAGGGAAATTCTCTGTCTGGAGCTTGTGTAACACGCTCTAGAATGCAGTCAATATTAGCAGCCCATTTGGGATTGATAAATTGGTTGGCCTTTGCTCAGGTAATGCTGCTGTAAAATAGCTTTTGGCTCTGCATTGAAGTCTGATTCAATTGCAGGAACATTTTTTTGTTTAAAGCAGATCATCCTTCATAGTCACTAGGTTTCAGCAGAGCACCCACTATGTAGAGCCATGGACACCCTATCTCCAGGGAAAGGTTTTGTTTTAGTTAATTAACCAAGAGCAACGCAGGAGTTGGAACCACAGGTCAGATCTGCTGCAATGCATGTTTCCAACCAGGGACTGGTACATGCAACTGTTGCAAGACCCTCAAAATGCGGGCTCAACTCTGTGCATTGTTGCAGCCACAATGTAATAGCAAATGTGTTCAGATTATCCCATCTAAGAAAAGGCCCATAGGTTTATTTATATTCCTGTTTTATTTTTTCGACGTAGAGATACTGCTGCAAAGCTATTGGTGCTGGGTCACGAACGCAGTTGGAAGCACACTGCTCCATCCATTCCATGGGGGTATAGAGCCACATGGGTTAAATGCTGAAAGAATGAGACCCACTAACCTGATTTTGGGATGGTGCCATTTGCCTTCATCTATATGTTTTCATTCAATATTGCATTGTTTTGACACTGTATATTTTATTGTATTTTGCTGATTAGCTGTCTTGCTAAATGTGTGTGATGCAAATGTGACTGGGGTGCATGTCCAAGGTTAAAAGCCAGTTCAGTGGCTTTTTATACAAATATGTTCCTTTGCTCCCACGCATGTATACAAAAATAAAAAAAGATTTTTTTAATATAGTGAGCAATGTTCTTTTTTTTATTGTTTAGAGTTGTTACTCCTGCTTTTCAACCAACCTGGGGTTATTGTACAAGTTTCACTGTCGTGTTGAATTTCACTGTCTGTATAACACATTACCACCTAGCCCACAGCCAACAATGGACCATTGTGGGCTCCACCTTTCGTTGATCATCATTAGTTTTTGGATATCTTTCATTCATTCATCTATCACTTGTTTTCCATTTCCTTGACTCTCAGTCTGAAGAAGGTTCTCAATCCAAAACGTCGCCTATTCCTTTTCTCCAGAGATGCTGCCTGATCCGTTGCGTTACTGCAGCTTTTTGTGCCTATCTTTGGGTTGAGTAGGTTTACAGTACAGAACAAGCCCTTGCTCCACAACTTCTATACTGACCTTCAGGTCTGTTGTTACTCATCCCAGTTGCCTGCATTAATTCCATATCCCTTTCTTCCTTGCTGTCATTTACCTCTCCCGGTGCTTCTATGATGTCATTACTGTTCCTGCCTCCTCCACCTCCTCTCACAGCTCATTCCAGATACTGTCTCCTTTTCCTGTGGAAAAAATTACCTTTGTGTTTCGGTCTATCCCACGACAGAAGGGGGAGGAGTTGTACAGTTTGATAGCCATGGGGGGAAAAAGGATCTCCTGTGGCGTTCTAAACTAAATGAAGATGAACATGCAGATATTGGAATAAGACATCTTGAGCTAAGACATTCTACACCATTGTAGCAGATAAGCAGGGTCAATACATAATGGAGCCTGGTGTCACCAATCCCAGATAGAGATTAAGGAAGACACAGACTTGGTGGACTGATGAGTCTATTTCCCTGTTGTGTGATCCCTGTTCTGTCTCTGTAGCTTAATTCAAATCTAATCATGATTATTGTGATCTTCCTTGACAAATGCCTCCCCTCTGTTTCGCTACCATTAGTTATCTCCCTGATCTGCTGTCCTTTATTACCTTAAGTGGAATAATAGTCTCCATTTGTGACACACCTTGCAATAATTCCAGTCATTTTCAACCTCCAAGTAATTTAAATCTTTCTATTCCAGTGATTTTTTAATTAACTAAGGCTGGTGCTGAGGTCAAGCAGAGTCGGAATTGCAGCATTTCAGACACCTCTACCACAGTAGAGTTATGCCATGGATGATGTAATGCCGTTCTGCGTGATCCAGTAACTGTTGAAAAATCTGTCTATTCACTCCTCAATACAATATTGTAGGAGGACATTCAGTCCATTATATCTATGCCCACTTTCAGTAGATCAATTCCTTTCTCAATATTTCCCTTTACCCTTCCAACTAATTCTCTCTTACATGCCCAATAACTACCCGCTAACACTGTTCCTACTAACCTACACCAAGAGGTCATTTACAATAACCTACCAACACATCTTTGGGATATGAGAAGAAATTGAAGTCACTCGGGGAAAACCTGTGCTATTGCAGAGAGAACGTGCAAATTCCACACAAACATGATCTGAGGTCAGGATTGAACCTGCGTCTCTGGATCTGTGAGACAGCAGTTCTGTCACTGTATTGAAAGCCAGGATGGCCGTGGTATTGGTTTATTATTGTCACGTACCATCCTACAGTCATACACCTTGTTTTGTGGGCTATCCAGGCAAATCATGCCATACATGAGTACAACAGGTAGTGCAAACGAAAAAAATAGAGTTCAGAATATAATGTTACAGCTACAGAGAAAATGAAGATTTAAAAAAGGGGGGCAAGGCCTGTAACAAGATAGATTGGAAGATGGAAATTCATCCAATCAATTCATGATTTGCAGCAAATTCTACAGTGAAGGTTAGGACCTTCATCACAGCACGTCCACAGGCAAGTGGAGACATTGAAGGGCAATACAGGCAACAGCCAGAGTGCAGCCGTTACAGGCAGAATGGAGTTCCCAATTGTTAACAGTGCAGGAGTTGCAGATTCCCAGCAGCCATTACAAAGACTCTGCAAGTGAGACGGAGCTATTGTAGGTGTAAATTAGGGCTCTCACTGTCATAGCAGTGCCGCGGGCGGTCGAGTGTAATACTGATGATGACGTTATTTTAAAATTGATGATTTGTTTTGTAAACTGTCACAAAGGGAGTTTTGATCGTATTTGCTTTCGTATTTGTTTTCTGAATAATAGTATTTGTAAAACTCTCATAGCAGCCAACCGTACTACAGGCAGAGTCCTATGAGCTGAGATGGGACTGCTGCAGGTGCAGAGAAGTGCTCCTGAGCAGAGCTGGGACCACCATGGACAAAATGAGAATGTGCTCACAACCAAAGTAAGGCCAACAGTTGATGAACCAAGTCAGCAACTAGGGCATCATGGCACATTTGGTGGCCATTAGCCCCATCTAGCATTCCTATCAGTCCCATTTTACTGCTCCATCCAGACACGTGATTATGGAAACATTAATTGTCTCTGCTTGCACCACACTCAAAGCTGCAGGTTCTTGTTATTACCCTTTACAGATGTCCCCTTATTCCTCTTGTGGCCAAACCTTATATTGGTCTTTTTTTAAATCTTTTTCAGACTTAGAACAGCTCCAGTATTTTGCTTTTCTTTTAAAATGCTATGCCAATTATCTCTTTAATTTTTTTTTTCCTTTATCTGCCTACAAGCTTTTTTTGTACAAACCAACACTCAGGTTAACAAAATTACCTCTTAGTGTAGGTTAATAGGAAAAATGTACCAGGGGAATTGCTGGCCTTGTGAGATAGAGAATTAATTGATGGGTACAAGGAAATAAAGAAAGGAGGTTGGGCAAACTTGGGCTGTTTTAGTTGGAGCTAAGGAAGCCTGATAAAAGTATATAAAATTATGAGAGGCTTAGGTAAGGTTGATGGACAGTTTTTTCCCAGGGTGGAAATATCATATCAGGGGACATAGATCTAAGGTGAGCCGGTGAATGTTAAAGGAGATTTATGAGGCATGATGTTGTTTGTCTGGAACGTGCTGCCAGGGGATGTGGTGGAAGCAGATACAATAACAATGTTTAAGGAAACATTGAGACCCACCTATGAAGGGGCAGGGACAAGAGGGATATGGACCTGGTGTAGGTTGATGGGATTAGATTAGATTGGCGTCATGGTCAGCAGAGGAGCGGCAAGGTGATGTAGTGGTAGAGTTGCTGCCTTACAGCGCCAGAGACCCGGGTTCGATCCTGACTATGGGTGCTGCCTGTACAGAGTTTGCACGTTCTCCCACTATTGGTTTTCTCCGAGATGTTCAGTTTCTTTCCACACTCCAAAGATGCACAAGTTTGTAGGTTAATTGGCTTGGTAGAAAATGTACAATTGTCCCTAGTGTGTGTTGAAGTGTTAGCGTGAAGGCCTGTTTCCACGGTGTATCTCTCAACTAAACTGAGCACAGACATAGACACAAAAAGCTGGAGTAACTCAGCAGGACAGGCAGCACCTCCGGAGAGAAGGAATGGTGACGTTTTGGGTCGAGACCCTACTTCAGTCGATGGAGACTATAAAAACATTTTATAGTCTATAAAAGAGACTATAAAAAAACATTTTATTAAATGTAGGGATCAAAGACAGCTGAGAAAAGTGAAAAAGGTTCAGTGCTTTTGGCATGAAGTACAAACGTATGGACAGCTTTGTCAAATACTCCAAAGTGAATATGGGCTGATTGTGGGAATGAGCAATTTTCTGGGGCAGAGATTTTGATCTGAGTGGTTGAGATGCAATCCTCATTATTTGAAGCATTCCTCATTAATTATTAATGCTCCCAGTGCAGCAGCAGCAGCAGCAGCAGATTGTTAACGGCCTCCTTGAGTAAACGGAGGATATCACGCCCAGCTCATGTATATGTGTTTCATTTGGTGGATACAACCTCCCTCTTCTACGTCTCTACAACTGAAGGCTGCCTAACCCCTGGTATAGTATAGACCTCAAGCTTCCACAGCTTGGCAAAGTTTGACCTGTGTGACACTCAGCTGATGGTGCAAAGTGGGTTTTGTTTAGTAGAGCAATGTAACCAAGAACTTTGAAAACTTAACTTTCAAAATGGTTATTGGCCAGTTGATTTGTGTAGTAATTTGACCAAACGGAAGAATACGCTTGCACAGTGTGAATGAGCTGGTCTGTAGGAAATTATCGGTTCCAACAGCACAGCAAAATGGTCTCAAATTAGGTTTGAACAACAGTGGACTGGTGTTAATCATTAAAGGAATGATGATCTCGCAGAAAGTTAGATCCGCACCTTTGTTCTGTTTGAGGTGAGAGGACACTCTGCACACTACGTGGCATCCCAAGGCGCTTGATAGCTTTTCAAAAGAAGGAAGCAATCTGTGTAGGAATGAATTGCAGATGCTGGTTTAAACTGAAGATAGATACAAAATGCTGGCAAAGCAAACAGTCTGCATAGCATCTTGTAGGGCAGAGGGAGAACACTTAGCCAAGTGTAGGAAGGAACTGCAGATGCTAGTTTACACCGAAGAAAGACAAAATGCTGGAATAACTTAGCGGGACAGGCAGCGACTCTGGAGGAAGGGAAAGCAAGGGTTACTTGAAGTTAGAGGTCAATATTCATACTGCTGGGGTGTAAGCTGCCCAAGCGAAATGTGAGGTGCTGTTCCTCCAATTTGTGCTAGGCCTCATTCTGATAGTGGAGGAGGCCCAGAACAGAAAGGTCAGTGTGGAAATGGGAGGGGGAGTTATAGAGTTTTGCAACCGGCAGATACTGATGCTGGTTTACACCAAAGGTAGAGACAAAATACTGGAGTAATTCAGCAGGACAGGCAGCATCTCTGGAGGGAAGGAATCTGTGATGTTTCTGGTTGAGATCCTTCTTCAGTGAAGAATGGTCTCGACCCGGAACGTCATCCATTCCTGTTCTCCAGATATGCTGCTTGTCCCGCTGAGTTACTCCAGCATTTTGTGTCTATCTTCACTTGGCCAAATGACTCCCTTGGTTCATTTACTTACTCTTTGGTTCAGTTCTATATAGTCTGACTTGCTGCTCACCTCCATGAGATTATCAGGCAGTGGGTTCCAGGTCACGATAGGATCCTCTGTTGTAGCGTGGAAGCTGTTGATAAACGGGGCAAATGATTTTACAGGGCAAGACATTATTTGCAAGAAGAAATGAGTGAGTGACCGATTAACATCTTTTGGTGCTGACTGAGGGATGAATGTTTGCCAAGACAGTGGGAGAGGACATTTGACCTGACCCGCAGAGTTACTCCAGCATTTTGTGTCTGTCCGTGGGAGAGGACCATGTGCCTGCAGTAGTGATGAGGCATGTTTTACTTCTAAGTGAACAGCTCATTGAGCTCTCAGTTAACCCTGCACTTGATAAATGGAACAATGCATTTCATTAAAGAGTCTGTTGCAACCCTTTCTTTCAAATGCAGGAGTGGGATTCGAAACCGCAGCCTCTGCTTGGCTTGGGAGAGAGAGATCAAGAGAATCAACTGAGCCATGCTGGCTCGTGCATATTGCCCAAAGACAGAGAAGGAGGCTACTTGGCCCATCAAGGCAATTTAGTTTAGTTTTGGGGTACAGCTCGGATACAGGCACTTAAGCCCACCGAGTCTGCACCAACCAGCGATCCCCGCACAATAACACTATCCCACTCACAGTACAGAATATTTTTCCACTTACACCAAGCCAATTAACCTGAAAACTTGTACGTTATTGTAGACAAATGAAAGATTGTAAACTTTCCCTCATAACCTTACTATAATATATTGGCATGATGGAGACACAGGCAGGTGGGGCTCGTCAGCCTGGGAAGGCAGTCCATCTAGGAGAGGGAAAACTCTGATTTAAAACCTCCACTGCCTTGTGGCCATATCCAGTCATGGAAAAGGCTCCTGGAGTGACTCAAGAAAATCCGGAGCCCCTAAGGCAGTTCGTCGTTGTCTACAACCTCGCTCTGGCAGCTCCTGCGACGGCGCTGGTGCCAAACTGTAACGGCCCTGCTGTTCCTTTGGATCGATCAGCAACGTAGAGAGGGGGGACGTGCTACATGGGCAACAGCCTGTCCTCCATATGACATCGCCCAGGCTTGCATCCGACCAGGATGCACCACCCATGGTCAGTCATGATCGAGAGGGGTCTACGACTACGACACGATGGAGACACGGTATGCTACCACGGTACAGAATGTTGGTGGAGATCTACCATAGCGCGGAACCCAACCCTTTGACCACAGAGTTCCACAACCACCATCAAGCACCTGTTTACACGAATCCTTTTTATTTTCCCCACATACCCGTCAACCCCCCTGAAAGCAGTGGCCAGTTAACCTGGCGGCACATCTTTGGAATGTGGAATTAAACCAGAGCACCCAGAGGAAACCCACATGGTCACAGGGAGAACATGCAAACTCCATTCATACATCACCCAAGGTTGGGATTGAACCCTGGTGTCAGGAGTTGTGAGGCAGAGGCTCTTCCAGCTGCAGCACTAAGAGCATTTCCCTAGGTCTCTCATCTCAGTAGTTAGTGAGTTCTTTCTCACCAGAGATGGCTGCCTGTCCCGTTGAGTTACTCCAGCATTTTGTGTCTACCTTCAGTAGTTAGTGATTTTTTTCTTGCACCACCAGCATGTTATCTGCAGTCTATCAGCAGCAGTGGAGAAGATCTTCACTGCTGCCCCCATGCTTAGTCATGAGCTTCCCAGAGTCAATTCCAGCTTAGCCGAATGTTGCAGCTGTTCTATATGGTGGGATTAATCCACGTTCACTCCAGTTAAGGTGCACAGAGGTTTCAATTGTCCCAAAGAGGCAAGTGACTTGGCACGCATCAGTCTGTAAAAAGAATCATTGCTGCCTTTGATCAATGGTACTAAGATTGGACTGAGATACCGGCGTCCAGAGGAATGTTCGACACATAAGAAACAGCAGATGCTGGAATCTTGATGAAAGTGCAAGAGCAACCCAATTGATCAGGCAGGAATGAAGAACGGTCCAGACCTGAAATGTTGCCTGTCCATTCGATCCCAGATGCTGCGGGGGGGACAGTGGTAGAGTTGCTGCCTTACAGTGCCAGAGACCCGGGTTCGATCCTGACTACGGTTGCTGTTTGTATGAAGTTTGTATGTTCTCCCTATAACCACTTGAGTTTTCTCTGGGAGCTCCGGTTTCCTCCCACATTCCAAAGGTGTACAGGTGTACATAAATTGTGTGGGATAGTGCTAGTGTACAGGGTGATCGCTGGTCGGTGTGGGCCGAAGGGCCTGTTTCCACACTATAACTTTAAAGTCTAAAGGCTAAATCTTGGTCGGCATGGATGAGCTGGGCCAAATAGCCTGTTTCCGTGCTGTATGGTCCTATGATGTGGGGTCACTTCTCGGCCTAAGCCTGAGTATTGTTTAGGTCTTGTCGCATGGGCTGCTTCATGTGTTGAAAAGCAGTAACTGGAACTGAATATTGTGTAAACGCCAGTGAACATGCCCACTACTGACCTAATGAAGGGAGGAATATCACCAATGAAACCATTGAAGATGAACTCTGGATGTGTGCTGCATGGTCCTCTGGACTGATATTAACAATGAAATCTCCAGGATACTCACAGCACATCTCCCAATTTCTGAGTCTCATGTGAATATTTATACTATAGCACCGGTGGATAATACCATTGCTGTTTCTATAACGCCATCTGGTCTATTGATTTGCAGAACAGCTGCTCTGGCTGCATCCTGCCCCTCACAAACCAGCCTCTCGTCAGATGACTGTTGTAATACAAGTAGCTACCACACAGTGGCAGTGTTTATCCATCCCATTGCCTGTAGTTGCTCTGGCATCTGAGCAATGCACTTAAAAAGGAGCTGGAAATTATTTTAATGCCATCTTTGAGAGAGTTTAAACACATTCCCTGTTGTGAGATGCATCACAAAACAATTTGAAACCGGCTTGATGTCTAATTTAAGATTTTCGATAACTAACTGTTTTCTCTCTCTGATCTGTTGAGTATTTCCAGTATTTTCTTTTATTTCAGATTTTCAACAACTACTGTGTTCTCAACCTCCCAGATCCAGGATTGTTTTTCACTCTCTGATGCCATCACAGACCTCTTTCTATCTATACCTCCCAGAGACAGATCAGTGATCATTGACAAACATTCATCACCTTAGATGGCACCAAAGTTTCACTTTACCCACAAACTAAAGCAGTTTCACTTTCCCTTTTCATTTCCAATTTCAACGAAGAATTTTTTACCTAAAATGTTAACGCAATATTTCTCTCCTGTGACCTGTTGTGACCTGTTGAGTGTTTCTAACATTTCCTGTATTTAATCTCAGATTTCTAGCATCTGCAAAGTTTATTTTACATTTACTTTTCCCTAGAGAAGACGGCTGTTCAAATAGATCCTGGAAAAGCTCCAAGCCATGTAACACTTGGGCAGGGATGGAAGGGCCCCATAGCAGAAGTGTCCACGTCGCGGGGCTGGAAACTGGAAGTATCCCGAGCTAATTCTGCTACCACCATCATCTATTGCAACAAGTGATGGCTCCGACTGATTGTCGCCGGAAGCTTGTGTCCTTTTCAGAACGGACAATGACAGCGATGTCAACATTTGAAACATGGAAGATGGACATGAAAGAAGAAGGATCGGTGGGAGCCAGGCAGTACAGAGGTGCAGTTAGTAGAGTTGCTGCCTCACAGCGCCAGGGACCCAGGTTCGATCCTGACTACAGGTGCTGTCTGTGTGGAGTTTGCACATTCTCTCTCTGACCACTTGGGTTTCCTGCAAGTGCTCCACTACCTCCCACATAGCAAAGATGTGCGCGTTTGTAGATGAGTTAACCTCTGTAAACTGTCCCAGGTGTGTAGGCAGTCGATGAAAAACTCAGTTACATGGAACTAATGTGGCGCCACCTGGAGGTTCGGCCACGTACTGGGTGAACCCTCAGCCCCAGCACTGGCAGGGTCACGTGACTGTGTTTGGCGGGAAGAAGGCGTCACGTGGCTTAGAGGTGTGCCTTGATATATATATATAAATAACTCTGGGAGAACACTCCCCAGTGGCGTGTGAGCTGTTCTCTGTTTAACACAATAAAGATCACTTTGTTTCACAACACGTGTCTCGCTTTATTGGTGACCCTGACGATCCAAAACGGTTATTTTGGACTTGAATAATGGATGTCCTGTCTCCTGTTTGAACACGCCTTTGTGGAGCAGATGCCGGACGACATCCGCCTGCTCCTCGCGGGTGAGAATTTTGAAGACCCTCTGCAGCTAGCGAAGTGTGTGGATGAGCTGTGGCAGTCCAAGCAGCAGGGCTGCGCTTCGCTCGATCAGGTGTCGGCAGTACCTTGGGAGGTCCAGCGACCAGGCCCTGTATCCACCAGGAGTTTGGCTGCGCCGCTGGTCCCGGGAGAAGCGGCAAAGGGAAGTGGTGTTACTATCATCTACGCTGGGGTTCCACGACCCATCAGTGTCGCCCGCCCTGCAAGAGTATCCGGGAAACGCCGGGGCCGGCTGGCAGTAATCACTGCGGCGGTCGGCCAGATACACAGTCTATATGCTTGGGACCGACATTCGGGACGACGGTTCCTCATTGATATGGGGGCGGAGGTTAGTGTTTTGCCCCCATCGGGGGTCGACACTCGTTCCGGAAAGCGGGGGCCCCCTCTCACCGCAGCAAATGGCAGCTCCATACGGATGTATTGGGTTCGCATGGTCCCGCTCATCTTTGGTTTCTGACATTTTACCTGGCCGTTCATGGTTGCCGATGTCTCCCAGCCATTGCTGGGCGCTAATTTCCTCCCGGCTCAATCCCTGTTAGTGGATGTGTGGGGGCAGCGCCTCGTTCCTCTGCCGTTTCGTTTCCTGGTTCGGGGGGAGTGGGGTCCTGTGGCGCCACCTGGAGGTTCGGCCACTTACTGGGTGAACCCTCGGCCCTAGGACTGGCAGGGTCACATGACTGTGTTTGGCAGGAGGACGTCATCATGTGGCTTAGGGGTGTGCCCTGATATATATATATATAGACCTCTGGGAGAATACTCCCCAGTGGCGTGTGAGCTGTTCTCTGTTTAACACAATAAAGATCACTTTGTTTCACAACACATGTCTCGCTATACTAGGATGAATGTGTTGATCGACTGTTAGCGAGGACTCGGTGGACCAAAGGGCCTGTTTCCAAGATGTACCACCAAACAAACAAAGGAGGAGTTGAAAATAATTGTGAAGAAATGGGGAAAAAGAAAGTGTGGACACAATCTGCTGGGATAGCTGACCCATGAGAACAAGGTTATTGCAGGGAGGATAGGAAGAAAGGGAGATGGGGATAATGCAGAGGTGTTGGAAAGGGAGGGGGTAATGTCATGGGGAAAATCAGAAGGGGGAACAATTGGAGGGAGAGGCTGATTGGGAAGGACACATTGGAGGGGGCAGGTGAGGCAACGGAGGGAAGTGAATTGACCAGGAAAGAGACAGATTGAGAGAGAGCAAGAGGGCAATGGGAAAAGTGGAATAACAGAGGAGAGCGGGCAATTGTGAGAGGGAATTAAAAAAAGCTGAATAATCCTGGAGAAGGTGAGATTTTCTTGAGGGTGAGGGGGCAGGAAGGATTGGTCAGTGATGGCCAGATTAATGATGAATGTTGGTATGAGGCCATTGGCATGCATCTATCCCTCCCCATCCACGGTCAGGCATCTAAATTGTCTTAGGTCTTCTAAGAGCTTGGTCTAGGTCTTCTATGTGTCTAACAAAGACTTGGTCTTCCTGAAAACAAGCGCTGCAAGCAGGCGCTGAGAACATGGCTACGTTCTGGTGCCTGGGCTGGTCTCACCGAGAAGGTCAAGGTCACCTCGACTCTCAGCCTCGATACGCCACAGGATTCTTCCAGAATGTTCCACAGGAGATGCGTCTCCCAGTTTGCTGCTCACCACTATATCAGAGAGGCCACTTTTGCACTCTGCTAACGGAAAAACAATTTCAATTTCAGTGAGGAACAGGCGAGAGTTGTGACCTTGTTAGATTCCCATGGATGCAGGCAGATATTGATTGCAAGAGTACTATTAAAGTGTGTTTCCACAATATGAATTGGATACTGTCTAATGTGATCAGGGAACACTAATTGTATTACACAAGCCTGAATAGTTATAATGCGATTTTGATTGGGAACTAACAAATCACTTTGCAAATTGGCAAGCAGAAAAAAAACTGCTTTGGAAAAATATATTTCCATGTAACCTTCCTGCAGTAATCAGAAACCATTGTCTCCTAAGAACAAATGCTATTGAAATTCATAAGCAATCGCTGCTATGGTTACTTGTAAACAGTACTCTATTAAACAATGTAACATACAGCCTTAAGTATTTTTAGCTTGTAGCAACAGTGTGCAACAATCTGGATCCTGACCCTCGTTTCCCCAATTGTTTTAATAATGCTATACTGATACCATTCTACCCCTTACTTACACAAGTAATAATAATAATAATAATAATTCATTTTATTTGCTGGTGCCTTTCTAACACCCAAGGACACCTTACAAGGCATAGAATCACAAAAATACAAAACACATAATCGGAATAAATTAAATATAAAAACACCACAATACACAAATCAAGGACAGAATTCAATTACAAAAGCACAAAAAGAAAATAAGAAACACAATTTGACACAAGTAGGGCAATTTACAGCGGCAAATTAACCTACCAAGCTGCGTGAGTGTGGGATGAAACTGCGGTGCCTTGAGGAAATCCACGTGGTCACAGGAAGAAAGTGCAAACTCCACACAGAGAGCAATCGAGGTCAGGAACTGGCCTGGTTCACTGGAACTATGCACATGAACTCCATGCATGACTGCGCTGCACTAAGTATTTCAAGAGAAATAAATAAAAATACATTGTTCTCAAAACATTTCCTGGGAATTAACATCATCACAAGTACTTTGATTCTGTCTTCACTAAGAAATACACAAACAATCTCCCAGAAATACTAGGGAATCGAGGATCTAGTGCGAGGGAGGAACTGAAGGAAATCCACATTAGTCAGGAAATGGTGTTTGGTAAACTGTTGGGACTGAGGGCAGATAAATCCCCAGGGCCTAATGGTCTGCATCCCACAGTACTCAAGGAGGTGGCCCTAGAAATCGTGGATGCATTGGTGATCATAATCCAATGTTGTTTCGAGTCTGGATCAGTTCCTGTGGACTGGAGGGTAGCTATTGTAACCCCACTTTTTAAGAGAGAAAACAGGGAAGTTAGCCTGACATCAGTAGTGGGGAAGATGCTTGAGTCGATTATAAATAGAACCAGGATTTTGCCATAAATGGCATGTGCCTTTTCATGCCTATTTTGATGATTTCACCAGGATAATGCCTTTTTCATGATCGAGTGCCTAAATCAGCCTTTTTTTGCCGTTTTGCAAAAAGGTTGTGCTTTTTCTCCAGTTGTACAGTGATTACAATGGTATTTTCTACGTTAACACGTTAATATTAATGTTATTAGTAACGTGTAAACATAGTATAACTTACAAGAAAATTTCCACCACCAGGGCGAAACCCGGGGCGCCACCGTCGGTCGTTCATTCGTTCGTGCTGCTGCCCGCTGCTTCAGTTTTCTCCAAGATCTATTTAAGAAAGAACTGCAGATGCTGGAAAAATCGAAGGTAGACAAAAAATGCTGGAGAAACTCAGCGGGTGAGGCAGCATCTATGGAGAGAAGGAATAGGCGGAGACAGTAGGACTAGAAGGAGAGCTGGGAAGGGGGAAGGGGAGGAGGGAGAAGACAAGGGCTATCTAGAATTAGAGAAGTCAATGTTGATACTGCTGGGGTGTAGACTACCCAAGTGAAATACCCAAGCTTGGCTCCTCATTACATTTACTGCTGGCTCCAGTCGTAAATCTGAGTTTTCGAATGATCTGTGCAAGGCATTCATTGATGCTGTAATTCCACTGTGGAAATTTGAAAACAAATCTCTCAGAGGTTTTTTAGAGAAATACACAGAGGAACATATACCAAGCGAGTCATCATTATGGAAACATTATTTTGACAGCAACTTCAACATTTTTGTGCAGAAAATTAGAGATGAAGTTGCAAGCAACAAGATATGGATCTCAATAGACGAGTACCAATGCTGTGGGGAGGTATGTTGCCAATGTGGTCATCACTACACTGGAGGCAAGTCAACCATCAAAGGCGTATTTGTTGACATTGGAAATATTGGAGAAGTCAAACAGCTCAACTATTGCTCAGTTGTTTACATCTTCACTTGTTGTACTTTGGCCAGAAGGTATAAAACATGAGAATGTACTTCTGTTTGTGACTTAAAGTTTTATTCTCCAAAATATTGCATTTGACATGCTTAGCTCAAGGACTTCATAGAATTGCCAAGCACAGACATAGCTTGTTTCCAAATGTCGATTGCCAAGTTTCCAATGTCAAGAAAATCTTCCTCAAAGTACCGTCACATGTGCAGTTGTTCAAGGAAATGTCACCCGAGATTCCGCTACCTCCTCAGCCGTTTTGACTAAGTGGGGTACATGGCTCTCTGCTGTACTCTACTATGCTGCAAATTTTGAAATGATAAAATAAATTGTCAACTGTTTTGAAGAAGAAGAATCTGCTGCAGTCAGGATCGTCAGTGAAATCATGCAGAAAAAGTCCCTCCACCGCGATCTTGTGTTTATTGTTTCCAATTTTGCAAACTTCCACAAGCTATCACTTCCTTGAGAAACGTGGCGAAACATTAGTGAATAACTTGCAGGTTTTCAACAAAGTAACTGACGATATCCGTAAAGTTCTTGATGATGTAGGTAAAGACATACAAGGAAAATGTGAGAGTGATTTTAGCTAACAAAGATCTTGAAGAAATACAAAACATAGCTAAAGTTCTCAAAGGTAGTTGTAATGCACAAGATATCGACATGAATATAGACTCTGTATCTTGTTTCGGGTATGCACCAGTGACCTCAGCTGAGGTAGAAAGAAGTTTTTCGCAACTGAAGCATATTCTGTCTGACAGACGGCATAGTTTAACACCAGATAATTTGGAAAAAATGCTAGTAATTATGTGCAACCAGGCAACGATGGTCATTTAATGTAGTATACCGTTATATTATTATTTTTAGCCATATTTTGGTGGTGGAAATGCCTTTTTTTGTCAATGAATGCCTTTTTTCGTGCCTTTGTTGTAATTTTATTATGCCTTTTTGCCTGCCTTTCAGTTTTTTTGTGCCTAAACATCCTGGCTCTAATTATAAAGATGTAACAGCAGCACATTTGGAAAGCAGTGACAGGATCGGTCAAAAGTCAGCATGGATTTATGAAGGGGAATTCATGCTTGACTAATCTTCTGGAATTTTTTGAGGATGTAACAAATAAAACGGATAAGGGAGAGCCAGTGGATGTGGTGTATCTGGACTTTCAAAAAGCCTTTGACAAGGTCCCACACAAGAGATTAGTGTGCAAAATTAGAGCACATGGTATTGGGGGTAGGGTATTGATTTGGATAGAGAACTGGTTGGCAGACAGGAAGCAAAGAGTAGGAATTAATGGATCTTTTTCAGAATGGCAGGCAGTGACTAGTGGGGTGCCGCAAGGCTTAGTACTGGTACCCCAGCTATTTAAAATATATATTAACGATTAAGATTTAGACAAAGGAATTAAATGTAACATTTTCAAGTTTGCAGATGACACAAAGCTGGGGGGGGGTGGCAGTGTGAGCTGCGAGGAGGATGCTATGAGGCTGCAGGGTGACTTGGGTAGGTTGTGTGAGTGGGCAGATGCATGGCAGATTCAGTATAATGTGGATAAATGTGAGGTTATCCACTTTGATGGGAAGAACAAGAAGGCAGATTATTATCTGAATGGTGTCAGATTATGAAAAGGGGAGGTGCAACGAGATCTGGGTCTCCTGAAAGTAAGCATGCAGATACAGCAGAGTGAAGAAAGCAACTAGCATATTGGCCTTCATAGCTAGAGGATTTTGATATAGGAACATGGAGGTCCTACTGCAGTTGCACAGGGCCCTGGTGAGACCGCACCTGGAGTATTGTGTGCAGTTTTGGTCTCATAATTAGTGGAAGGACATTCTTGCTATTGAGGGAGTGCAGCGTGGGTTCACCAGGATAATTCGCAGGATGGCGGGACTGACATATGATGAAAGAATGGATCGACTGGGCTTATATTCACTGGAATTTAGAAGGATGAGAGGGGTCATAAAAACATATACAATTCCTCAGGGATTGGACAGGCTAGATGCAGGAAAAATGTTCCCCATGTTGGGGGAATCTAGAACCAGGGGTCACAGTTTAAGAATAAGGGGTAGGCCATTTAGGACTGAGATGAAGAAAAAACTTTTCACCCTGAGTTGTGAATCTGTGGAATTCTCTGCCACAGAAGGCAGTGGAGGCCAATTCACTGGATGTTTTCAAGAGAGAGTTAGATATAGCTCAATCAAGGGATATGGGGAGAAAGCAGGAACGGGGTATGGATTTTGGATGATCATTCAATATGATCATGGCTGGCTCGAAGGACCGAATGGCCTACACCTGCACCTATTTTCTATGTTTCTATGTTTCTGTGTATGGAGATCAATTTAAATTTAAGTATGAAATAAAAGCAAGGGTAGACCGTTCAGCCTTTCATGCCTATTCTGTAATTCAGTGAGATTGTGGCTGATATTTTACCTCAGCCTGCTTTCCCTACTCGAACCCCCTATCACCCGATTCCATTAATCTCTGCGAACCAGCAATCTCGGCCTCAAATAAACTCTACCTCTGAGTCTCAGACTATCCTTGATCAGACTTTACTGGCTTTACCTTGCTCTAGACGGTGTTCCCTTATCATGTATCCATACACTGTATACGGCTCGATTGTAATCATGTTTTGTCTTTCCATTGACTGGATAGCATGCAACAAAAGCTTGTCACTGTATGCGTGACAACAAACGTGACTGTAACTGTAACTCCTCTGGGAAGAGGATTCCAAAGATTCACCACCCTCTAGGGATCCAGGGCAATGCTGGATGCATAGTGCCCTCCTACCTCACGAGGACACATGACCTCGGCTCTCACCTGCCGAGCTCAGCTAGAGACTGGCGCACGATGCGGGGAAGGGCGAGGACTGAAAGAATAATCAGAAGCACTCGACAAAACAAAAACCAGGACAAAGTTTAAAATAGCCGAGCTGAAAGTTGTTTGGGGACATTGACTGATAATGTGGAAGCAAAGCCAAGACATTTCAAGTTTGCAGGTGGCAGCAACCATACAGGAGCGACTATTAATGGTAAAATTAATGCCAGTTTTAGCAAATGTCAGCAAAGCAAAGCTGTACAACAGATGTTTGCACTGCACCCATTCAATAAGAACTACTTGTATTTATAGCTGCTCTGTAACTTAGGGCAAAGTCCTGCAGCACGTAAGGGCAGGAGTGTGATGCAAGCTTCAATCTAAATGGGGAGGTATTAGAATAAGATTCGAGGTAATTTTTTTTTTTAATCGGAGCTCAATCAG